>CM021109.1:511637441-511785362 GCA_007115665.2 Sequoiadendron giganteum
CTCTCTCTCCCTCCTTCCCTCTCTCAATCTCTCCACCTTCCTATTTCTCTCTCTAACTTATCCCTCACTTCCCCTCTCTCCTCCCCTCTCTACTTTGTCTCTATCTCAACTCTCTCTACCTACATATATATCACTCCCTCATCTTTCTATCTCTCATCTCCCTATCTCCCCCCTCTCCCTCTCTACCTACTCCTTCTCTCTCCTCTCTCTCTCTCTCTCCCTCTCATACACACTCACCTCTATCTCCTCCTTTCCTCTCTCTCCATCCATCCATTCTCTACTTCTCTCTATCTATCATCTATCTCTACATCTCCTTCCATCTCTATTTATCTTTATCATCCCTCTCCCTCTCTTTACCCACCTCTCCCTCCATCACTCTATATCTCAATTGTGTCTCCTCCCTACTTCATTCCCTCTCTACTCTCTATATCTCCTCTCCCTCCCTCTACCTCTCTCTCTCTGTCAAGTCTCTCCCTTCTATCCCCTCTCCCTCTCTCGGGTCTCTCTCACTCTTACTCACTCCCTCTATCTCTCTCCCCTCTACCCTCTACCCTAAACCCATAACCCTTAACCCTTAAACCCTAAACCCTTAAAACCATATACCCTCTACCCTTTATCTTTCTCCCACTCCCTATCTCTCTCTTTCTCTCTCTCAAGTCTCTCCCTCCTACCCCCTCTCAGTCTCTCAAGTCTCTCTATCTCACTCACTCCTATGTCTCTCCACTCTACCCTTAGCCCTCTACCCTTTATCTCTCCCACTCCCTCCCTCTCTCTCTCAAGACTCTCTCTCCTACCCACTCTCCATCTCTCAAGTCTCTCTCTCTCACTCACTTCCCCTACCTCTCTCCCCTCTACCATTAACCCTTAAACCCTCTACCCTTTACACTTAACTCTATACCCTCTATCTCTCTCACACTCCCTCCCTCCCTCTCCCTCTCTCTCTCTCTCAAGTCTCTCCCTCCTACCCCTTTCCCTTTGTTAGGTCTCAAAAATGCTGGTTGGAAAATCTCAAGAGGTTACCAAGCTCTTGGTACGTTTTAGGCTAATAAATAAGGCCAATTGGTGTATTTGAACCTTATTCTTTTTAGGCTCTGCTAGACCTACGTGGGTATACCTATGTAATTGAGGCATACTTAAACTGCTTGTTTCCTACTTAAGAAATCTATCCACAGAGGAAATTGAGAGTGGAAAGATGTAATCCTAATTTGGTATAAATTGTATAAGAAATACCAAGGTGAAATTAAAAAATTTCAATTAACAGATGTAAGGTTTTGAAAATAGATTTAATAAAACTAAATAATGAAATGGGTGAGACTAGTGCCCTGTTGTGTAAATAGATTCAAATGAAGATCTAGAATGAATGATTTATATTGGTTTATAACTTGTATAAACATCTAGTCAAGTGATCGACAAACTCTACTTACTTATCCAATTGAAAAAATGAGGTTACTTATAATTTATCAAAAGGATTTTAATCTTTACTTGAAAGAACCAACTAAATAAATTATGCAAGAACACAAATAACACCAAATTGGAGATAGATTGACAATCCTAACTATATGGTTCTTCTTGCTGATCCAAATAATACTTAGACAGATTACTGTGATTGACTAGAAGGATTAGAATTCCTTTGGGGAAACCAATTAATCATATCACACAAATACAACAAATATGCATTGATAAATTGAATAAATACTTGATATCCCAATTTAAATAATAAAGAAGCACTAAAATGGAGACAACCAAATAATTGGATAACTTCAACAAACAATTGATACCAAGATAATGCCACAAAATCATAGATCTTTCATTTTCTTCAAAATATTTCTTGCAACATAGTCTTTCAGAATATAAACATTATGGAACTTTTCTACTATGCATTAATTATCCCTATTCTACTACTATCTTCCCCTATCTATCTTATCCCTTTGGTCTTTGTCTCTCTTATATATACGAGAGGCAACAAACTTCAGACCATTTACAACATTTCAAAATGCCTTTTCATAAATTTTGTTAGAAATAACTAAAACATGAAGTAAAGGGATAATTAAACACATTTGCCTTCTCGGTTAATATCCATAGAAGTACCCATGGTCATGGAAGACCTGTTCAAGATACTTCCTCTTTGTGATGCACATAATCAATCTTCTTTAGAACCCAAGTATTTTTCTTACCACTTATTAATTGTCAGGTCGCTTGGCCATTTGAATTCCTGTGTAGCTGCAAATTTTCTAAGGTGACTCTTCCATTTGTTAACTAGGAGGTTTCTGACATCCACCATGAACTTTGTATATCCACTATCCAACATGATGATCCCATCGAGTAAAGTATAGAACTTGATGAGATTGATCTCCACCTTATCCCCTATATGTGCCCAACATTTAGGAATCTTCTAATAAAATTCTTTTCTCCATTCATCAATACCCTTTAACTGACTGCTATCTTTGAGGATTGATGGGCTAAAGATGCATTTTATGGAGTTAAATGTACTCCTCCTACTTTCCACTTTCTTCCTTATATCCAACAAATACTTATACTCATCAATCACACCTTTTACCATTTCTTGTGTAGGTTTGAGCTTTGATGGGGCATCTAGATCCCTGTGTGTAGCTTTGCATAAAATGGTTAGTAAGTGGAAGGTGGTTTTCCATCTCTTTCGGAGTTCTTCAAGGATGGGATAGTTAGTGTTTATCTATTCCAGAGCTTTAATTAGATTATTGAAGTTTTCATGTACTCCATTTATCTTCTCCTTTAATATCCTAACTCTATGCTCTAATATCATCCTTAGAGTCTCTATGATATGATGCTTGACATCCTCCATGTTATGCTTCTTCAGCTTATCAATTTCATCTCTCATTTGTTGTATCTATGGATCCTCTGCCTAGATAGGAGGGTGATAGACAATTAATTCATCTCCTCTCATTGTGGTGGCTTGTTGCAACTACTGTTTTAGCTTTACAATTTCAATAAAAAAATTGTTCAGCTCATCATTTGATAATTTCAATCTCTTCTCATATTCATTAATCTTCTTCTCCATATTTTCTACTACATCCTTGGTGAACATTGCAAAATGCATGGTCATAGTGGTAGCTTCGGTGGGAGTTGTGTCTCTCATTGTTCTAACCATAGCTGACCCCCTCGATTCTTGTACTACATCCAAGAGTTGAGGCTTCCCTATATTTTTTTGTTTTTTCCATAGAGCAAGTGTGTGGGTAGTAGGATTATACCCTATTCCTGATACACCCTCTTCTAAATCAAATTATGCTACCAACATGGGGTCATCCTATGCTCTAATCTGATCTAGAAGAAGCATTTTAGATAGCTCCATCACTGGTATAACTAGCATATCACTTTTCAATACCATTTCCCTCGCCTCTTGGGGGTGACATTAATGTTATCAACAGTTAACTCTACAAATTTTTGAGCCTGGATCTCAGCTTGCTTTGACTCATCAACTCCAATAAGATTTTTTTTCAACCTTTCATCAAATTGTTTCATTTTCATTTTAATCTAAAAATCCTTAAATTCATTGGTGTGGATAAAATTATCATCTTCCATGAATCTTAGAGAGGCCACTACCCTCTCATCTTCTTGAATTTCATCAGCTCCTTCCTATGAAAGCCTAATCTTAGGATCATGAGGCTTTTGACTTCTTTTTTCTACAACCTCCTTTATTTTAGTTAGAGCTAGGACTGCTTCTTCTTCTTCATCATCACTTGAGTCATATCCAACCAATGGCTCCATCTTCTATCTTTTAGCCTGTGGTTCCTGAGTAGGAGATGGAGGGGATGGATGTGTAGGCGATGGGGGTGGTGTTTCTGATGTGGATTCTTCATGTGGTGCTTGGTGAGGTATGGGAAGTGGTATCAACCCCTCATCTTGGGCCACTTTGTATAATTCATCAAACTTATTAAGGATCATTTGCATCCTTTTCATAAGGTTGGGTTCATTAGCAAAAAACCCTCTGAAACTTCTATCCTTCTCCCTCTTTTGATTCTCCCACTTCATCATTGTTATCCACCTTTTTCTAATCTGCATTACATCAGCAAAATACACCAGATTTCTTATTACATCCTCCCCAGGGTCAAACTCATGTGAGATGGCCCTCTTTGTCAACAAGGTTCTTCTAATCATGTTGATATGACCCTCTGGGTCACACACTCTCTCTTTTCTACATTTGAGGCGATAGTTAACTCAACTCATAAACCTCTGCAGTTCCTCTAGAATGTCAAACCCGATAGACAACTCTTCAAATATAGTCAAATCAAGAAAAAAATTACCTTTCCTTTCATTTCTCAAAAACTCATGCTCCACCCAAAGCATCTGCCACATAAAATTTAGAAAACATACCCTTGTAGGTGCAAGCTTAGGAAAAATATGTGGTGCTTGGTTGCATCCATATACTTTGATAATTGTGTGTTGAGGCATAAAAAACCTATTAGCATAGTTATGGGTATAGCCCTACTCTAGCATATATTATACAAGCCTGATCACTTTCATCAATGATTTAGGAAATATTGGTGCTGGGTAACCAAGGGAATTTACTAGTCTAATAGAAAATTCATCTCAAAACACTACGAAATCACACTCTATACATTTGTTATCCTAGATGTAACACCAATTTTGTAGAGAGAGACTTACTCCACTTTCTTGTGTACACAATCTCATTCTTTCAGTTCAATTCATTTCATTCTGACATAGGATTAAGTGACACAATAAAGAATATTTCCTAAAAGTAATGGGGGCCTTAGCTTCCCTAACATGTAGCAAACCCTCATGTATTTGTTCCTCAATGCAAAATCAAACTCTATATTTGATTCATAATGTTGTGTTATCATGGCCATTCTCATCAATCCCATTTACGTATGTTCCTTTGCATCTATCCCCAAGACTTGACACAATGCATAATAAGTTATTTTGAAATAAACTTGAAATTATGAGACTTGGAAAGGTTCCATTTTAGAGTAAGGGATGGGGATTTTTCTATTATCATCACCCCTCTCCATGTGTAGGGGGAGCTCATCACTTTAGTATGTTCTTCTCACCCTCTTATACTCCTGCTCCAGTTTAACTAAATTCACCTCTATTACAGCTTGTTTATTCAACTTGAAACACTTTATAATGGCATCTCTTGTGACATCAACTAAGCACTCACCATTTGGAAGCCTAACAATTTTGGTTGGGGCATGGTAGCTATGGGCAAGGGCTTTAATTAGCTCAATGACAATGAAAACATTAGCAACAATCAATTTAGCCAAATCTAGGGGCCACAGGTTTGATGTTGGAACCTTGTCATTCCTATTTCTATAGAAGTAACAATAAAGGTTCCAACTCGACTGAGGTATAATGGGGTCTCTAAAACCTTGTGCTAAGTCTCTAAAAACATTTTGAGGTCCTTTGTCTACTAAACCAGGCAACAAGGAAAGCAATGGGGTTTGCAAGGAGGGTTTACTGGTTTTGGTTTCATTCCTTTTAACTCCTACCTCATTCTTCTTTGGTACCATTTTATGAAATTCACAGAGAATGATGAGAAAAGCTTACTCGAGGATAGAACTTGCTTTGAAGAATTCTCTTTACTCCCACAATTTGAGCTCATCTGCAACTTGGTTTCAGCTATTATGAGTGAAATATCTCATCTTGTTTCATGTATTTCAATACCAAGATACACTTACTCCCGACTCATAAATTCGTACAATTCAAATCTTTGTGTCGAGCTCAATTTTATGTGTTGATGTTGACTGATGTGATTGATGTGTTTTAAATGACCCAACGACTTAGTTACCACACTACCTCAAATCATTTTCCACTCCCCTATGGTACTGCGGTGTGTCTTTAGTAACTTTATTCAATGTACCGCTCGACCACGGGTTGTGTCCTGACCCCTTGAGGTATAACGGTATATGGTACTAGCGGCTCCTCTCACCATCCTACCATGAGCTACTTGGAGATGAACTACAATAGAGAGTTATGGGATGGGTGTTATGAGGGGTGACTAATGTAATAGCGATATCGTGGTAAAGGGTAAAAATGACTTTGGGAGTGGCGATAATGTGATTTATTATGAAAAATAAGAGTGGGAATTCTGTATTTTAATTCAAAAAGTACTTAGAATTTTTATAAAAAATTTGGTTTCAACAATGGCTCCAATTGGGGATGAGTGATTTACCAATCATTACAAGAATCCAGAATATCTATGGGTGTAGACCAGGTGTCCCCTTCATATAGTTTTTAAAGGATAGGAAAAATGGAACTGTGGTGAGGATGGAATGAATATGGAAAGGGAAATGATCCTATTCTACTGTACATGGAAAGAAACTTTGTTTTTATTGAGGTATTTCTAGGATTGTCCATGTACTGGCAAGTCCTAGTCCCTTTTGATTTCCTAAACTACTATGCATGGAATGAATAGTAGTATCTTTGAGAGTTTGTTAAGAGTTGTCCATGCACTGGGAACACTTATCCCTGCTTATATTATTGTGCATGGAATTGGTGATTTTATGAAAAGAAAACTTTTAGAAACTGTCCATGCACTAGAATTTCCTGTTCTTCTCTGGATATGTTTTGAAAATAATAAGAGTCCTCCCCTCCTTTTCCAATGATTAAAAAGGGACCTAACCACAAGGCTTCAAGCTTTCCATGCTTTCCATTTTCTTGGCATCTAGCATTCCACATTAATACCAACTCATTCACCTCAAATTTTCTATCTTTGGCTTTCTTATCAAAAAGATATTTCATTTGTGATTGAAACTTTATATTTTCTTTTGGTTCATTCTCCTTACTTCATCAAGTTCTGCAAGCTGCTCCATCCTCTCATCCATTGGTTCTAGAATATCTAAGTCTTCCTACAAAATGAACCTACTTACTAGTAGCAGATTATATAAAGGGAGCCTAGCCTAAGCCCCATATATATGTTCAAAGGGAGAATTCTCAATAGCCTTCTTCATAGTAATCCTATCTACCCATAAGGCTAGCTTTAACTTGGAATCCTAGGCCTTCTTGTTATTATTCAAAATCCTCTTTATGATCTTCAGAATAATTTTGTTGTTGGATTCAACTTTACCATTACCTTGTCAATGATAAGGTGAAGGATATGAGATGATGATTCCATAGGACTGACAAAACTCCTTAAACTCATCAGATCTAAAACACATTCCATTATCAGTTACAATCCTTGTTGGAAACCTGAATCTTGTGATGATGCTCTCCAATAAAAAATTGATCACAACCCTACTAATTTCCTACTTGGTGGGTACGGCTTCCACCCACTTTGTGAAATAATCCATGGCTACCAATATCCATTTGTGCCCTCCAATAGATTTTTCTGTAATTTCCCCTATGAAATCAATTCCCCGCTAATGGAATGGAGCTTCAACCTAAATAGGTCTTAGAGCCAATGCTCCTTGGTACTTCAAATTTCCTAATTTTTTTTGGCATGCCTCACACTTTCTAGTATAGTCATGTGCATCATTGAAAACCTTAGGCCAATAGTACCATGCCCTTAATATCTTATGAGTAGTAGTTTTTACTGAGAAATGTCCCCCACATACTCCATGCATTTCCTTCAAGACATTTCTTGATTGATGTTCATCTAAGCATAACAATAGGACACCATCCCTATTCTTCCAATAGAGGTCTCCCTCCATGAATACATATTTTAAGGCCTGTAACTTGAGTGTCCTTTTTTTGTTGTCATCAAACCCTTCAAGACACTTCAAATGGTTAAGGTAGTACATAATATAAGTGTACGATGGCATATTATCAATACTAGTGACTATATTTTCTTCATCATTCACATCGTATATTTGGGCAGCTTCTATACTTGTTTTAGCCATCAATTTGGCTAGTCCCTTTCCTCTTACCTATTTGGTAATTTGAAATTCAATGTCAAACTCCTGGACTCTATTTATCCATCTCCATCTATGCCCCATTGTCTCATTTTATATGAATTCATCTTTTACTGTAGTGTTAGGAAGATAAGCTATTACTTTTTCTCCTACTAGATATGGCCTAAATTCCTTGACAACTTTCACCAGCACATATGCCTGTTTCTCCACAGCATCATATTTTAATTCTGCATTTTGAAGTGACTTGCTGAAAAAGGAGATTGGTTGTTGATTCCCCTCATCATTCTCTTGGAGCATTACTATTGCAACCATGTGGTAAGATGCAAAACAAAATATTTGAAAAGGTTTAGTGAAATCAGGGGACTTTAACACGGGGGCTTCCTTGATTTCCTTTTTGATGGATACAAATGCATCTATAGATTCAACTATCTAGTCCATCTTTCCACCTTTCTTCAACATCCTTGATATTGGTTTAACTATCTCAACAAAATTTGATATGAATATTCTTATAAAATTGATTTGTCTAAAGAAATATTTTATAGCTTTAACTATCTTGGGTATAGGTATATTATCAATTGCATCCACCCTCTCTGGGTCAATCCTCACCCCCTCCTTAGAAACTATATGCCCAAGTAACTTTCCCTCTATTACTGCAAAATGACACTTCTTGGGATTCAAAGAAATGCCATATTCCAATGCCTTCAGAAATATTTTTTCAAGATGAGCCACATGGTCCTCTGCCCTTTTGGAATATGCAATTAAATCATCCTAGTACACTACCATTATCACATTAATTAGGTCAGAAAAAGAAATATCCATAGCCCTCTAGAATGTTGCACCAACATTTGTGAGTCCAAATGGCATCCTAACATACACACATTTCCCCCATGGAGTAGTAAAGGATTTTTTGTATTGTTTTGATTCTTTAACCTTTACTTGGTTGTATCTTGAGAATCTATCCATCATGGATAGTAACTCACAGCCTGCAACTCTTTGTAACATAATCTTCATATTTGGAAGCGGGTAATTGTCCTTGAGAGAAGATACGTTTAGGTTTCAAAAGTCTACACAAAGCCTTATATCTCCATTTTTCTTTCTAACTAGTACCAGGTTAGACATCCAAGATGAATGTATAATTGGTTTGATAATTCCTCCTTCCCTAAGATTTATAAGTTCTTCATGCATTTTAGGCTCCAAAGTTGGATTTATAGGTCTTTGTTTCTTCCTGAATGGTTTGGCATCTAGTTTTAATGGGATCTCATGCTAAAAAATATCTCTATATTCTTTAAGATCATCATAGGACCCTGCAAAAATGTGCTTATATTTTCTTAACAATGCAATCAACAATTTTCTGATTATTGAGCTTATCTTCTTTCCAATGTATACCCTTTTTGGTGCTAGCTCTATCCCCAGATTTATTTCTTCAACATTCTCCATTTTTATAGGTGTTTGTTTCATTAGAGCTCTGTCATTCTCATCAAATACTCTCTCTAGTGCCACAAGCCCTTTAGGAAGTTTTTTAGTTTTGAGTTTCACAACTTCTTTTCCAAACAAGGTTTGTTTTCCATCTATTTCTTCCATGAATGCATTAAAATCAATCTCTTGGGCTTCATATTGATCTATGCAATGTAGAAATTTTATGAGATCAATATCAGCATTGAAAACTTGCCAACTATATATGTTATCAGGGATGACGGGTCTTGTTTTGAATTCAACTTGAGAGATCCCGACCAAGGTGATATCATCTCTTTTTAGGGATACATTGTCTAAAAAATCTGCCATCAAATTCTTTGACCTATCTATCCATTCAATAGAAAAAGCATCGAATAATTCAATTGTATCCCAAACTGCATTTCTATACTATTTTAACCTCTTGTATTTTGTAGCATATTTTGATATGATATATGAAATGATTAACTTAGAGTCTCCAAGAATAGTTAGCAATTTGATTTTGTGTTTAATAGCCATATTCAAACCAATTAGCAAGGCTTTATACTCTGCTATATTTTTGTACATTCAAATGTCAACAAGAATGAATACTTGAATGTGATACCTTCAGGTGAGATAAAAATACTCCTACCCCATTTCCCTCTTTACTGCATGTCCCATCAAAATATATTCACCAAACACCAAATTCATTCCTGGAAACATGCTTATCAATTAGATCATTATTTACTAATTCAGGTTGTGAAGGTTCTATTTTGAAACTCCCTAAGTCTACATCAAAAAATAAATTCAATTGATTTTGAGCAATGCAATCTACAATTTGATTCACCCTTGGCTCTCTATACAACTTAACCTCTTCACCATTTACTAGTATGGTGGCATACGATAAATCAAATTGCACATTGCCTCCAACTATTGCAGTCCATTGTCTTGACAAAATCATCCCAAAATGAGGAGTGTCAATTATAGTTATTTCAATGGTATATAATGCTTGTGGATAATTAGCCAATTTCACTTCTACATCTTTCATTATTCCCACTATTGGGACATGTCTACTATCCATGGCATAGAATTTTCCACCCATAATGTCCACCCATAGGCCAAGCTACTTCATAACTCCTGCTGGCATGATATTAATAGAAGCCCTTGAATCAATCATACAATTTCTTACCATTTTTTTGTTTATGAGAAATGTGGTAAAAAATGGTTCTACTTGAGGAGGGTTCACTAATGTATCACCAAGACAAACTTCAGGAACTTTAATATATCCTTTCCTGTTATTATTCTTATCTCCAAAATTTGTAGCTCTATTTATTCCATTAAATGCCAATTGAATGACACTATCTCTATACTCCTTGATATTCATCATTTCTAATAATGGCACAAACATCTTCACCTAAGATAAAGCTTGTGTGAAATAAAATGAGTTCTTAGTTTTAGCTATTTTCTTTAGTTTTGGTGGATCCTCTTTATTTTCTTCCTTTTCCTTTTTATTTTCTTCACCATGTTTATGTTTTTTTTTTAATTCTTTGGTTTTCCTTTTGGGAATGTGTCTTTGCTCATTTTTGTTTATTTCTTTATTTTCTACCTTCTTTGTTTTATCCTAAGTTGTCCCCTTTTCTTTCATAAATAACCCCCTTGGAGTGCATTTATCTGCATTTACTGTTATGTTTCTTAGCCCATAATTATTTGACTTCTTCCTCAGTTGGTCTCATCCATCTTGATTTTTTTGACTTGGGTGGTGTAGAAGGATGTTGTGTTTCATCGCTACTTTCACTTTCTTGATCAGAGAATATTTGTTGTTCTACCATGTGAATATGATACCTTTTCTTGTCAACATCATACTCATAACCTTCTTCTTTTGGAGATGAATATTCTTGTTCAACCATATGGAGATCATGAGAAGTTAAATATATAGTATGATCTTCTTCCCTATTATCAACTGGTATCTCATCTTCTTGTATTGGTCGGGCTACAACACAATGCTCTAGAGAATGAGGTAGTTTGAAAATTTGACAGCAAGGATTATTGTTAACCATGTATGCTCCTTTCTTTTTTAAAGGATCAAGAGTCTCTTTTTAGTTAGTCCTATCAACAATGGGTTTTCCATCTTTCTAATTTGTATTATATGACATACCATGAAGTCTTGGCCTTTCATTTCCATATGTATTTTCCTACCTCTGGGGATTGTTGGGGTTTTGGGAAACTCTGATGTTATCTCTTTTACCAGTCATTCTAGTAGCCTTTCTATTGTTTTCAATGGTCAGTGCTATTTTTTGTGCCTCTGTCAGACTTCTAGGGCATCTATTCCTAAGTTCATACCCTATTTTTGGGTCAAAGGCTTTTAGATAAATACTCAAAGCTATTGGGTCAGTTAATTTAGACCCCTATGGTATCTTATTCTACAATTTGGAGAATCTCTGATTGAAGTCATAGAGTAATTCATTTTGATATTTTTGAATGCTTATCAATTCATGTAAAGAAAACTCAGGAGCACATTGATTTCCATATTGTTCTAGAAATTGATTCTGAAACATTTCTATAGAATCAATTGAGAGATTGGGTAGACTATTGAACCAATCCCTTACCTCTTTAGTTAATGACATCATGAATAGTCTTTTATTTACATCTTTGTAGTTCATACCAATATCCTCTATAAAAGCATTGAAATTTCTAATATGCTCCTCAACTGATATAACATTATTCCCACTAAATTTACAAACCATATTTCTCCAATTTTTGTCCATTGGGTAAGTATATAACTAATATCCTATTAAGTCAAACTGTCTACTTACAGGGTTATGTGGAGGCATATTCAAGGGTGGTAGATTGGGATATTGTTGGTATCCATGGTGAGGCTGATGATACACATTGTATTGTGGTTGAGGATAAATATTCTGAGGTGGAACACATTGTTGACCTAGTGGCGGGTAATATTGGGATGCATTACTAGTGTTATGAGGTTCGGGTCTAGGTGGTGGCATGTTAGTATGGGCATGCTATCTCGAATTACCACCTGAATTGTGAGTCACTTTTTTTAGTTCTAGGAGCACTGATGTTCTGGGATGCTCCTTATGAGTTACTATTGGCACTTTGTTTGTGTGGAGGAATATATTTTGGTGGTCTTTTTTCTTGGATGTTCATCAGTGACAACTATTGATCTAATTCCTAGCTTTCTTGTATCATTTGTTGCCTCCTTCTAAGTTTTTGTATTTCCCATTCTAAATGTGCTTCAATTAGTTGGTCAAGCATACCCTCAAATCCCATGATAGTGTGATTTAGGAATCCATCCTGGTTCCCTCCCCCTGACAATGATGTGTGTTCTCTATCATACTCTTCTTGTCTACCATTCCTTTCTTCCACAACTCAAACATTAAATTCTTCTTCTTGGTGAGGGTCTGGTTGCAAATTGAGGACAATATTACTCAGATCATTTCTTCCAGGTGGTGTAGTGGGGTTTTCATCATTGGCATGGAAAGGAGAATTAATTTTTTTGAAAAGTTGCTCTGATGTATTTGCATTATCCTCTGGCTGCTTAGACATCACTCCACCCTTGCTTGAGTTATTTTTTCATTGAGGAGATCCATGCTTATCTATCCATCTAACATTGTTCTTCTTGGGGCTTTCATGATGTAAAGATCTTCTTCCATTCGTGTTTGATGAAATAAAGTATCTCTCGTGTCTATTGTCTATTCTTTGTGATCTAATGCTTATATCATCAGTCATGAAAATCCTTGAGAGACGCCACCTACTTTGATAAGTAGAAAAATGATTGTATTCTTTCCAAGCAGAGTCTTCACATTATTTTTTGGGGTAATGACTCTATGATGGAAGGATTTTTAGGTTCAAGCCTAGCTTGTCCCTAGAAAAGTCACCAATCTATTAGGTCCCAAAAATGTTGGTTGGAAAACCTCAAGGTTTCCAAGCTCTTGGTATGTTTTAGGCTAATGAACAAGGCCAATTGGTGTATTTGAACCTTCTTCTCTTTAGGCTCTACCAGATCTAGGTGGGTGTACCTATAAAATTGAGGCGGACTTAAACTATGTGTTTCCTACTAAAGAAATCTAACCATAGTGGAAATTGAGAGTGGAAAGATGTAATCCCAATTTGGTATAAATTTTATAAGAAATATCAAGGTGAAATTTAATATTTTCAATTAACAGATGTAAGGTTTTGAAAATATATTTAATAAAACTAAATAATGAAATGGGTTAGACCAGTGCCCTATTGGGTAAAAAGAGCCAAATGAAGATCTAGAATGAATGACTTATATTAGTTGTAACTAAAACTATTTGGCACACTAATATTGGTTTATAACTTGTATAAACATCCAGGCAAGTGATCAAAAAACTCTACTTACTTATCCAATTGACAAAATGAGGTTACTTATAATTTATCAAAAGGATTTTAATCTTTACTTGAAAGAGCCAATTGAATAAATTATGAAAGAACATAGATAACACCAAATTGGAGATAGATTGACAGTCCTAACTATATGGTTCTTCTTACTGATCCAAATAATACTTCTTGATTACTGTGATTGACTAGAAGGATTTTAATTCCTTTGGGGAAACCAATTAATCATATCACACAAATACAACAAATGTGCATTGATAAATTGAATAAATACTTGATATACCAATTTAAATAATAAAGAAGCACTAACATGGAGAAAACCAGATAATTGAATAACTTCAACAACAAAATGATACCAAGATAACGCCACAAAATCAGAGATCTTTCATTGACTTCTTCAAAATACTGCTTGCAACATAGTCTTTCAAAATATAAATATTATGGAATTTTTCTGCTATCCATTAATTATCCATATTCTACTACTATCTTCCCATAACTATCTTATTGCTTCCTTTGGTCTTGGTATCTCTTATATATACGAGAGACAACAAGCTTTAGACCATTTACAATGTTTCAAAATGCCTTTTCATAAATTTTGTTAGACATTACTAAAACATGAATTAAAGGGATACTAAAACATATCTTCCCACTTGGTTAATCTCCATAGAAATACCTATGGTCATTGAAGAGCTATTCAAGATACATCCTCTCTGTGATGCACATAATCAATCTTCTTTAGAACCCAAGTATTTTTCTTGCCACTTATTAATTTTCAGGTCACTTGGCCATTTGAATTCCTATGTAGCAATAAATTTTGTAAGGTGACTCTTCCATCTATTATCTAGGAGGTTTCTGACATCTACCATGGACTTTGTATATCCACTATCTAGCATGATGATCCCATCAAGTAAAGTATGGAACTTGATGAGATTTATTTCCCCCATATCCTGTATATGTGCAAAAAATTTAGGAATCGTCTGATCAAATTCTTCTCTCCATTCATCTATACCCTTTAACTGACTGCCATCTTTAAGGATTGATGGAGTCAAATTTACTCCTACTTTCCACTTTCTTCCTTATATCCAACAAATACTTATACTCATCAATCACACCTTTTACCATTTCTTGTGTAGGTTTGAGCTTTGATGGGGCATCTAGATCCTTGTGTGTGGATTTGTATAAAATGGTCAGTAAGTGTAAGGTGGTTTTCCATCTCTTTTGGAGTTCTTCAAGGATGGGGGAGTTAGTGTATATCTATTCTAGAGATTTAATCAGATTACTAAATTTTTCATGTACTCCATTTATCTTCTCCTTTAATATCCTAACTCTATTCTCTAATATAATCCTTAGAGTTTCTATGATATGATTCTTGACATCCTCCATGTTATGCTTCTTTAGATTATCAATTTCATCTCTCATTTGTTGTATCTATGGATCATGTGCCTGGATAGGTGGGTGACAGACAATTAATTCATCTCCTCTCATTGTGGTGGCTTGCTGCAACTACTATTTTAGCTTTAAATTTTCAATAAACAACTTATTCAGCTCATCATTTGATAATTTCAATCTCTTCTCATATTCATTAATCTTCTTCTCCATATTTTCTACTACATCCCTTGTGAACATTGTAGAATGCATGGTCATAGTGGTAGCTTCAATGGGATTTGTTTCTCTCATTGTTCTAACCATAGTTGACCCCCTTAATTTTTGTACTACATCCAAGAGTCAAGGCTTCCCTATATTTTTCTATTTTTTCCATAGATCAAGTGTATGGATAGTAGGATTATACCCTATTCATGAGACACCCTCTTCTAAATCAAATTCTGTTACCAACATGTGGTTATCCTGTGCTCTGATCTGATCTAGAAGAAAAAAGATAGATAGTTCCATCCCTATTATAATTAGCATATCACTTTTCGATACCATTTTTCTCACCTCCTGGTGGGTGACATTAATGTTATCAACACTTAACTCTGCAAATGTTTGAGCCTAGATCTCAGATTGCTTTGACTCATCAGCTCCAATAAGATTGATTTTCAATCTTTCATCAAATTGTTTCATTTCCATTTTCATCCACAAATCCTTAAATTCATTGATGTGGATAAAATTATCATCTTCCATGAATCTTAGAGAGGCCACTACCCTCTCATCTTCTTGAATTTCATCAGCTCCTTCCTCTAAAAGCCTGATCTTAGGATCATGAGGCTTTTGAATTCTTTGTTGTTTTGTTACCTCCTTTATTTTAGTCAAAGCTAGGACTACTTCTTCTTCATCATCATCACTTGAGTCATATCCAACCAATGGATCAATCTTCTATCTTTTAGCCCATGGTTTGTGAGTAGGAGATGGAGGGGATGGATGCATAGGTGATGGGGGTGGTGTCTGTGATGTGGATGCTTCATGTGGTGATTGGTGAGGTGTGGGAAGTGGGATCAACCCATCATCTTAGGCCACTTTGTATAGTTCATCAAACTTATACAAGATCATCTGCATCCTTTTCAGAAGGTTAGGTTCATTAGCAAAAAATGCTCTGAAACTTATATCGTTCTCCCTCTTTTGATTCTTCCACTTCATCATTGTTATCCACCTTTTTTTGGTTTGCATTATATCAGAAAAACACACCAGATTTCTTATAGCTTCCTCTTCAAGTTCAAACTTATGTGAGATGGCCCTCTTTGTCAACAAGGTTCTTTTGATCATGTTGATATGATCATCTGGGTCACGCACTCTCTCTTTTCCAGATTTGAGGGGATAGTTAACTCTCATAAACCTCTGTAGTTCCTCTAGCATGTGAGAACCAATAGCTAACTCTTCAAATACAGTCAAATCAAGCAAAAATGTACCTTTCCTTTGATTTCTCATCAAATCATGCTCCATCCAAAGCATCTACCACATAAACTCTAGAAAACATACCCTTGTAGGTGCAAACTTAGGAAAAATATGTGGTGCTTGGTTGCATCCATATACTCTGATAATTGTGTGTTGAGGCATAAAAAACCACTCAACATAGTTATGGGTATAGCCCTGGTTTGGCCTATACTATATAGGCCTCACCACTTCCATTAATTATTCAGACAATCTTTGTGTTGGGTAACCAAGGGAAACTATCAATCTAACAAAAAAATCATCTTGGAACACTACAAAATCACACTCTGTACATCTGCTATCCTAGATGTAACACCAATTTTTCACAAGGAGTCTTACTCCACTTTCTTGTGTACACAATTTCATTCTTTCAGTCCACTTCATTTCATTCTGACATAGGATTAAGTGACACAATAAATAATATTTCCTAAAAGTAATGGGGGCCTTAGCTTCCCTAACTTGCAGCAAGCCCTCATGTATTTGTTCCTCAATTATAGATGCAAAATAAAATTGTATATTTGATTCATAATGTTGAATTATCATGACCATTCTCATCAATCCCATAGACATATGTTCCTCTGCATCTATCCCCAATACTTGACACAATGCATAATAAGTTTTTTTGAAATAAACTTGAAATTATGAGACTTGGAAAGGTTCCATTTAAGAGGAAGGGATGGGGATTTTTCTGTTATCATCACCCCTCTTCATGTGAGGGGGAGCTCATCACTTTCGTGTGTTCTTCTCAACCTCTTATAGTCTTGCTCTATTTTAACTAAATTCATCTCCATTACAACTTGTTTATTTAGCTTGAAACACTTTACAATGGAATCTCTTGTGACATCAACTAAGCACTCACCATTTTGAATCCTAATATTTTTGGTTGGGGCATGTTAGTTGTGGGAAAGGGATTTAATTATCTCAATGTTAATGAAAACATTAGGGACAATCAATTTATCTAAATCTAGGGTCCATGGGTTTGATGTCAGAACATTATTGTTTCTATTTTGATAGAAGTACTAATAAAGGTTCCAACCCGATTGAGGTATAATGAGGTCTCTACAACTTTTTGCTAAGTCTCTAAAAACATTTTTAATTCATTTGTCTATTGAACGAGGCAACAAGGAAAGTAATGGAGATTGCAAGGAGGGTTTATTGGTTTTGGTTTCATCCCTTTTAACTCCTACCTCATTCTTCTTTGGTGCCATTTTATAAAATTCACAAATAATGATGAGCAAAGCTTACCTGGGGATGGAACCCGCTTTGAAGAATTCTCTTTACTCCCACAATTTGAGCTCATTTGCAACTTGGTTTCAACTGTTATGACTAAAAAATCTGAACTTTTTGTGTGTTTTTCAATACCAAGATACATTTACTCCTGGCTCATGAATTCTCACTCACTCCCTCTATCTCTCTCCCCTATACCCTTAACCCTAAACCCTTAACCCTTAAACCCTTTACCCTCTACCCTTAACCCTCCCTCCCTCTATCTCTCTCCCACTCCCTCCATCTCTATCTCAAGTCTCTCCCTCGTACCCCTCTCCCTCTCTTAGGTATGTCTCTCTCTCTCTCACTCACTCCCTCTATCTATCTCCCCTCTACCCTAAACCCTAAACCCTTAACTCTAAACTCTTAACCCTTAAACCCTCTACCCTCTACCCTTAACCCTCCCTCCCTTTATCTCTCTCCCACTTCCTCCCCTCTCTCTCTCTCATGTCTCTCCCTATCTCAATCTCTCTACCTTCCTCCTTATGTCTCTACTTCTCTCTATCACCTCTCTCTCTCCCCCCTTCCCTCTTTACTTTGTTTCTCTCTATCTCATCTCTCTCTCTCTCCCTAATATCCATCCCTCCCTCCTCTCTCTGTCTAACCTCTCTCTACATCCCTCCCTACCTCTTCTTCCCTCTCTCCTCCCCTCTCTACTTCTCTATATCTCCCCTCCCTCTCCCTACCTACCTCTCTCTTTATTGCTCTCTCTCACCTCTCTCTAAATCCTTATCTATCCCTCTATCCCTACCTCTCCATCCATCTCTCCTTCCCTCTCTACTTATCTATATTTCCCATCCCTCTCTCTACCTACCTCTCTCTCTCCATCCCTACCTCTCCCTCCATCTCTCCTTCCCTCTCTACTTATCTCTACCTACTTATCCCTTTGTACCTTATTCTCTCTCTCCCTCTCTCCCTCTTTCCCTCTCTCAATCTCTCCACCTTACTCATCTCTCTAACTTCTCCCTCCCTTACCCTCTCTCCTTCCCTCTCTACTATGTCTCTATCTCAACTCTCTCTACCTACATATCTATCCCTCCCTCATCTTTCTATCTCTCATCTCCCTATCTCTCCCCTCTCCATCCCTACCTACCCCTTCTCTACCCTCTCTCTCCTCTCTCTCTCTCTCACAAGTCTCTCCATCCTACCCCCTCTCCCTCTCACAAGTCTCTCTCTCACACTCACTCCCTCTATCTATCTCCCCTCTACCCTTAACCCTAAACCCCAAAACATTAACTATTAAACCCTAAACACTTAAAAACCCTCTACCCTCTATGATCAACCCTCGACCATCTCTCTCTCAAGTCTCTCCCTCCTACCCCTCTCCCTCTCTCAAGTATATCTCACTCACTCCTTCTATGTCATTCCCCCCTACCCTTATCCCTCTACCCTTAACCCTCCACCCTTTATCTCTCTCCCACCCCCTCCCTCTCTATCTCTCTCAAGAATATTTATCCTACCCCCTCTCCCTCTCTTAGGTCTCTCTCTCTCACTCACTACCTCTATCTCTCCCCCCTCCACCCTTAACCCTAAACCCTAAACCCTTAAATCCTACACCCTTAAACCCTCTAGCCTATAGCCTTAACCCTCTCTCTCTCTCAAGTCTCTCCCTCCTACCCCCTCTCCCTCTCTCATGTCTCTCTCTCTCACTCACTCAATCCATCTATCTCCCTCACATCTACGCTAACCCCCTACCCTCTAACCTTAACCATTAAACTATAAACCCTTAAACCCTTAACCCTCTACCCTTTATCTTTCTCCTACCCCCTCCCTCTTTATCTCTCTCAAGAATATTTATCCTACCCCCTCTCTTAGGTCTCTCTCACTCACTACCTCTATCTCTCCCCCCTCTACCCTTAACCCTAAACCCTAAACCCTAAACCCTTAAATCCTACACCCTTAAACCCTCTAGCCTATAGCCTTAACCCTCTCTCTCTCTCAAGTCTCTCCCTCCTACCCCCTCTCCCTCTCTCATGTCTTTCTCTCTCACTCACTCAATCCATCTATCTCTCTCACATCTACCCTAACCCCCTACCCTCTACCCTTAACCCTCTACCCTAAACCATCTACCCTCTACCCTTAACCCTCTACCCTTAAACCCTATACCCTCAACCCTAATTCCTTAACCCTATACCCTCAACCTTAAAATCTCAACCCTCAACCCTTAAACCCTCTACCCTCAACCCAATACCCTCTTACCTCTACCCTAATCCCTCAACCCTATACCCTCTACCCTATACATTGGACCCTCAACCCTAATCCCTCAAACCTATACCCTAAACCCTCTACCCTCATCCCTAAACCCTCAACCATAAACCCTTAAACCCTAAACCCTTAAACCTTCTACCCTATACCCTCAACCTAATACCCTCTACCCTCAACCATAATCCCTCAACCCTATACCCTCAACCCAATACCCTAAACCATCAACCCTATAGGTCCTCAACCCTATACCCTAAATTCTCAACCCTCTACCCTATACATTGGATCCTCAACCCACATCTATCTTTGTCCCTCCCTCTCTCCTCTTCTCTATATCTCACTTCTCCCTCCATCTCTTTATCCATCCATCCCTCCCTCTCTTCCATAATCCATCAACCTTATAACCTTAACCCTTAAACCCTTAAACACTCAACCCTACACCCACAACCCTTAAACCCTCTATCCTCAACCCTAATCACTCAACCCTTAAAACCAATTAAAATCTCTAGCCTAATCCCTCAACCCTTGAACCATAAACCATCAACCATCAACCCTCTACCTTCAACCCTAAACCCTTAACCCTAAACCCTCAACCCCTATACCCTCTACCCTATATGTTGGACCGTCAACCCTTATCCATCAACCCTATACCCTCAACCTTAAACTCTCAAACCTCAACCCTTAAACCCTAAACCATTAAACCCTCTACCCTCTAACCTATACATTAAACCCTTAACCCTCAATTATCAACCCTCAACCCTTAATCCCTCAATCCTCAACCATTAAACCTTAAACCCTCAACCCTTATACCCTCTACCCTATACATTAGACCCTCAACCCTAATCCTTCAACAATATAACCTTAAACGTATACCCTAAATCCTCTATCCTCAACCCTAAATCCTCAACACTAAACCCTTAAACCTTCTACCCTCTACCCTCAACCCAATACTTTAAACCATCAATCCTATACCCTCAATTCTCAACCCTCTATCCTATACATTGGATCCTCAACCCTCATTTATCTATGTCCCTCCCTCATCTTCTTTCCTTCTCTTTATCTCACTTCTCCCTCCATCTCTCCCTCAATCCTTCCCTCCCTCTCTACCCTATACATTGGATCATCAACCCACATATATATTTTTCTATAACTCCTCTTCTCTCCTTCTCTTTATCTCACTTCTCCCTCCATTTCTCCCTCCATCTTTCCCTCCCTCTCTACGCTAATACCTCAACCCTTAAACCCTTAAACACTCAACCCTCAACCCTTAACCCTTAAACCATATACCCTCTACCCTCAACCCTCAACCCTCTACCCTCAACCCAATACCCTCTACCCTCAACCCTATACCCTCAACCCTTAAACCCAAGTAAAGTCTCTACCCTAATCCCTCAACCCTCAACCCTTAATCCCTCAACCCTTAAACCCTCAACCCTCTACCCTTTACCCTCAACCTTCAACCCTTCAACCCTAATCCCTCAACCCCTATATACTCTACCCTATAAATTGGACCCTCAACCCTCTAGCCTCAACCTTAAACCCTCAACCTTCAACCCTCAACCCTCAACCCTCAACCCTCAACCCTTAAAATCTAAAGCCTTAAACCCTCTACCCTCTACCCTCTACCCTATACATTAAATCCTCAACCCTCAACCCTTAATCCCTCAACCCTAGGTAGGTAGGGAAACATAGGTGAGATATAGAGTGATGAAGGGATAGGTAGGTAAACAAAGGGATAGGGGAGATAAATATAGTTAGAGAGGGAAGGAGAAGTAGAGAGAGGAGAGATATAGAAGAGGAAAGAGGAGAGGGAGGGACATGTAGGGAGGAGATAGAGGTGAGTGTGTGTGTGAGAGAGAGAGAGAGGAGGGGTAGAGAGAGAGGGGTAGAGGGAGGGAGAGGAGATATAGAGAGTAGAGAGGGGAAGAGGTAGAGAGGAGACACAATTGAGATATAGAGTGATGGAGGGAGACATGGGTATAGAGAGGGAGAGGGTAGATAAAGATAAATAGAGAGGGAAGGAGATGTAGAGAGTGATGATAGATAGAGATAAGTAGAGAGTGGAGGGATGGATGGAGAGGAAAGGAGGAGATAGAGGTGAGTGTGTGTGAGAGGGAGAGAGAGTGAGAGTGAGAGGAGAGAAAATGATGGGAGAGAGGAAGGGGAGAGAGAGAAAGAGAGAAGAGAGGGAAGGGGGGAGAGATAGAGAGTAGAGAGGGAATGGAAGAGTAAGAGGGAAAGAAGGGGGAGGAAGAGAGAGGTATAGAGAGTGGTAGGTAGTGGAGGGAGAGGTAGGTAGATAGGGAAGGAGATAGGGAGGGATAGGTGAGAGAGAGGGAAGGAGGGTGAGTGAGATAGAGAGAGTGGTGAGATAGAGAGTAGAGAGGTGAATAGAGAATGAGAAATAGAGATAAAGAGAGAGGGGGAGGTTAGAGAGAGGGAGAGGTAGAAATGGATAAGTGAGACATAGAGAGAGAAGGAGGGAAAGTGGGAGAGAGAGAATGGTGATTTAGAGAGGAGGGGGTGAGAGGTAGGGATAGAGATAATGGTGAGATAGAGAGGAGAGAGTGAGAGAGAAAGAGATGGATGGAGAGATAGAGAGAGAGGTAGGTAGTGGAAGGGAGAGGAGAGATAAAGAGTAGAGAGGGAAAGAGGTAGGGAAGGAGACATAGGTGAGATAGAGAGGGATGGAGAGAGATATTGATCAAGAAAGAGGTAGGTATAGAGAGGGAAAGAGAGAGGAGAGATAGAGAGTAGAGAGTGGAGGGAGGGAGGGAGAGGTAGGAAGGGATATAGAGGTGTGTGTGTGTGTGTGAATGAGTGAGAGAGAGAATGGTGAGATAGAGAAAATGAGAAATTGAGAGAGAAAGAGGGGGGAGGGAGGGAGGGAAAATAGTGAGAGAGATTGGGAGGAGAGACAAAAATAAGGGGAGGGAGAGGAGATATGGAGATAAGTAGAGAGGTAATGAGGGAGGGAGGGAGGGAGTGTTAGTGAGGGAGATAAAGGTTTGTGAGAGAGAGAGATAGAGAAAGTGGTGAGATAGAGAGGAGAGAGTGAGATGGAGGGAAAGAGAATTATGAGATAGAGAGGAGAGAGTTAGAGAGAAAGAGGAGGAAGAGAGGGATAGAGAGTGAGAGAGGGATGTAGGTAGAGGGAGGGAGATGAGAGATAGAGAGTAGAGAGGGAAATATGTAGGGAGGGAGACATAAGTGAGATACAAAGTGATGGAGGGAGAGGTAAGTAAAGAGAGAAAGAGAGGTGAGATAAAGATAAGTAGAGAGGGAAGGAGATGTAGAGAGAGAAGAGATAGAGAGTAGAGAGGGGAGGGAGGGAGGAAGATGTAGGGAGGAGATAGAGGGGCATGTGAGAGAGAGAGAGGGGAGAGAGAAAGGAAGGGAGAGAGAGAGGGAGTGGAGAGATAGAGAGTAGAGAGAAGGAGAGAGTGAGAGAGAAAGATATAAATTTCTAACTACTAAAATTTGACCTCTTGATTACTAAAATTTGAATTGATGATTAATGAAATTTGACTAAGTTTGAAATTATTAAGATCTTCCAAAAACTAGAATTGGCATTATAAATCCTAGAGATCTGAAATGACTCTCAAACATCCTGAAACTATATACATGAAATATAAATTAAATTATAAGAAAGTAAATGTCCATATGTAAATGTTTATTTCATGTATATGATTTCCCTAGAAAAGAAAGATAAAATGAAAGAGTTTACAAAAATGCATTCCAAAAGTCATTGCAAAAAGAAACAGTTCACAAGTTCATTCATTGCAAAATTCAAGTCATTAGGCGAGCACCAAATTTGGTGCTTGCCAAATGGTAAAGCCAGTTTAAGAATGCCAAATTTGGCACTTGCCAAATGGTAAAGCCATTTGAAGAGTGCCCAATTTGGTGCTTTCCAAATTTGGCGAGCACAATATGGCCTATTACGAGTCTTTTTTGTTCATTCATTGCAAAATTCAAGCCATTTGGCAAGCACAATATGGCCTATTATGAGTTTTTTTGCAATTTGGCACCAAACTTGTGTCACAAATCCATGCACTTACCCATATATTAGTCCCTTCCATGAAACCATGTTATAAATTCCAAATGATGATATGCCAATGAGGAGAAGTAAAGCTCTTCACCCTGCCAAACATGGCATAATTATGCCATTTTAAGACCCTAGCCATCTCTTGAGCCAAGAGAACCATTTTGAACCCACACACATAGGTTGTAACCCAAACACTAACTTTTCTTACAAAAAATCAAATACAAAATAATTCAAACATCTTAGAAACTCTACCATTTTAAAAACTCATTAAAAAAACAAAAAAACAAGTATGTTGAAACATTATAAAATAAACCTATTTCCCAAAATTTCCTGACCAAATAAATCCATCCACTACTCAAAATAACAACTACAAGGAAAAAAATGTAAGAGACACATATGTCTACACCATTGTAGATATATAGTACCCTCCTCCATGATACCTCTTTCCTTGACCCATCTAAACTTTCACTCTTCCAAAACTCTCAATATTTCCTCTTCCTTCTTCCCTAAAAAAGCATGCCAAAAGAAAAACCACACAAAAGAATGAACTCACAAAATAAAATTAACCCTCTTCCCCATTCTCTATAGGGAGATAAATAAGAAACCCTAATTCCAATCCCTTGAATGAGGGAGTGGTCCTTATCACTCCCTCATTCATCCCTCAAACCCATATCCTTACAAGTGCTTGCACATGTGTAGGACTTTTAGAGAGATGGGGAGGTATTGAGTGTCCTCCACTCCGACAAAGGAAGTATTCACTATCATTAAAAGGAGGGAAGTTAACTTGGACACTCCATCTAAAAATCCTCTAGGGTAAACGTACAAATTTGTATCACACTTTCATCCAACTTATTAGCACAAGAAAATTTATATGTTTCTGACTAAAAAACAATTTTGGTCAAATATATGATCTATTGAGATTCATTATAGGTATGTTAGATATGTCCACAACTTTTACAATTAAAATTGTTGGCTAAATACACATGTAGTACCACTTTGAGGCTGATTTACTTATAAATAAAAGTTATTTAAAAATCTTGATATTTCAACAACTCCTCATGCAAATAATTTTTTTTTTTAAATATAACAATTCCCTTTTGTAGATCCATAAGTGTGGTTTTCAAAAATATATATTTATAGTATAATTATTATTTATATTTTATTTTTACTAAAAGTAGGCTATCAACTCACAAAAATATTAGGTTGATTACCATTTCAAGAGAAAATACTAAAACTTATTAAAATTTTGAAAAAAAATATGATGTGCTAGATAAAAGAATCTATATCAAGATGGTATATTTTTTTTCTATTTTAGATAAATATTTAATATGAAAGTTGATATTGAATGAAAAAAACTATTTTTTTGATAATATAAGCTACATTTACGAGGTGCAATACCCTTAACATGAGGATCCAAAAACAAAATAAAACCCACTCAACCTATACTAAACCCCCCCATTACCAAGTAATACCCTCCCACTCCTCTATGAGGAGTTTCAGCACATTAGCCCTAACCCAACTATTGTTGGGTCCAACCTCAATAGTATTCTTGTTCACCTCATCTTTTACCACTTCTGACGAAGTGATAGTAGCACAATGGATGAATTTTATTGTGAACTAGGTCAACCTCATAAAATTCCTTTCCATCTCGATGACACGATGAAATAGGTTTTGGGGGTCTTCAGCTTTTTCAGTATTAGACCTATTGGTCTCTTCTATCCAAGCCTTATGGTTGGAGAAATCTAGTGTGGGTTCCTCTTGAATCATATGATTCATGTTAGGGAAGAGACTAGGTCCTTCCACGTACTCTTTAGTCTCCTCAATCATGTCATGTTTTCTTTCCTCCTAGTCTTTTACCTATTCTAGGATTTTGGATGTATCATCCACCGGGACCTCCTTTTTATGTTTTGCTAGCCTATTGGACCTCCAAACACATGTCTATCCCAGCCCCATCTCAACACTAGCAACCACCACCATATCCCTCTAAGAGTCTTTAGTAACAGAGTTGCCCTCATCACTATCTATGGGAAGTTCCTCAACAAGAAAGGTGATATATCCTTTTTTCCTTTCTTCATTTTAGGCTTGGATTTGATGGGAAATTTTCCTTCTTCCTATGTGGGAGTATTATTTAGCTCACAGAGACCAACGATGGCCTTGGATCGATCTAATCCTACACTAGTCTTCTTTTTTTGGTAGGTGGCTTAGGTTTGGAATCCTTAGGAGGTTGGTTGTTCATGGGAGGGTTCTTTCTTTTAGGTTCATCAGAGACAATCAAAGAGGGTTTAGCAAGGGACTGATCAAAGGTTTATGTACCCTTGACTCTAACAACATAAATGGGTTTCGGTAGGAAGAGGGCAAGGTGGAAGTGATAAAGATGGAGAATAAGTCCCTGATGTAGGGGTATATGGGTCAGTTTATTACGGTTTTTTTTGACAAGCTCCATGGTTTCTTTAGCCGAAATTTCAACGGATTAAATTAAGAAGAAGGGGAAACTGATAAGCATTCTATGGTGTAGGTGATTCAACAAAGGAAAATGGTAAAAGTAGAAAACTTCAAACCGACCTTCAAGGGTAATATACTTCACTCAAAAATAACTACGTTTTAATAGAGACACATTTTAATATTTATTTAAATATATATATTTATTAAAATTGGAAGAAATTGGAAGAAATATATCCATGTACGAAAGTTTCAAGTTATAAATACACACAAAAAAATGAAGGAAAAAAATTAATTTACATCATAAAAATCAATGTCTCATGTAACTTCATTTTTCAACATTTTATCAACAACTAAAATGTAGTGTCAATTTATAAAAAGATATTTTCAAATAATTTTTTATTTAAAAAGAAACAAAATATATATACTAAAAAATGTGCCCTATGTGTTCTACCAATTTAAAAAATAAATAAATACATATCTTATTAGTTTACATCATTTTAAAATTCAAAAAATGTCGCTTTTTAGTGATTCAAGTTGAAAAGTTAGATCAATGTTGACTCTTTCCTTTATAAAGGTGTGACACAACTTGTACTTTTACCCTCCACTCATAAAAGAATTTTGGAGGACAAATAAATCCTTCTACCCCAAAATGTTCAAACTTCACCACATTCAAATTCCTCATGAAGGAATGGGAGAACTTATCTAGGTAGTGGTTTGGTATTTGTTTGCTCCCTCTGGGGTTTTTGTTCTGCTATTTTTATGTTGTGTTTGTGATCTTGTTTGTCTATTGTTACTGATTTTTTTTTGTTATGAACTTATGAAATCTGGCCCATGGGAATTTTTGGTGTTAAGGGTACTATAACCTATAAATTTAGCTTATTTTATATAAAACATATACATAAAATTGTTCCTTAACCTCCTTTTAATTTACAAAGAATTATCCCACACGACAAGCCTAATGCAAGAAGACATATATTAATCCTTCCATGAAATCATGCTATAATTCCCAAATGAGTATATACCAATGAGGAGAAGTAAAGCTTTCCACCCTACTGAACATGGCAACATTAGTCCATTTTAAGACCCTAGCCATCTCCTAGGCCAAGAGAGCTATTTTGAACCCACACATAGGTTGTAACTCGAACAATAAATTTTCTTACAAAATACTCAAATACAGAAGAGCTCAAACATCTTAGCAACTCTACCATTTTCAAAACTCATTAACACAAACAAAAAATAAGTATATTGAAACCTTAAAAACAAACCCATTTCCCAAAACTTTCCCAACCAAATAAATCCTTCCAATACTCAAAACAACTACAAGGAAAATAGAGTAAGGAACACATATCTTTCTACACCATTGTATATATGTAGTCTCCTCCTTCATTATAGATCTTTATTTGACCAATCCACACTTTCACTCTTCCAAAAATCTCAATCTCTCCTCTTCCTTCTTCCCTAAACAAGCATGCCAAAAGAAAAACCACACAAAAATGAAATCCCAAAATAAAATTAACCCCCTTCCCCATTCTCCAAAGGGAAATAAATAAGAAACCCTAATTTCAATCCATTGAATGAGGGAGTGGCTCTTGTCACTCTCTCATTCATCCCTTAAACACATATCCTTACAAGGGATCACATATGTGTGAGAGTTTTAGGGGTATGCCAAGGAATACCCCTCCCCCGAACTAAAGATACTAAGTGGCCTCACTTAATGGGTATGGTTTGGTGGAGAGTTATATTAAAAGTAGTGGAAAATAAATTAAGATATGTAGTATGCAAAAATGAACTAGGTGAAACTATTGGTCACTACTACATGGCATCAATCAAGGAAAGCTAAAGGACACCTGATTTTGTGGGTAGGTGTAATTGAAGTTGGGAGATCTTAAGAGTTTTCTCTCAAATTTTGAAAAGGTTCTAGAGGTCCACCCTGAGAACTATGAGAGCTTAAAATATGTAGGCCATATATATGCTCAACAAGGGCAAGTAGAGAAGGCTTTGGAAATTTTAAGAAAGGAAACTCACATAGATCCACATGATGCCCATTCATTTATCAAGATGGATGAGTTATTAATATCATCAAACCCCAGTGTATCCTTAGATTCTCTTAAGATGCCAAAGTATCTTCTGAAGTAGAGCAGAGAATAAGTACCCATTGAATTATTAAACAACATTGGAGTTCTTCATTTTGAGCATGATTAACTAGAGTTGTTTCAAAAAACTTTTATTGAGGCATTAGGAAATGATGTTTTTCTTGTACTTAAATCTTTGTGGTTAGTTGAAACAAGAATTGTCTCAGTCAACTATTCCACAAGAAAATGTTTCCCTGTGAAGAAAAAATGGTTTGCTAAATTATTAAATACCATTTCACAGTATGTAACGCCCCACCATGCAACCCTAGAGGAAGTTGCAATTAACTACTCAAATGCACAATTTTTTTTTTTTTGTTTAAGTACAAATAACATGCAAGTTCACTACCCATTGCCAACATCCTCTAAGGTTACGAGACTGAGATTACTTTAAAACCCATACATACATTAAATTTGCATCCAAAACATTTAACTACTTAAGAAATTAAAAATGCATACATAACATACATGATAAATCACATCAAACAATAAGAGATACCATATGATTGCATATAACAACACTCTGATAAGAAGATTACATTTGTCATTCCCTAAATGAGGTAAATCCAAAAGCATGATTACAAATTATAATCTTCCACCTCGTTTATAATGAGGGGTATTAAATTACATGAAACAACTGAAATGAATAAAAGCATGTAAAGTAACTAGATCCCACGATCTCTCCCACTGGAAATCTTGTCAACATGAACAAGAAGAAAACCCAATGGAGTAAGGTGCATGTTCCACACAACCAAGTGGTACCCAAAGGCGCACCCCCCATGCTAGGAGATAATAACAAGGATTCCTAGTCAAGGCCATCTACCTCCGACATAGGCTAAAACATAACTGAACTTAATCAAATACAAATACAATACTAATACAATGGTTACAATGCTTCCAAAGTTAAATAATCAACTACATCATTGATACAACATACTACTGACTTAGGAGAAGTGTCATCACAATGCTACATGGGATATCCTGGTAAGTCTTCTTAGGCCCTGGACCCCATCTCAGGATATTCTAGAAACCTCTAACGACTCCCGACCCTTCTTGCAAACCAATGTGGAATCAGTTATCTCTCACAGAGACAAGATAATGATCTTGCCATTCCAAGCCTTCTTGTCCCACCCCAAGTCTATACAAGCCCTTGAGTCCATGAGCGAGGCAAAATTATTCTTATTAAGTGTTTGATAGTACCTATTCTTCTAATAAGTTCATTTACATTATCACTGGATTAACTAACTTGCAACGAGTTACCCTAACATCACTTTGTGTGTTGGACCACATTACAAGCCACTTCTCTAAGACAACACATGGAACAACTCCACAATCCAAGGGTACACTAGTGTGACCTAAGAATATTAAATCCCTATCCAACACATGAAGTCAACACATCCCCGTTCATGGTAACTAGGTGATTAACTAGATACAACTCTACACACTACCCAAGGCATATCAAAGGATGACTATCAAAATACGACAACCCCAACAAATTAAAAAACCCCATCTGGAAGACTTATTAACCCCTACCAAGCAATTTCCCCCAAAGCGAAAATAGAAGAAATTTACATCTAAAAGGGCAATTAAACAGGAATTAAATCTACTTTGGATTTCCTAAATCCACTTCCTTTAATAAAATTCAATAGATTATTGCCTCAATAAAACTAATTTAATAATGTCTCTTTCAAACAAGTGATGAAATTTAAACCAAATATTTAATTTCTTAATTGCTTCTAATCAACAAAGCTTCTCCACCATAAAAATCCAAAATGCACAATCTAGAAATCCTCCTTCTTTCTCCCTTCCTTCTCTTTTTTTTTCTTAACTTCCAATTTCATGGTTATAGCCAAAAACTCCATGAAAACCCAAAAAAATATCTTTCAACCACCAACATAAATTTTTGAAAACAAAAACTAGAAAATATATTCAAACTTCATTTTTGCCTTCAAATTTTCCAAAAATGCAAATTAAAACATTTTTTTTTGAATTTTTTAACAAAATATCTATTAATTCCAAAATAACTTAATTCAATTCAATTAATTTAATTAATTCAATAAAATAAATATAATCCAAGATTAAATTACTTTATTAATTAAATTTAATTAATTAATTAATTAAATAATTAAATAACATCTTCTAACATAATAACCAGATTAATATAATAAACAACTTAAATACTTAATGTCATTTATTTACCTTTTTCAACTTGCAATTAAATAATATCAAGGTGAAATAGAATAACATTAAAGCAACCGAACCTGACTTAAAACTATCGACACACTATGACCAGGGTGATGACTTGACACGGAAAACCTAGCTACTATCTCCCAATCAAATATCATTGGCCAATGGACACACTCAGACCTGTGAAACCACGTGGAGTCGATGTCCTGTACCTATAAACCTGCGAATAAAGAGTATATTGAACATGTATATGTATCATAATAAAGCACACCGTGAATAGGAAATTGCAGAATCGTAGGGCGCTCGCAAGTGAGTGGTGCAATTTTGTCCCCTTCACCAATATAGTATTACAAAACTGACAAATCTAACATCAATAATTTAATCAAAAGCATAAAACAACATTAATTCAGATATCCACTATGCTAATCTAAAGCATGCCATAATGATAACATCATAATAAAGTACCATCACATCAAAATGTAACATCCACATCTCTTTACAGTTAGCGATCAAATAGTAACTGAGTATCATAGTCAAAGTACTAACAAAAGACATAACATAATGAAGAAGAACATTGTTCAATCAAAAGAGAAAAATGGAGGGGTGCTACACAGTACGAGTATAATTCAAAGGCTCTACACATCTTTTCCATTCCTTCATGAACACTACATTTTTTACTAATTGTGAGAAACCTACAATTTAAAAATGCACAAAACTGACCACAGAGATTTTTCCCCATTTCAAACAACAAAATTTAAAAAAAAAATGCATTTAAAACCTACAAAAAAATGAAAATAAAATCAACGCTTATTTTTACATTAAAAAAAAAACATGAGACCATATCTTGTTGCTTACTATTGTTCTTTGATATATTTTTTCCAAGCATCCATAACTTGTTTGAAATCACTTGTTTTAGGGTTTTAGCCATAGCAGCAAGGCAATGGACTGTTTAATAAAATGCTTTGGTAGAACTGTTATGTTTTCATGGAATTCCATCACCATGAGACCACATTTCTTTGAGGCATTTTTTCAACTAGTTCATTTCCTTGTCTATGCTATTGCTTACTATTATGCTTTGATAGTTTTTTTCCAAGCATCAATAGCTTGTTCGAAAGCACTTGTTTTAGGCTTTTAGCCATAGCAACAAGGTAGTGAACTGTTTGATAAAAAAAATTTTTGTCTCTTATTCTACAATTTTTTACATTTTGTCATCTATCAACATCTAGTTATTAGTTATGCAATGTGAAGTAATTCTCTGAGTTTGAAATATGTGTAATGCAATGTAATCAACAATTTGAATATCAATAACGAACATATGTGATTTAATAATACATATAGATATCTTAACATTAGGTGAACTAATCCTCCTCATTACAAACAAAGAAATGATCTCTTAAGTCTGACTGACACTAAAAATTAGAAATATGTGAATGAGGTGTTGAGAAATAATATTTTAAGTGAAATTGATCAGTGCTTATTCCTATTGGGAAATGGAGTCAAGATTTGGGTGATATATGTGTCTTACTTCTGGTTGTAACTAATTATTTGGTATAGTGAGAGTCTATGGCTTGCATAGATGTGCAATGATGCAATTATATGGTTCTTATTGATCCTAATAAAAATTCCAAGTTACTATGATTTATTTAAATGGATTTAATCCTTACTTGTTAAGGAACCAATTAAAAGAAATCACATAATGACAATAAGTGTGTAATGACAAATTAAACATATACTTGATATACTTAATTTGAATAACAAGGAACTATTAAACTAGAGACAACCATACAATCATACACAATATTATCAACAAATAATTGAGACTAGAATTCAAGCATCAAATTAAATATTCTTCTCCATTGATTCTGTCAAATAAATATTACAATATAACAAAAGTCTCCTCATATATGTTTCTATAAATCCCTATGATGATGATATCAAAATTTGGTCTTGGTTTCTCTTTTATAAGAGAAGCAACAAGCTTCAGACCATTACAAAATATGGAATCTTTTCAAAATTCATGCCTCTTTGTATAAACTATTCCTCTTTGTATAAACTAAACATTAGTTTTTCTTAAAACATAATTAAGAGAAAACAAAGAAAGTAGACAATATTGATTGGAAGCCCACAACACTTGAAATACACTTGTAGTTTGTTAATCAACATAGGAGACCTGTGATCATCCTGATCTGGAAAAGTCCCCCTCTCCATGATATAGTGTTTGAAGGCTCAGTTCTTCCACTGCAACATCTTCAAGGCCCTATTCTTCTGGAGGAGCCAAATACTTTTTCTCCCATTGGTATACTATGTAGTCATGAGGCCATTTGTATTCTTGAATCTTTTATATATTTGTTAGGTGATTCCTCCATCTGTTGTTGAGTAACCCTCTACCATCTATAATGAATTTAGAATATCTGGTATGCAAGGCTATGATTCCATCCATGATGAAATTGAGGTTGTGTACATTCAATTCACCATCCTTCTGTACATGAGCAATGTAATCAAGAACAATTTTTCCAAATTCCTTTCTCCATTCACTAAGATTTTTCAGTTGGTCATCATCCTTTAATATCTTTGGCACAAAACACTTCTTCAATGTATGAAATAATTTCATCCTTGTTTTGATCTTCTAATCTTCTCCATTTATATACTAAGTTTCATCTATAACTATCTTAACCATCTCTTTAGTTGGCTTCAAAGCTGAAGGGGCTTCCACACTTCTCTATAATACCCTACATAAAGTCACAAAGGTATGATGAATTGGTTGCCACTTCTTGAAAATATGATCTAGTATAAGTGCATGGGCTTTCATTTGGTCGATTTATTGGGATAATGAAGTGTAGAAATCATACACACTTTCCAATTTGTCCTCAATCAATTTGATCCTGTGATCCAATATTTTTCCTCGACATTGATGATGATCTAGTCCATCACTCCCTCCTTGGTTTCATTATTGGATTTTTTCAACTCTTCAATCTCTTGTCTTAGTACATTCATTTTTCAAAGGATGCATTGTCTATATCAGTTGATTGGGTAGTAGGAGGTTGATACAATACTATTTCTTTACCTTTTGAGGACCCTGCTCCTTTTAATTGTTCTTTCAGTCTTACATTTTTTATGAACAATTTTTTTACCTCATCGTTTAAGAATTTTTGTTCCTTTTCATATTTTGTCAATTTATTTTCCATTTCCTTAATAGCAGCTCGAGTGAACGTGCCCAAGTGCATTTTCATGGTTGCAGCTTCTAAAGGAGATGTGTTCTTCAATGTTTTTACCATATTCATTCCTCTCATCTCTTGTACCACATATCACAACCTTGGTTTTTGTGTATTTCTTTGCTTGGCCTAAAATGCCAAGGTCTCAGTCTTAGGGTTGTACCATGTGCCACTTATTCCCTCATCAGAATCAAATTCAGCAATCATCATTGGGTCTTCTTGTGCTCTTACTTGGTCAAGTAAGAATATCTTCTTTAGTTCCATACTCAGGATAATGAGTATATTCCTCTTCAAAACCATATCCCTAGATTCTTTTGGGATAATATCAACATTATCAATTCTTAATTCATTGAAAGTTTGGGCAACAATCTGATTGTGTTGAGACTCTTCAACACCCATCTTGTTTGTCTCTACCTATTCTTCAAACTCTCTAATTTTCATTTTAACCCAAAAATCCTTAAGTTCAGGGGTCTTAATGAAATCATCATCTTCAATAAATTTGTGAGCTACAATTTCCCTCTCATCATCTTGCATTTCCCTTTCTCTCTGCATATGGATATCAATTCTAGCCTCTGGTTTATGAGCTTCAGTTTCATGTGCTGGTTGATTAGCTACCTCAACACCATCCTTCAAACTCCTCACTACATTGGCCACTTCTTCTTATCTCCCACTTCTTCGTGTTGTCATATGGATTCTAGTTTTTTCATTGATGGAAACCTAAAGTCATTCATCTGGTCCATAATTTAATATTGGTTTATACTGACATAACAAAAAGAAGAACAAGGTATTTGGTTAAAAGTAAAGATGTCGATCTGTATACTTCATCGGACTACTATTTTGAGTTTTGGATCTTAGAGAAAGGTTTTTTTATGTTCATACTACCTTATTCTAGAAGTATAAAGGTGCACACTCACTAGTGTGTGATCTAGGAGATCTGGTGCATCAATTTTTTGGTTATCTATGCTAGAAGGTCGACTTGGCAAAATTAGCTGTTGCAAATGTTTAAGAAGTAATTTGTTAAATGTTTCTATGTTAGAATATGTTTATTTGGGTCCCCACTATGCTTTGACTGACTATGGATGGTGTGCATAAAGAATTAGTTATGGATTTATCCAACAGTTCTAAAGTATTTTATGTTTTATGTAAGCTGACATATGAATGATCAAATCTTTGGTAATAGATATATATATGAGATCGGTTGTATCATTTTGGAGCAGTGAATGTGTGTGATGAAAAGTATATTAGTGTGTGGTGTAAATTTCAGAAGGATAGTGGTGTGAATTCTATGCATGGATTTATGATGCAAATTGCATAAGAGAGTAGAGAAGAGAAAACTGAAGACCACAACCAGACATAAGGTCTAGAATCTGATTTATGAGCCTAACCGAAACTGTAACTTGGAATAAGTAGATGCTATTACTTTAGTTAAATCCTTCAGATGGTTTTAATCTGATTTTTTTTTAAGGTAGTGAGCCTTTCTACTTTGAGTAGTGAGCTCTAGGCAGTGTGCCTGAATGCAAGTGAATTCTCTTTTATAAAACTTATATTTGAGTACTTAAATTATGGATTGACCTCCATCGTGGTTTTCCCCTAGTAGTGTTTCCACGTAAAAATCCCTTTGTTATGGTGTTGTGGATGATTACTTTGTGTGTTTGCATCTTTCCTTTGGTTTAATGTTGAAATGGTTTAAATATCAGATTAATAAAGTTCAGATTTGCAAAAAACTGATTCACCCCCCCTCTCAATGTTCCATTCAGTCCAACAATCTATATCAGAGCCTAGTTCCTCAGAAGGAGTTTGAAAAATTGAGGTGGATCTTGGAATGTGATGGACTCTAGTAGTCTTTAGATGCAGCTTCTGGTGGCACTTGATGATCTTGATCAGTCTAAAGCAGAAGTCCAAGAATTGAAAACAAATCTTAAGGATGCTGAAAAATTCATTCAATCATTGAAGGATCAGATTGTTAAATCCAGGGAAAAGAGGAAGGATCTCTGTGATTAAATTAAGAAAAAATAAAGTGAAAACATGGATGATGCTCACCAGAATCAAACCTTGAAGGAAATAACTGAAGAATGTGAAAAGCTTGCCATAAACAATGCTACCCTAAAGCATGAGATGGAATCTATAGTGATGAAGTTGACTAAAGAAATTGAAGATAGAAATAAGAATGAGAACCTTGCTCAGTCCTTAAAAGAAATATCTAATGAATGAAGAAGAGTAAATGGAGAATTTATTCATTTGGAGAGTGAAATGCTACAATCCAGAAACAATGAAGAAGAACTTGAAAAGAAAATTATTATTCTCAGGGATGAACTTGCTACTACAAATGAATACAAGGAGAAGTTTAAGATTAGTTATGTTAAGCTTGATGAGCTGACTCAAGGATAGAAGAATGCTAAAGACAAGTGAGGTATTGGATATGAGAAAGGAGAAAATTTTGGATCTAGACAAATAAATTTTAGGCAAGGAAATGAGATGAACAAAGATGGAAGGTATCCAATAAGACAACCTAATGCTCAAAAGTTTAATGGATACTGTTTTTCTTGAAATAAATTCGGTCATATGGCTACTTAGTGTAGAAGTAAAATGAAATCAAGCAATTCATCATTCTTTGGTCAGTGTTTTAGTTGCAAAAATTTTGGTCATAAATCAATTGAATGCATAAATGTGTCAAACTACTCTGTCAATAGAAGGAATGTTGAATGTTATACCTATGGAAGAATTGGGCATATTGCTAAATAATGTAGATCAAGATGAAAGCAATGGAATGATTTGTCTAGACAAGGAGGTTTTGTGTGCTACAATTTCAATAGATATGATCACATTGCAAGATTTTGCAGAAACAAAAATGTGGCCAGAAAAGGTCCGATATACAAAGACAGAAATACATAGAAAAATGATAAAGAAAAAGGAAAAATGATTGTGGATGAAATAAGAGATCAGATGAAGAAGACATGGGTAAGGAAGAATAAATATGAAACCGAAAAAGGTTCTGCACCAGAACCTGCTTTTGGTAATTCATCTACAAATTAATTTCAAGGCATTGGCCTAGGGGGAGCTTTTCAAGAAAATCCTTTTTCCCCTATCAGTAAGCTAGTATCGGATCGTGAAAATATTGTCAAAAGGTGTATTAATGATCTACAAAGGCTTTGGAAAACACTCACAAGGAAAATCAAAGAAATCATAGGTCCGCAAAAGAATTTTTCTCTCACTGTCTGAGAAAATAGGGTGTTTGAAAACCTAGGTAAAAGGAATTTATTACAAGTGTGTGAACTATAAAAGACAAGTTGAAACTCTCATTCGTCACTTTGAATCAAAGAAGAAAAGAAGGAGAGCACTTGGTAGCAGAATCTCAAAGGAATAAAGTTAATTCGACGGTGAATCTCAAAATTCATTAGGTATTTTAGTTGTTTTTGGAATTTCCATATAATTTGGTGTGTGGTTGTATGGAAGGAAAAATGGAACAAATTAAAGGGTCAATCAATTTAGATGAATACAACAGTGAGAAGATTAAAGCCATAAGAAATTTGTTATCGCCCGATGAATTGAAATGGGTAAGAGAAGCCAAACGCAAGAATTTGGAAATTTGGAATGAGTTTCCCTATTTCAAGAATGTAGAAATCATTAAATTCATTTTGAGTAGGGTATGTGTAGGATCATCATGGAAAAAACAGGCCCTTAAGTGGCAAAAAATTTAGAAAAATCAAAGTTAGACATTTTGACATAAAAATTTGAATAAGTTATCTATATTATTTCAAAAATATGTAAGAATATAATTTGTAGAAAATTTAATGTAGTTTCTAAATTACTAGGTTTATTTACAAAAAAATAAAATCTATTTGGTGAAAATTTGAAATTTCAATATAGTAGTACTTAAATTTTAGGGAAAAAATAAGAAGTAGGTGTCTGTCTAACCACCCTAACCACATTAAAATGATAATATTTTTTTATAATATTTTAGATATAAGTATAGGACTCACGTCTCAATGTGATGCATATTTTTTTATAATTTTTTTCCAAGTAAATAATTAATTATAATTTTTTATGACAACTTTTAAAAAATATAAAGACTCATATGTCTGACCACCTTATCTTGGTCAAAACTTCATGAAATTCAGTTTTTTCTTTTTTAATCTTATAGTATGCAAAGAATAGAATGTGACACATGTTTTGGATTTTAAAACTATTATACCGTTTGAAAGCTATAGATGTTTTTCAATTAGCCTAAAAATAAACACTTTAGTCGTAATTCAATAGAAAATGAATAATAATTATTTATTAAATTCAAAGTAAACCATAATTTATATTGGTGGAAAGATGAGAATATCCTTTAAAAGCTCTTTTCATTTCATCAATTTTGGGTAAAAAAAAGTCGTTAGCCACATACCCATCATATTGCCATTTTTTGGCCCATCATGATCCTACATATACCTAGTAGATTGAATGATGGCACTTTGATTTTGAACAAACCCTACATCATTTCGAAGGAAGTAATTCAAAATTTAACAGGATTATGCAAAGTTGGGGATTATATCGAGAAAGAAATAAATTTGGAATAAAGAAGTCGAAACCCTAACTGGAGTTATTGGAGATCAAAGGGAATTGATAATCTCGACAATCAAAAACTTTGTGTCAAGGTACATTGTGCATGGCATATCATATAAAATATTTTTCAGAAATAGAGAAGGAGCAACTTCGGCTGGTGCAGTCTACATCTCACACAAAATTATAATGGAAGGTCAAGACTTTGACCTGTGCAGACTGGTAAAGGATCAACTGATGGAGAATGTGCAATTAATGAAGATGATAGATTACTTTGGTACTCTAGTCATATTTCTAGTAATGTACTTTCTAAATTATTTACCAATGAACAACAATGTGGTGTGGAAAGTAAATGAATTGGTGTACAAACAAATATACACACACTCTAAGAGTTTAGCTAACTGTGATCAAGAATTTGAAATTTTCTTCAAGAGTTTGCTAGAAAATTTTGGCTTAGTTGGTATTTCTCTTACGGTAAGGGAACTTGAAGTTGGTTCCTCTTCCGGTGAGATGGAGAGAAAGAAGAAAAGAGAAAAAGAAACTATTGTTTGTACTCCTTTGGAATGCAAGATTCCAAAAATTTAAGGAAAATAAAACAAACAGGAGATTATGGATATACTAGATGAGGAATCCAATGAGGAAACTGAGGACACACAAGGAAAAGAGTAGGATTTCGCTAGATCAGAACAAGAAAAGGAAATAACAGAATCAAGTGAAGAAGAAGATGACTTCACAAAAGAGAAGCTACAACAACTTATTCATAAGGAAGGTGGAATGCAAAAAATTGCTCAATTATGGTCTATCAGACCCTCATATGATCAGGATAGGATTCTAAGTGTACTAAGTAATCATGTTGTGAACAATCAGATCAAATTGGAGAGTTTGTAGAATATATTACCTGAAGAAATGATTAAATGCATTATGGAAAATATGGAATCCAAGTTTCAAAGCAAAGAAGAAGGAGAAATAATCTCTTATTTGAAGGAGAAATTCAGACTATCACTCACCAAGCTGAAAAAGAGGATGAATGAGCTGAGGCAATGCAAAAGTGTAGAAAATAACATCTACAACTATTGCATTCATTGGCCTCATGCAGTGGGGAAATATAAAGAAAACTTGGTGCAAATTGAAACAAAATTGAATGGGATTGGAAAAAGTTTTGACATGTTTCAGGATCAGGATGGTACAATTAGAAAAAAGAATTCAAGAGCTACAGTCTAAGCACACGAAATTCTTGTTCACTAAAAACACACTCATGGACACTTTTTGAAAAGTGAAGGACCTAACTGAATGCAGACTGGAATAGATGGTTGAGATACGGAGGATAGGTGAGAAATTAGAAGATGCGATCACAATTCTGGAATCCCTCACTGAGATTTTCAATAGGACATCTAAAAATAACAGCATGATCATAATCATTGATATTGCAATAGAATCCTAGAAGAAATTCCTCTCAGAGATGAAAGAGAATCACAAGATAATCTTCTAACTCAAGTAGCAGTTGTTCTTTTTCAAAATTTGAAAATAATTTTGAAGTTTTGGTTATATTTCAAAAGGGGGGATTGAACACGTGTTTTGTCAGCATAAGGCTTCTAGCTTTTTCATTGATGTCAAAGGGGGAGAGAAAGCAGTGAAAAATGCCTCATCAATCTAAGGGGGAGCTATGTTTTGGAATTTTAAATTTTGGCAGTGTACTCATTTTGGTTTTGACACTTAGTTATTTTTCACTAAGTGTTTCCATCAATGCCAAAGGGGGAGATTGTTGGCATATGGCTTGTAGTGTTGTCATTTATGGCAACCTAAATTCATTCATTTGGTCCACAATTTAGTATTGATTCATAGCAACTGAACATAATGAAGAACATGCTATCCGGTTAAAATTAAAGATGTCGATCTATATACTTCACCAAACTATTATTTTGAGTTGTGGATCTTAGAGAAAGGTGTGTTGATGTTTATACTACCTTATTCTAGAAGTATTAAGGTGTGCACTCACTGGTGTATGATCTAGGAGATCCGGTGCATCAATTTTTTGGTTATCTGTGCTAGAAGGCTGACTTAGCAAAATTAGCCATTGTGGATGTTTAAGAAGTAATTTTTTAAATGTTTCTATGTTTGAATATATTTATTTGGGTCCCCACTATTATTTGACCAACTATGGATGGTGCGCATAAAGAATTAGTTATGGATTTAGTCGAAAGTTGTAAAGTATTTTATGTTTTATGTAAGTTGGCATATGAATGATCAAATCTTTGGTAGTAGATATATATGAGATCGATTTTATCATTTTGGAGTATTGAATGTGTGTGATGAAAATTATATTAGTGTGTGGTATGAATTTCAAAAGGATAGTGGTGTGAATTTATTTGTGCATGGATTTATTATGTGAACTGTAGAGCAAACCATAACAGAGCAGAGCGAAGAGCAGAATTAGACATAAGGTCTAGAATCTAATCTATGAGCCTAACTGGAACTATAACTTGGCATAAGTAGATGCTATTACTTCAGTTCAATCCTTCAGATGGTTTTAATATAAAAATTTTGTAAGGCAGTGAGCCTTTCTACTTTGAGCAGTGAGCTCTAGGTAGTGTGCCTGAATGCAAGTGCATTCTCTTTTGTAAACCTTATATTTGATTACTCGATTTATGGATTGAACTCCATCATGGTTTTTCCCCTAATAGGGTTTCCACATAAAAATCCTTGTGTTATGGTATTTTGGATGATTATTTTGTGTGTTTCCATCTTTCCTTTGGTTTAATGGTGAAATGGTTTAAATATCATATTAATAAAGTTTAGATTTATAGAACATTGATTCACCCCCCTCTCAGTGTTCCCTTGAGTCCAAAACTTCACTCATTTTAGAGGAGACCAATATTAGTGGCTCTTATGTCTTCTATTTCTTAGGAAGTGGTTGTTCAGGAGGTGATTCTTGAGGAACATGACATACTAAAATAGTGTCAAGAGATGGATCTGAAATTACAATACCAATTGGCCTTTTCAGAGATAATTTGGTGGGCCTCTCCTCCTCTACTGTAGACTTAGCATAAAATTCATTAAACTTATCAAATATCAAATTTATCCTCTTAAGATGATCTTCTTCTTCTATAAAATACACCAAGAAGGTATTCTTCTTCTTCTTCTTCAATTCTTCCAACAACTTCATCACGGTCTCCCATTTTATTTTCCTCTCAGATACCTATTACCAAATTTCACTCACAACTAAATTTGGTAGAGCGAGAACATTTGGTTGCATTTAAAATTCAAGGGTATTCAAACATTACTACTGAGTTAAATCATTGAAAAAAAAGGATTCTTTCAAATTAATTTCAATTTTTATTATGCAATATTTTATAATAGAAAGGAATTACACAAATTGCATAATATTGCAATCTTATATTCATTTTGTAATGAAAATATTTATAATATTGCATAAAAATTGTTGTTTCATACATTGAGATCAAAATGATGTTTGAATATCCCACACAAGCCCTGGGAATAACTGATTTAACACAACAAAAAAGGAAGCTATGTTTTTGAAGATATAAAATCATAAATAAAAAGACATGGAAAGAAGGTATATCCATCATTTCCTATCGAAAACTATTGTGTTGATCTTCTTTGTCTTCAGCTCCTGCTTGCTCCTCATCTTCAAATGTATCTACATTATGATGAAATTTTTTGTTAGAGCTCCAGATATAAAATCTAACCATATGTCCTACCAACAAAAATATATCCTTCATTTAGGATGCATTGATTAGTTATCATTTATCACATGTATCAAGAGAGCTTGAAAGTCAAAATCACTAGGAAAGAATTGAGCTTCATTTTTTTATCTAGCTTGTTTGTTCACTATGTAGATACAGGTTTATCATTTCATGATTCATCTTGTTTTACATCATAGTATGTGGAGAAAATGGTCTCCCATGAGGGTCGAGCCCAACATACTATTATTTTAGTACAATCACTTTAAGGTAGCATATGCATTGATTGAATCACTTGAAGAACAAGGTAAGACAACCAATAGATTGACATAGTTTCCATTCCTCACTAAGACAAGGTATAGTCTACTATTAAAGGAATTTTTTCATAGTAGGACTAGGTCACACCTTAAGCCAAACAATATAGTCAAATCGGACACAAAGGGAAAATCCATCTTTCTTTTCCACAACATAGCTTGAAAAGAAGATTAAATGAAAATATTGTCATTGAGGAACAGTAAATTAGGCAATCACCATGGAAGATAGTAACTTTAAAATTAAGGATAGCCACAAAACCATCAACAATGTGCACATCTTATCAATAAAAAGGGAAATCACCACTTTGATCACCAAATTATGAAATCAATAATGAAAGAAAAGGAGAAAATACAATCTTAAGGAATATCTCACAGTGAAAATCATGCTTGGTTGAAGAATTTTAAGGGGGAAGCAATGATTAATCAATTAAGGATAAATCATGGAGAAAATTTCATCAAGGAAACAAGATTCCATTCATTTTTTTGTAACAAATAGAGCATTTATAGAGATACAAATACATCAATTTTATTTCTTTCATTTGCAAAGAAAACAACAAAGTGAAACCCTTGGCATGTAGAGAAGATGAAGCTTTTGGCCTATAATAAAGTGAAACCCTTGGCATGTAGAGAATATGAAGCTTTCGACCTATAACAAAGTGAAACCCTCGACCTCACAAGGTTTTAGAAACCCAAAATACTTACAAACCCACGTAGCAAAGTGAAGTCCAGAGACCAAAACTCTTGAATGGGCCATGAGTAAAATGACTTTTTTTTAAAACCTGAGAGACAAGGCTCAGATTGGGAAAGTATACACAAGGAAATCAAAATAGATTCATTTTTTCTACATAATAAGGAAGTATCGAGCATTATTTTCAATAGATAATTGAAGGAAAGAGCAATAGTTTACACAGACTTGAGGCTTACATTTCTAGATCTCACAAAAAAAACTCCAGAAAAACCCTAGTTCATAACCCTAGCAATGGCGACACTCACAAAAGTGAAGTGTCAAGCTCGAGCAAAGCAAGTGAAGTGAAGTAGAGTCAAAGAGGTCACAAGTGATTTTTGTTTACGGTTTTCATTTACCCTCATATGCTTGGCCGACCATTTTTAGGGTGTGTTGGTGTTTTCTACACAACAATAATTCAGATAGAATATGATATCCTATCTCTCTTGAAAGGTTAATCTCTATAGACAAAGAGATAACCCAAGGTCTCTAATGTCAGGTCTTGACAATGCAAATAAAACAACTCAAAGATAATACGAAAATGTTGGTAATCACAAAGGGAACTTACTACAAGAAAATGTTGAACTCAAATTTATCAGATATAATAATACGTTGATACTTCAAGACCTAAAATTAACCCAGATATTAAAAGAAATAACAAAAGATAAGGGTTTTAGAGATGATTCTAAGACTAATTCTAACCCTAGGACTAACAATTCAAAAGATAAGATGCTTAAAATGGACCAATCTCTAACTACTTCCTATTTAACCTAGATAAATCTACAATCTTACAGAAATAGTGCAATCTTCTAAGGTGTTAAAGATTTTTAAATTATGCATATTCATTCAAGACAACCCTATTGCAATTGAAATGAGAAAACATTCATAATTGAACTAAGCACAGTTTAAGTCTAGGCTAACTATGCAAAGCAACTAATAATCAACTAATTGTAAAAAGTATGGAGTAGAGATTGTTGCAAACACTTCAAGCATAAACCCTAAGCATTATCAAACCATCTAACATAAAATCACTTAAGCAACTTGAAAGATAGAATATCAAGAACCATGCCAGTTAAAATTCAACACAAGAAAGGCACCAAATCAGAATGTCTTTTCTTGTATTAAATCACACAAAGTTTCAACATTCCAGTCTTATGTTACAACACTTGCTTAAAGATAAACTAAAATCTAACTCTAATTCTTGCTTCTACAATTCACTCTATTGTGAAATTCTTCTAACTTCTACTTACATACCTTTACAAATGAGGCATAACACCAAACTTATAAAGAACCCCCCAAGATATGTCGGCCCAATTAGGGTTTACAATGATAAATGCCACACAATAGGTTGGCCAAAAGATATTTGAAAATAATATGAAATTTGCAATTTGTACCTATTTCATCCAAGTCGGCCTAGGGTCTCAAAAAATCGATCCAATGCATGTGAAGGAAGAGGGGAAAATAATGGGGAAGCACAAATTTTGATGTAGCCTTGCATTAACTACTTCCACCCTTTTTCCTTAGCATGCTCCACTTTATCATGCACCAACAATAACACCATGTCCAATTCGGCAATGGGTGGCACAGGAAAAACCCTAATTCTCCTCTCAAGGCATTTGATGTCATCTCTTGATTGCTTCACTATATTATCCCAATAAGATTTATTTGTTTGATACCTATCAATAAATGCAACATAAGTTGTAGAATCATCTAACTGATGTTCAGTAATAGGGCCTTCATTGACTGGAGAGTAGACATCTCACCACCATCTTCTTAACTGTTCCAAGCCAAGATGATTCAAAGAAAACTTCTTTCTCCCTATCATTACTTAAAAGAAAGAGATACACTTATTATAGATATCAGTTAAAGCATCCTTAATCTACCTTCCCTATTTGTATATTTTCCTCAAGGCCTTTTGTCCCATCTACATAATTTCAAACCACTCCCAAGGTTCTGTAACTCTTGAGGAAGTAAGAATTCCTTCACTTATCAATTTTTCCTCAGTGTACCCTATGATAGTCTTTGTCTTCTACAGTAGGAGATCTACATCCTCCCTTTCCTAGGCTAGCACAGTCTTTAGCCAATCTATTGATCTCATTGCATCCCCTGTAGTTGACAGGATGTCCTTGATGGTATTATCTCCCTTGGCCTGCACTCGCTGCAACCAACCGATTGTAGCATGTGTGGTTCTCTTCATCTTTTCCAGCTCTGATATTGTCTCCTTGGGTAGAAAACCCACAAAAGATAAGGAAGAACTAGTGGATTGCAAGGGTTTCATCAACTCCTACAAATATTTCTTAAGTTTCTCATTTTCTTTCTCCAACTCATGCTTATTCTGCACCTCCTTCCTCAATCTACCAAGGATCAAAGCACTGGAGCCTTCATACTCCTAAATGTATTGCTCCATGGAGGCATGCCCTAGATTGATAGTCTGCACATTATAATCTTTTCTAGTCACATCATCTCTATCCTTATCAAGAGCAGGAGTAGCAATATGGACCACTTTGTTGTTCACTTCATCCCTCTCAATCCTTAAAATGAATCTGGCTTTCTTCATTGTCTTTGCCTTTCCAATATTAGCCAGTAGGTCATCCTAATTGGGAGTAGTGTCATCCACTACAATCTTCTTGTTCTTCAATTCCTTATCTAACCAACTTGGAACAATGGATTCTGACTGTACCTTATCTTTCCTATCTTATTCCTATTGAACACTCGGTGCATCCTTTTCAATGCTCGGCTCCCTAACTAAATCCTCCTTTTCTTTACAGTGCACCTCCCCTTTGTCTTGTGCTGATGAGGGAATCTTGGCTGGTATCTCCTCCTTTTGAGGGGATTTATCCCCATGAACTTCTGTAGGCAAACTCGCATAAGCTACCAAAGTAGACTTCATTACTTTATCTATTTCCACTTTGACATTGTAGAGATCACCCTCCTAGACTTCTTCCTCTCCTAGGTCCTTAGGATCCTTAACATCTTTTGGTTCATCTGGCACACTGCCAATCTCATGAAAAGGAGGGGTGTCTCCATGTTCAGTGATAGGAGCAGTCAAAGGAACACTTCCTTTTGGTGCAACATCTTTGGGGGAAGGATTCCTTGACCTCCTAATATAAACCTGTGTCTTCTCCCCTGAGCTCTCTACTTCCACCATAGGTGGCTCAACCTCCTTATCTTCCTTAGAAGTTTTTTTTTCCTTTTCTGACAACCTCACAAGTCTCCTTTTCCTAGGTAAAGGGACACTGGCATCTACTTCTTCTCTTTCCTCTTCATCCTTCCCAACCCCCTTCTTCTTTGAGACATGCATCCTCTTCTTGCGTATGGGATTTCTTTGTTTCACTACTTCTCTTGCCTGTTCTGCATGAATATCTTTAATCTTGATTTTAAAAGGAGAGCCCACCTTGGTTTTTCCTTTAGGATGTTGCTCAGGTGACTCCTCAGATGCGGAATGAGACTCCAAGTCTCCCATTAAGTCATAAGTTCATTGCACACCTTCACTTTCCAACTCCAACATCCTGTGCTTGAGCCATAACTTTGGTGTATTTAATCACTAGAGCCATGAATTGCTCTAGCTCTATCTTTTCTTCTTCCAGCCAATCAACCTCTCTAACTAGCTTGTCCTTCATAGCCTCAAAGATATGCCCTTGAATAAAATTCCCATCCTCCTCAACCTGATTAGAAACAACCTTTATGTTGTAAAACCATACTAAGCTCATTGGAAACCTGGAGAACTTCTTTTTGACTTCAAATTCATCACTAAGATTGGCCCAGTAATCCTCTATTTCATCCTTGTGGCTCTACTCTATGCTATCCTTCTTATGTGCCTCACCAGTTATATCAAACTTGACACTTTTGGAATGGAAGGAGAGACCAAGAGTGCTCATTTCTTCTTTGAAAGCATGGGCTGATTGGATAGAAGGGCATACTTCACTAGTGCATATCTTCAAAGGGAAGTCATTACCAAATCCAGTCTTGTGCTTCTCCCCCTTTACAATAACATCAAAATGACATATTTATCTTGTGACCTCTAGAAGTATAACATCGTCTATAGGGTACCTTAGGAGTCTGTATGGAGCCCTCTAACAACCATCAATCCTTATGTAAGAAAAGGTGGGGAACTGAATGAACCAAGCTCCAAACCTTTTCATTAATTCCTTGGCCTTTTCTGAAATCTGAACATGCTTAGCACACTATAGTAGCCTAGTGATGTAAATTGTGAATGCATCATTAACCCTCCTATAACTTCCACCACACAAGTGTAGTTGTGGATATACCTCATAAATTACATCTTTCCCAAATACACCTCTGGTGCTCAGTCCCTTGTATGGGTGAAACCTTGCAAGTGAATATACCAAATAGGAGGTCATTGTGAAGGTCTTTGTCTATAGGACATTGCACATCTGCTCATGTATCATGGCACTTATAATGCCAGCCCAGTGGTAATCTAGACCTTGCTCCATCCGTGCAATGACATTGAGCATGCAATTCTCAAATAATCCTGCATTTTTCAATCCTACTACTCTATTGAGGAGTGTGATAGCATCATAGTATTCCCTCCTGAACTTGAGTTTGACCAATTGCTTGTATAGCTTGGAGAAGTGGGACTTGGGTTTCTCCAACCAGGAATTGATAACCTTTTGGGAATTGACGACATTCTCTTCATAATGTTTCTTCACTAAATCCATATCGAAGGCCACAACATGAGACCGATCAAGCATGTCAAAGGTTCGATCTATAGATACAGGGTCAAAATTTTCCACAATTCTTCCCTAAGGACCAACTATCCTTTGTGTACCTTGTCATAGTGCCTAGCACACTCAAGCACCAACTCATAACACTGGACCATAGAAGGAAATCCAACCACATGCACCAACCCAGACTCCAATGTCCTTCTAGATAACAAAGGGAGGTTTTGTGCTGCCATACTTGCCTTGAACTCCTCATAGTCCCACATTCCAACATTCGTATCAGTGATCCCCGACTAGATGGAAGTCAACTTTCTTTCTGGGATTCTACTCTTTATGTTCATTTTAACTCTCTTTGTCTCGGAGATAGTTGAACCTTCAACATTTGAATCCATCACCTTTCCCCTGCTCTACCGAGCAACAACCTAGCCTGATTCTACCTACATAGAATAAAGACACCAAAATAAGATCCATCATATCATAAAGTTCAGCTAAATCCAATAACAAATGATAAACTCATTCCTCAATACAAGATCTATAGTAAGAAAAATTCTCAAAACCCACATAACATTAACCATCTCAAAGTTTGGGTTTTTAACCCCCTCGTGGAATCTAGGCTGGAGAGGAATTATGGGAAAATTCGGACGAGGCAGAATCCAGTGAAACAAGTATACAAGTATCCAGTCCATCATTTGATTAATCAATTTAACCAAGAAATCACATGATACACTTTTAGAACAATTTAAATCAATCATCAAATGCAAAATCACCAAGCAAATCCTCATGCAATCCCTTGATTCTTCATTTTCAGCAAGATCTTGAGAAAATCCACCTTAGATGGAAATCCCCGAGAATGGAAACAATTTAAGAATTTCGGGAAAATGAAGGAGTCAAGAACATTCGAGAAAATCTCGGGGGTGCGGATTCCAGTGAAGTCAATGCAACTTTCACCATTTAAGCCCAATTTTGGGAAAATGAACAAGCAATGGAAAAATTGGGGAAATCCAAAGGTAGCGGAAATTTGCGAGGTAGATAGAAATTCAGATCAATGCACATTTTGGAAAAACAAAGAGAAATAAGGAAATCAAGGAATTTCGATAGATAAGGAATTCCGTGAAGAATTTGAAAACCCGAATACCTATGTTTTCTCTCAACCTCACTCAAATTGATCGAATGATCACAAATTTGAGGATCTGGAGCTTGAAACCAGCTCTATCTAGACCTCCTACAGACCATCCTTGAATTCAAAACCAACGTCATAGTAAACTAAGAGGGATTGGTTATGTCCTAGGTACGAAACCCTAAACCCCCACCATGAGTGCATAGAATAAGCTTGGGCTCAACACGCTTGCCCACAAGGGTTTACAAACAACTCATTGTCGCCAATACAGGCAAGATACCTCGGGATAAATTCAAAAGATAAGCTTAGAAAACTCACCTGGGAATGACACTCAAACAAAATGGGAAATCCCCCCAGCTTTGAAATATATAATGCCAAAACTGGTAGGAACTCAAACCCTAAGCAAACCCAAAATGCCAAAGAAGCACGTGCATTCAACAAGCAAAAGTATAGCAACATGAACAGCATGAAACCACCCCAAATGAAAACTAGAAACCCAATCATCAATCGTAAAACCCTACCATACCAACATCTAACTCACAGCATGTACACACAAATCATAAAACAATTCATTTCAATCATGAAAGAGAGAAAGCATTGTGTACATACCATGAGGACAGAGAAATCAAAACAAAGGAAGTCAACAAGAAACCTCAAAGTCTGAGTAGAATGTAAATGGTGCTCAGAAAATCCAACTGCAACAATTGAATCCAAATCCCAAACAAAAAATCCAGCAATAGCACTCAGGATCAAGTACTCCAAACCAATAGGAAGCAAATGATGAAACTCAAATGGCATAAAACTTCCCAAAAGTCAATTTAACACCATTGCAAAATCCGTACAATCGAGCATTAATGCAATCAATAAGATAGGTCAAACCAAACCCGGGAACCTGACCAAGCAATGGACCCTTAGAGAAATCTGGTCACCATGAAATTCCGCGGAAGACCAAAATCTTTGAATTTTCAATGAAAAGTAGTTGTCATCGAGCTTCGAAAGGAAACCGAGAAATTCCACCAAGAGTGGATTTTCTCGAAAATCATTAAAATCCCAGAATGAACTCAAAACTTAAGGTTTTCAATATAAATAAAAAAGGGGGCCCCAGATGCAAGAAAGATAAAAATCCAAGCACATGCCCAAGCGAGCGAATCCTCAAAATCGAAGGGCCAAGACACAAAAAGTGAAAACCAAAAGAGCAAGAAAGAGGGTCCCTACTTTCAGTGGGGCATGTGTGCAAAAACTGCATAACAAATGGCCACTCTGATGGAGAAGTGCTCCAGAGCATTTCAAGAACAAACTAGAATCAGGAACCTAGAATCTCTAGTTTCAGTCCTTACATCAGGACACCTATGAACAAATTTTAGAAACCACAAGCAAGTAGATATTTTCCTATACTAGGGTCCAAGTGTGTGTATTTTCATTTATTTCCTATTCCTTGGGTGCAACGGGAACTAGAGCAAGTCTGACCGGGCTACATAAAATTTCTAACTTCAAATGAAACCTGGATAGAGCCTCACTTCCAGTTAGGCATCCATAGCCCCAGCGAGGTTATCGTTGTGACCCTCCCAAGCATATCTCTACTACCAGCCAAGCGTTTATAGCCTCGGTAGAGATACTAGGATACCCCTGATAAGGTGAAGATTGTTTTGATTTTCAATACTTTCTTTTTCTTTTCTCTTTTAAACATTTTTCATAAACCTTTCTTTCACCTCATAAGTAATGAAACTTACACTCAAGGATGAGGAACACAGTGGCACTGAAGTAGAATATAATATTTTTTACCAGGCCAAATTACATAGGAACTATATGCAATTCCAAAATCTTTAAATTTTATGTGAAAGTGTGAGACCCAAATATATTCCAAAGTTCATCCAAAACAAGTGACTCTAACTCTAAGTACAAAGGACATCAGATAAAGGAATTCCACCACTTGACTCCGAAAAACTGATTAGAGCTTGTAAAAGAAATTTCTAAAACAACCCTAGGCGAGCAGCCTATTATGCAGATGCAACAGCCCCAAGAAAGACAAAAACCCAATAGCAAAAAACAAAACGAAAAGAAAAACTAACCGAAGAAAACCTATGCTAACCAAAGCAAAGCAAAACAAAAAGAAAAGAAACCTACACTAACCAAAGAAAACAAGAAAAGCAAAGAAGAAAGCAAACCTACTCTAACTATGTACAAGAGAGAGATGCAATAGCTCAAGTTTGGAAGTAATGTTTCAAATGTTTCCCATTGACAGGCAGTGAGATATCCTCACCAATGAGGTTTTTCAGGCGAAAAGCATTATCTCCTAGAATTTCTAAAATCTAATAAGGGCCAAGCCAGAGTTTGTTAAATTTACTATGCTCTCCCTTATGGTCATGGGCTTTATCCCAGTAGAGAACTAAGTCAGGGATTCTAAAGACTTTTACTGTGGCTCTCCTATCAAACCATATTTTAACTACACCTTGATGTTTAGCAAAGTTTTCAATAGCTTCATCTCTCTTCTCTTCAAGGTGTAACAACTTAGCCAAATAGGGTTCACGCTTATCCTCCTTATCATAGTATTCATTAATGAACTGCAAGGTAGGGATCTTCAACTGCCCAGGTTCCAAACCATACACTAGGTGATAAGGAGAGGTTCCTATGGATTCCTTCTGTCTGGTACGGTCTGCCCAGAGAGAAAATATAAGCTGGGTGTGCCAATCCTTAGGATTCTGCCCTAATAACTTACAGATGACCGTCAAAAGATTCTTATTAGAGGACTCAGCTAAGCCATTACCCTGAGGGTAATAATTTGATGCAAATTTTATGACAATTCCATGATCAAAAGCCCAATTAGAAAGTTTCAGCGATGTGAATGCAAGACCATTATCATAAACTAAAGCCAATGGACAACCAAAATGATTAATAATAGCTGAATCTAGGAAATTGATTACCACTTCATAAGTACACTATTTAAATGCAAGAGCTTCATTCCATCTAGTAAAATAATCAGTTATGGTTAGAATATACCAGTGGCCTACAAAAGAAGGTGGGTTGATTGGACCTATGAAGTCCATTCCCCACTGTGCAAACGGTTTCACCTCTATGACTGACTGAAGTGGAAGGGTTGTACGTTTCTCCTTAGTTGCTGCAATCTGACCTACATGACAAGTCCTCACATGGTGATGTGCATCCTTAAATAAAGTAGGCCAATAATAGCCTACCCTTAGGATCTGATTGGCAGTGGATGATGCAGAACCATGACCTGTGCCATATCTTTCATGGAATTCAATCATCACTCTAGTAGCTTCTACCTTCCTCTGATACCTTAGGTACATGCCCTCATTATTTTTCTTCTATAGGATAGCTCCTTTCATCATAAAACTACCACTCTTCAGGTGCAGGGCCCGCCTCTAAACTTCACTACAGTGATTAGGACATTGCTGGTTCAATAAATAATAAATGATTTCATCATACCAGTTTCCTGGAGATACCTCTTGGAGATGATAATGCTGAGATATAAGATCAGGACCCATCTCAACCATTATCTTCATCAATCCCTGCCCTCTCACTAGTATCATGTGTTGAATCTCAATATCATATTCCTGCAATATAGTTACCCATTTAGCTCTTCTTTCACCTAGCTCATTTTGCATTAGCAACAACTTCATCGCGAGATCAAGCACTATGGTAAAGACCTTATTCCTCAGAATATAGTGTCTAAACTTTTTCACCACTCTAACCAAAGCATAGGCCTGCTTTTCCACATTGTGATATCTCAACTCTGTCTCCTTTAAAGGGGTACTCATGAAGGCTATAGGATGCTCATCGCCTTGATCAGACTTTTGGGTTAACATTCCAACACAAGAATGATCAAAAGCAAATGAATATATGTAAAAAGGCTTAGCATAATCTAGACTCACCAACACTGGAGCCTGATCAATAGGTTTCTTAGTTTTTGTAAATGCATCCTTGGCTTCTACACTCCATTCTACTTTTGCCTCTTGTTTCAACATAACATTCAAGGGTTTCACTATTTTGGCAAATACAGTGATAAATTTTCTAACAAAGTTAATATTTCCAAAGAATGACTTCATTTCTTTCTTGCTTGCAGGAGGCTGAATCCTCAAGGTAGCCTCTATTCATTCAGGATCAATGGTGAAACCCTGCTCTGAAATAATATGTCCTAGCAATTTTCCTTCTGTAACCCCAAAAATGCACTTCTTTGGGTTGAGTGAAATGCCAAACTCTCTGCAGCTTTGGAATACTTTGCATAAATCTGCTATGTGATTACCTCACTTCTTAGAGAAGACTGTCAAATCATCCAAATAAATAATGATGCACTTACCAATTATGTCCTTAAAAGTAATATCTATAGCTCTCTGGAATGTAGCTCCAGCATTGATCAACCCAAAAGGAATTCTTCTGTAAGAAAAAGTTCCCCATTTCGTTGTGAAGGTAGTTTTGTGCCTGTCTTCATACTGTACCATGACTTGGTTGTATCCAGAATACCCATCCAAAAAAGACATCATCTGGGATCCATTGACAATCTAAAGTACTTCATCCAATGAAGGAACTAGATAATTATCCATTTTTTATGATCTGTTAAGATTCCTAAAGTCCACACACAATCTAATTTCTCCATTCTTTTTTCTTACTGGAATTAGATTCACAACCCAAGTTGGATGCCTCATTGGAAATATAATTTTTGTTGAAAGTAGCTTCTGCACTTCCTTCTGAATGATGGGTTCTAACATAGCATTGATTGGTCTATGTCTCTATCTGAATGGTTTGAATTTTAACTCCAAGGGAATGGTGTGTGTAATGATTGAAGTATCATATGTCTTTAAATATTCATAACTCTAGGCTATCACATCGTGATGTGTGTGTAAAGCATCAATAATCCCTTTTCTTTCCTCTGGAGTACATACCTTACCAATAAAAACATTATTCATATCATCTGATGTCCCCATATTGTATGTTTCACATTGGTTGCTAAGAGACTCCCTTTTTACTTGTTGTTCCTGATCTCTTATCTTATCTGTAGACATGGAAAATGTACAATTTGATCTGACACACTAGATCCTGACTTACTAACACCATTTCATCCTGAATCATCTCCTTCACTAGTCATTTAATCGAATAATCTATATTTGATTAAATTCATCGCTTTTCATCTCTTAATTAAATAAATCAACTTTATCTAATTAAGTCATCATCTCTTGTTAATTAAATAAATCAATTTTATTTAATTAATTATGTAAAACTCCTTTTAATTAAATAATTTATTTTATTTGATTAAATCCCTAAAGTCTTCTTATTAAATTGAATAAATTAAACATTATTTGATTTAATCTAACATTATCCCCTTTAGTTAAATAAGTCAAAACATTTATTTAATTAAACCTTTCCTCTCAATTCTTGACTTAAATCAATTCATAAATTTAATTCTAAATTGTCACATCTCCTAATTCTTCATTAAATTAATTAAGCTTGGATTAATTTAATCCTAATCTATGTCACATTCTCTAAAGAATGCAACTTGCACAATAAATCAATTACTTTGATTTATTAATTCATCTATTTTCCCTCACATGGTATCAAAAAAGGAATATTCCCTCAAATTTGAATTCAAATTCAAATGGGCTTGGTCCTTCCAACAAGGCATTTAATGTCTCTTACATGTCCTTTGCATTGATCCAAGTGACATTAACTCCATTTCTTTCATCCCCCCTAAACATGTCACTTCATCAAATTCAAAATTCAAACTTGCACATTGATCAAAATGTGCTCAACCTTCAACCATTCACATCTTGGCAAGTGGTACTTGGCCATTGGATGTTGAATGATCCCACATTGCTTATTTTCACTCTCTCTTCCATTTTGGAAATCTATAAATGAGAGACTATTCCTCTCATTCGATCATCCACAATTTGAGTAGACTTATTATACTCAAATCCATCTTCAAGCATAGCCATTCTCATCTCTTTTTATCAAATTCTTAGTTAGGTTATGCAGGAATTCAACCATAAAGTGGATCAAATCATCAAGCTTACAAAGGAGTTGGGAAAGGTCTGATTTCGACATACCAATCAGCACCAACTCCCCCATGGAATCAAGAGTTTTCATTTCTTAAATTAGGATTTCATTTATATTTCATGTTTGTTCTTCATTTTTCCTATTTAAGCATTTCAAATGGATTTTATGGGGAATCCTTGTTTCTTGCTTGCATATGATCTAATATTGTGCTTGTTTGCCTTATTTTTGTAGGTATGAAATTGGGGTTCACACAGTCTGATTTCTCCATTCTTTTTTCTTATTGGAACTAGATTCACAACCCAGGTTGAATGCCTCATTGGAAATATAATTCGTTCTGAAAGTAGCCTCTGCACTTCCTTCTGAATGATGGGTTCTAATAGAGCATTGATTGGTCTATGTATTTGTCTAAATGGTTTGACATTTGACTTCAAGGGAATGGTGTGTGTGATGATTGAAGTATCATATGTCTTTAAATCTTCATAACTCCAGGCTATCACATCATGATATGTGTGTAAAGCATCAATAATCCCTTTTCTTTCCTTTGGAGTACATACCTTACCAATAAAAATGTTATTCATATCATCTGATGTCCCCATATTGTATGTTTCACATTGGCTACTGAGAGACTCCCTTTTTACTTGTTGTTCCTAATCTCTTATCTTATCCAAACCAAAAATTAGTTCTATTGCACCATACCTCTTGGGATAGTGTTGGTCTTTAGGTTGATGAATCCTCCCAAGTCCATTTCTACCTCTTGAGGCTCTATCTCATCAATTACTTGAGAAGCAAAAACATCACAACTTGTAATAAAATCTAGAATATGCTTATCATCTTCAAATACTTGGAATTTGGTAACATTGTCATGTACTGAAGGTACTGGAGTGAGTTCAACAATAAAATTATTCAATCCTAAAACTGATAAAGGTTGCAATGTACTAGCAGCCTGTGCCAAAGAATCTGCAGCTTGGTTCCTACTTCGAGGGATCAACTAGATATTGAAAGCACCAAATCCCTCAATAAGATCCCACACTCTATGCCTATAATTAGTCATCCTCCTATCACGACATGAATATTTTTTCCTCACCTGCCTAACTACCAACTCAAAATCTCCAAAAAATTGTAATATCTTAATTTTCTTCCTTGATGCCATTAACAACCCATGAATTAAAACTTCATATTCAATGACATTATTAGTGCATTGAAATTGAAGTCTGTGAGAAACAAAATAACTCTTACCTTCAGGGTTGATCAATTCAAATCCTACTCTAGCACCTTGCTTGGATTTGGATCCATCAAATCTTAACATCCAACAACCATCAGTCCCCAATCACTTTGATCTATCCTTATTCTTACTGCAGTTAGGAGGCTCTTCAGGAAGCATTGGGCTTTTACGTCTATCATCATTTAGATCCTTTTGTATATTGAGCCTAACAGTTGGGACTGGGTTAATGCACCTTTCTACCTACTCAACTGCCATCTGACATAAGTCACATTCTAGATCAAAATCAGGAGCATCATGGACTCGGTACCAGTTGGGAAGCAGTAACTCTTCAAAATTCATATTCTTGCCAAGGTGAATCTAATTCTCCACACACCTTTGGATGAACTCCTGAAATTTATCCAGCAAAATGAGCTACCTATCCTCTTGATCATCAGTTTCATCTGTTTGTTCACTCAATGTTCTAGAACCACTAATCTCTGATATGGATTCATCTTGCCTCATACAAACTTCCTCAGGACAACTGGATTCCGATGTAGATTCATAAATGGGGGCCTACAACATAAATACCTCCTTTGTATCTAAGGCTGATGTAGCCAACACATAATTCCCCATGTTGACTTCTGATACTAATACTTGATTCAAAGTATTTTGGTATTTAGTGATTACATACTTCATTTTGGACTCTCTTTCAATTCTGATCTGATTGGGAACTCCTTTCCATGGTAGCCACATGTGAGAATGGTCTGTAGATGTATATCCATTTAATGCCTTGGTGAAATCCTGACCCAAAATCAAACCATAGGTATTAGAAATATCAGCAACCTAAATGTTGATCACCTGCTGCACCCTAGGATCTGATGCGAGATGCATTGGGATCATGTTCAATTCTCCTACTACACTTACCTCTATCTTTTCCAATTGAGTTACCTTCTTTTGAGAGGCAATAGGGGTAATACCTAATGCTTTAAAAATAGCAAAAGGCATAAAATTTGTAGATGCCTTGAATCCAGAAGACAATTATGCAAATTCTTCCCAAGGTATGAACAAAAATTAGGAAAGGAGGGGTTTCCATCCTGCCTTGAAACATACTTAACTGGGTGTTAGCTTGTATAACCTGACTCTTATCTTTATCTTTCCCTTTGTATATAGGTGGGACCTAGCCTTGGCCTTTGGGTTCCTATGAATTAAAGGATCTGACAACTGCCTCACTGGCAGTTACTCCTTATGGTGTTGTATTTGAATTAAAAGACCCCAAGAAAGCATTCCTAATAGTAGGAGTTACCTTTACTTTCTTGAATTCTTTAGTCACATATTTTCCCAATTGATCTACATTCATATCAACATGAGCCTCCTTGTAGCCACCAACCTATCTATCTTTTAAAACTTCAGCACTATTTCCCTTTGAAAAATAATGTGTTGGCACATGAGGGTAAGATGGGTTATTACTAGCTTGCGGGTCTGGTGGAGTAGTGAAATTGTTTGGAGGAATAAAATTCATGAAGGTACCTCCAGATTGTGGACTCCTCTTGGATTTTCTCCTCAAATCATATTTCTTGGTGGGTTGCTTAAACATCTAGACTTCTTCAACTCCAACTTCCTCTTCATCCAAGGGACCATTATCATTCTCATTTTCCTCATTAAACAACTAAGAAATTTCATCTTCATTTAGCACCTGTTATGTTTCTTTGTCTTGGTCACTAGACTCTTCTTCTGGCTCATTTTCTTCACCTTTTGGGAATGGGGTGTGATTAAGTACCATTACTGGGGAATCATAAGGATTTGAGGGCACAATCTCCTGACCATTGGAATTTTTCTCAACTTCATACTGAAATATGGAAGTTGCAATCTGAAACTCAAAGAAATCTAACTCAGAATGTTGGCTTGTCTTATGGAGCTTGCACCATCCACACAAAGCTACCTCTCCTAAATACACACCACTTGGAGGCTTCTCTTGAGTAGAGGGTTGATCCAATGGAGTGGGAACCTCTCAATTATTAGGTCCGATATTCCATAGCCTATTCTGCCTAAGTGGTTGCCTTCTATTGAATCCTTGTCCACCTTGTTGCCCCCTATCATAATTATGGCCAGAGCCTTGTCCTCTTTCAAAATTTTGATTTCTATCAAAATATTGTCCTTTATCAAAGTTTTGTCCTCTAGCAACATCCTCGTTCTCCCTATTGTAATTCAATTGCATGTTCTTCTGAGAAGCTTGAAGTTGGCTATTCTGATTTCTCAAATAGGTTACCTCCATATTCAGTTTCTTCACCTGCTCAGATAACTCATCCAACCACTCCTTATCTAGACCATTATGTGGTGTTAAATTCACACTATCGGGCGGGTATCTAGATGCTCCTCTAGAACCAATAGCCTAATTCAAGACTTCTGAATTCTGCAAATATGTAGGGAAACCATCCAGCTGCTACAGATGAAGGGGTTGATTGGCCCTTTGCTGAGGATAAGAGGTCATTGGCTGAGTCTGATTTATTGGAGAACCTGGATGCGGGACCAAAGGTAATGAGGGTATTGGATTCATTATGGGAGCATGATTAGTCAAAACTTGGTTGAGAGCTTGGACTTGTCTAGGGTGAGAAACACATCCTAAGGATGGTAGAGGTCCTAATAAATTTTGTCTCAATTTTTTACTAACCTTAACAACCTCTATGTATGCAATAAGAAAAGGAGTTGGGGGATTAGTCCTCCACTTAAGGAAGGTGGATGTAAGGATTTCCAAGGCTTCAAAGTAGACCTCTAGGGAAGTGGCATCATATACAACATAAGGTGCCTGGAGTCTAGTGTATGCTCGGTGGAGCTTGTCATTAAATGACCCTATACTGTCATTAATCTCCCTCTTAACTCCGGTAAACTGCATGTAAAGTTCATTAGCGCTAATGGGAATTTTAAACTTCTAGAGAAATGTAGTCTCCAGTTCTGCCCAATTGTTAATAGAAGTAGCAGGTAAGTGATTATACCAATAAAAGGGCTCTTCTCCAAGGGAATATGGGAAAATTTTGCATGCAACATCCTCATGTTTAATTCCTCTATCCCTTAGATAGGTCTGGAAAATCCTAATATGCTCCTCTGTCGTCCTATTGGGATCATTGGTATGGAACTTAGAGAAAAAGTGCTCAAGGTTCTTGGGCATGACATTGTAATTGTTGAAGGTCAAGGGAGATGGGTTGTTGGTAAGGAAAGCCATTGGTGGAGGTGGGGGCGGTAATGGCTAGTTGGGGCTACGGAATAGGAATTACTTCAAAATCGGATGATGATGATCCTGATGAAGATGAGGATGATGGGGATGATGGAAGTGGTTGAGTGGATGATGATTCTCTCCCTCTTCTAGTCCTTCTTGACCTAGTATGGGCTTGCAATTCTTGAAATTCCTCTTCTCCTGGAGTGGATCTGGTTCTTCTTTTGAACCTCTCAAGAGAAATGGCAAACATAAATCGATCCAACTTGCTTTATCAAGGCCCTCCTTCTAGCGCCAATCTGTTGATGGTGTTTTTTGCACAACAAAAACTCAGACAGAATATGATATCCTATGTCTCTTGAAAGGTTAATCTCTATGGACAAAGAGATAACCCCAAGGTCTCTAATGTCAGGTCTTAACAATGCAAATAAAACAACTTAGAGATAATGTGAAAATGTTGGTAATCACAAAGGGACCTTACTACAAGCAAATGTTGAACTCGAATCTATCAGATCTAACAATACATTGATACTTCACGACCTAAAATTAACCCAGATATTAAAATAAATAACAAAATATAAGGGTTTTAGAGATGATTCTAAGACTAATTCTAACCCTAGGACTAACAATGCAAAATATAAGATTCTTAAAATGGACCAATCTCTCAGAAACTACTTCTTGTTTGGCCCAAATAAATTTGCAATCTTAAAAAAATAGTGCAATCTTCTAAAGTGTTAAAGATTTTCAAATTATGCATATTCATTTAAGACAACCCTATTGCAATTGACATGAGCACACATTCATAATTGAACTAAGCACACTTTAAGTCCAGGCTAACTTTGTAAAGTAGCTAACAATGAGCTAACAAAAAAAAGTATGCACTAGAGATTGGTGCAAACACTTCAAGCATAAACCCTAAGCATTATCAAACCATCTAACATCAAATCACTTAAGTAACGTGAAAGATAGAATATCAAGAACCATGCCAGATAAAACTCAACACAAGAAAGGCACCAAATCACAATGTATTTTCTTGTATTAAATCACCCAAAGTGGCAGCAATTCCAGTCTTCTGTTACAACACTTGCTTAAAGATAAACTAAACTCTAACTCTAATTCTTTCTTCTGCAATTCCTTCAAGTGTGAAATTGTTCTAACTTCTACTTACATACATTTATAAATGAGGCATAATGCCAAACTTATAGAGAACCCACCAAGATATGTCGGCCCAATCAGGGTTTACAATGATAAATGCCACACAACAGGTCAGTCAAAATATATTCAAAAATAATATGAAATGTGAAATTTGCACCAATTTCATCCAATTCGACTTGGGGTCTCAAAAAATCGATCCAATGCATGCGAAGGAAGAGGGGAAAATAATGGGGAAGCACAAATTCTGATGTAGCCCTGCATTAACTACTTCCCCCCTTTTTCCTTTGTACACTCCACTTTATCATGCACCAACAATAACACCTTGGCCAATTCGGCAATGGGTGGCACAAGAAAAACCCTAATTCTCCTCTCAAGGCATTTCATGTCATCTCTTGATTACTTCATTGTATTATCCCAATCAGATTTATTTATTTGATACTTGTCGATGACTGCAAATAAGTTGCAACATCATCTATTTGATGTTCAATAACAAGGCCTTCATTGACTAGAGAGTATACATCTCGCCACCATCTTCTTAACTATTCCAAGCCAAGATGCTTCAGAGGAAACTTCTTTCTCCCTATCATTACTTCAAATAAAGAGATACACTTATTATAGATATCAGTTAAAGCGTCCTCAATTCGCCTTCCCTATTTGTATATTTTCCTCAAGGCCTTTTGTCTCATCTGCAGAATTTCAAACCACTCCTAATATTCTGCAACTCCTGAGGAAGGAATAATTCGTTCACTTATCAATTTTTCCTTAGTGTACTCCATGATAGTCTTTGTCTTTTGCAGCAGGAGATCTACATCCTCCTTATCCTAGGCTAGCACAGTCTTTAGCCAATCTATTGATCTCATTGCATCCCCTATAGTTGATAGGATGTCCTTTATGGCATTATCTCCCTTGGTTTGCACTCCCTACAACCAATCGGTTGTAGCATGTGTGGTGCTCTTCATCTTTTCTAGCTCTGATATTATCTCCTGGGGTAGAAAACCTACAATAGATGAGGAAGAATTGATGGATTGCAAGGGTTTCATCAACTCCTACAAATATTTTTTATGTGTATCATTTTCTTTCTCCAACTCATGCCTAGTCACAACATTGGAGCCTTCATACTCCTCAATTTCTTGCTCCATGGAGGCATTCCCTAGATTGATAGTCTGCACATTATAATCTTTTCCAGTCACATCATCTCTATCCTTATCAGGAGCAGGAGTAGCAATATCGACCACTCTATTATTCTCTTCATCCCTCTCAATCCTAAAAATAACTTTGGCTTTCTTTTTTGTCTTTCCCTTTCCAATATTAGCTAGTAGGTCATCCCAATTGGGAGGAGTGTCATCCACAATTTTCTTCCTCTTCAATTCCTTATCTAACCAACTTGGAAGAGTGGATTGTTACTATACCTTATCCTACCTATCTTGTTCTTGTTGAGCACTAGGTGCACCATTTTCAATGCTTGGCTCCCCAGGGATCTCCCTAACTGAATCCTCCTTTTCTTTACAGTGCTCCTCCCCTTTGTCTTATGCTAGTGAGGGAATCTTGGCTGGTATCTCCTCCTTTCGAGGGGATTTATCCCCATGAACTTCTATAGGAAAAATTGCATAAGCCACCAAAGGAGACTGCATTACTTTGTGTATTTCCACTTTGGCATTGTAGAGATCACCCTCCTGGACTTCTTCCTCTCCTAGGTCCTTAGCATCCTCAACATCTTTTGGTTCATCTGGCACACTGCTAGTCTCATGAAAAGGAGGGGTGTCTCCATGTTCAGTGATAGGAGAAGTCATAAGAACCCTTCCTTTTGGTGCAACATCTTTGGGGGAAGGAGTCCTTGACCTCCTAATATACAATTGTGTCTTCTCCCCTGAGCTCTCTACTTCAACCACAAGTGGCTCAGCCTCTTTATCTTCCTTAGAAGTTTTCTTTTCCTTTTCTGACAACCTCACAAGTCTCCTTTTCTTAGGTAAAGGGACATTGGAATCTACTTCTTCTCTTTCCTCTTCATCCTTCTCAGCCCCCTTCTTCTTTGAGACATGCCTCCTCTTGTTGGCTATGGGATTTCTCTGTTTCACTACTTCTCCTACCTCTTATGCATGAACATCTTTAATCTTGATTTTAAAAGGAAAGCCCACCCTAGTTTTTCCTTTAGGATATTGCTCAGGAAAAATAACATATCTATCTTGTGACCTCTAGAAGTATAACATACTCTATAGGGTACCTTGGGAATCTATATGGAGCCCTTTGATAGCCATAAATCCTTATGTAAGAAAAGTTGGGGAACTTAATGAACCAAGGTCCAAATCTTTTGATTAATTGCTTGGCCTTGTAAGAAATCCAAACATGCTCAACACGCTCCACTAGCCTAGTGATGTACATGGTGAATGCATCATTCACCCTCCTATAGCTTCCACCACCCAAGTGTAGTTGTGGATATACCTCATAAATTGCATCTTTCCCAAATACACCTCTGGTGCTCAGTCCCTTTTATGGGTGAAACCTTGCAAGTGCATATACCAAATAGGAGATCATTGTGAAGGTCTTTGTCTTCAGGACATTGCACATCTGCTCATGTATCATAGCATTTATAATGTTAGCCCAGGGGTACTCTACACCTTGCTCCATCTGCGCAATGACATTAAACATCCAATTCTCAAATACTTCTACATTTTTCAATCCTAATACTCTACTGAGGAGTGTGATAGCATCATAATATTCCCTCCTGAACTTGAGTCTGACCAGCTGCCTGGGTAGCTCAGAGAAGTGGGACTTGGGTTTCTCCAAACAAGAATTGATAACTTGTTGGGACTTGATGACATTCTCCTCATAATGTTTCTTCACTAAATCCATATCGAAGGCCACAACATGAGACCAATCAGGCATGTCAAAGGTTTGAGCTATAGATACAAGGTCAAAATTTGCCACAATTCTTCCCTGAGGACCAACTATCCTTTGTGTACCCTTGTCATAGTGCCTAGCACACTCAAGCAACAACTCATAACATTGGACCATATAAGGAAATCTAGCCACATGTGCCAACCCAGACTCTAATGTCCTTTTGGCTAAAAAAGGGAGGTTCTATGCTACCATCCCTGCCTTGAATTCCTCATAGTCCCACATTCCAACATTCGTATCAGTGATCCCTGACCTGATTGAAGTCAACTTGCTTTCTAGGATTGTACTCTTCATGTTCATTTAACTCTCTCTGCCTTGGAGATAGCTGAACCTTCAACATTTGGATCCATCACCTTCCCCCTGCTCTACCTAGCAACAACCTGACCCAATTTTTCCTGCATACAATAAAGACACCAAAATAAGATCCATCATATCATAAAGTTCAGCTAAATCCAATCACAAATGATAAACTCATTCTTCAATACAAGATCCATAATAAGAAAAATGCTCAAAACCCACATAACATTAACCATCTCAAAGTTTTGGTTTTTAACCCTCTCGAAGAATTCAGGCTGGAGAGGAATTCCAGGAAAATTTGGGCCAGGCGAAATCTAGCAAAACAAGTATACAAGTATCCAGTCCATCATTTGATCAATCAATTTAACCAAGAAATCACATGATACGCTTTTAGAAAAAGTTAAATCAATCATCAAATGAAAAATCACCAAGCAAACCCTCATGCAATCCCTTGATTCTTCATTTTCAGTAAGATCTCGAGAAAATCCACCTCAGAAGGAAATCCTTGAGAATGGAAATAATTTAAGAATTTTGGGAGAATGGAGTCAAGAACATTTGGGAAAATCCTAGGGGTGCGAATTCCAGCGAAGTAAATGCAACTTTCACCATTTAAGCCCAATTTTGGGAAAATGAACAAGCAACAGACAAACCGGGGAAATTCCAAGGTAGCGAAAATCCGTGAGGCAGGCAGAAATCTGGATCAATGCACATTTCAGAAAAACAAAGAGAAAACGGGAAACTAGGAAATTCTAGTAGATAAGGAATTCCGTGAAGACTTTGAAAACCCGAATACCTACGTTTTCTCTCGACCTCACTCAAATTGATCGAATGATCACAAATTTGAGGATTTGGAGCTTGAAACCAGCTCGATCTAGATCTCCTACAGATCATCCTTGAATTTGAAACTAACCTCACAGTAAACTAAGAGGGATTGGTTATGCCCTAGGTACAAAACCCTAAACCCCCACCATGAGCGCATAGAATAAGCTTGGGCTCATCTCGCTTGCTCACAAGGGTTTATAAACGGTTCATTGTGGCCAATATAGGAAAGCTACCCTGGGATAAAGTCAAAATATAAGCTCAGAACACTCACCTGGGAATGGCACTCGAACAAAATGGGAAATCCCCCCAGCTTCGAAATATATAATGCCAAAACTGGCAGGAACTCAAACCCCAAGCAAACCCAAAATGCCAAAGAAGCATGCACATTCAATAAGAAAAATCATAGCAATGTGAACAGCATAAAAGCACCCCAAATGAAAACTAGAAACCCAATCATCAATTGCAAGACCCTACCATACCAACATCTTACTCACAACATGTACGAACAATTCATAAAAAAATTCATTTCAATCATGAAAGAGAGAAAGCATCGTGTACATACCATGAGAATAGATAAATCGAAACAAAGGAAGTCGGCAAGAAACCTCAAAGTCTGAGTAGAATGTAAATGGTGCTAAGAAAATCCAACTACAACAATTGAATCCAAATCCCAAATGCACAATCCAGCAACAACACTCAGTATTAAGCACTTCAAACCAATAGGAAGCAAATGATGAAACTCAAATGGCATAAAACTTGCCAAAAGTCAATTTAACACCGCCACAAAATTTGTACAATCGAGCATTAATGCAATCGATAAGATAGGTCAAACCAAACCAGGGAACCCGACCAAGCAATGAACCCTTAGAGAAATCCGATCACCACGAAATTCCACGGAAGACCAAAATCTTCAGATTTTCAATGAAAAGCAATTGTCACCGAGCTTGGAAAGGAAACCGGGAAAGTCCATCAGGAGTGGATTTTCCTGAAAACAGTGAAAAATCCAGAATGAACCAAAAACTTAAGGTTTTCAATATAAATCAAAAAGGGGGCCTCGGATGCGAGCAAGATAAACATCCAAGCACATACCCAAGCGAGCGAATCCTCAAAATCGAAGGGCCAAGACACCAAAAGCGAAAACCAAAAGAGCAAGAAAGATGGTCCCTACTTTCAATGGGGTGTGTGTGCAAAAACTACACAACAGGGTGTTTTTTCATTTTTATTTAAACTTATCATACCAAACTAATATGTTCCTTATGACCTTTGCATGAGTTTGCAAAAAAAATATAAATCAAACTCAAACATCATTTATTCCCCTATTTGCATGATTTAGAAATCAAGAAACAATGTAAACAAATAATAAAGTAATGGTTAATAAATTACTTTATTATTTGTTATTTAAAATGCAAAGATTGATCAAATTAATAACACCTAATAAAGTGATCCATTACCAATTACTTAATTATTTGTTCATATTAACGCCATCATCCCTAAATTATGCAAAATCAGGAGGTAGAGACAACTGAAGTGCTTTTGAAGTCCTCAAATCATGCAGAGTTAAATGTGGAGTTCAACAGAAGTTTTGAGTCTCATTTTAAATTGGTGGAGTCTTTTTAGGAGCCTTTTTGGGTCAGTCATCATGTAGATAGAGTTTGACCACTTGATCTTTCATTTTACATCAGTTGTGGGCCCCTTTTCATGGGTTTTCATCTTTTCTCATGTGAGAGATATTTGGAGATATTTTTCACTTGCAATTATCTGCTAGTGCCACCTCTTGGCACCTTGGAGTTACCTATTTTATATATTGAAAAAGACCTAGTCTTTTTCCTTAGTTCTTACATCTTTTCCTTTACATTCTACAAAGAGAGATTAGTTTTGTAACTCAATTTTCTTTCATAGTTATTAATATACAATAGATTTTATAGGTTATTTGACAGTATTACTTGCAGAGTTTCTTTGTATTTCTTATTACAATTGAGTGTTATCATTCTCATTTTCAGGTGTTTTGTCTCTTTTGGATGATTTGGATGCAAATTTAATGAGTTTTAAATCTCAAAACCTTTAAATTTATGTCTCATTCATGGATGCATGTACACATAAGAAGTTTTGATCATAGGTCATAGATTGTGCTATTGATTTATCTTCCCCTTCAGGTTGTGAAAATATTATTTTCTTTCATAAAGAATAGATTATCAAGCCCTTTTGTGAAACACATATGTGATTAAACTGTCCAATTTGAGTTGTGAAAATAGATTTCTATGAGAGATAGTTGTGAATCAAGCTGCTCATCTTTTCCATTTAGGTGCATCACCATACTTTAAGATTCAGTTTATCCATTTATCTCAAATAATTTCTTCCCTTTTCCTTCAAGAAACCATTTATTCATTAGAAAATCATAAGGGAGACAACCCATAACCTGGAGATTCATCTTCACTATGAGCATACCCACAGGCTCAAAGATGTTTCCATGTTTCACAAGATTGTTGAGCATTTAAAATTAGCATCCAGGTGCAATCTCCATGACAACAATTTTTGGCATGCCTGGTGGGATAGTTTGAACTCTCCTAGTCCAAAATGTTTCCACATAATTCTGATTTTTGGCGTGAAAATCAATATTTACAGCCTTTGGAGGTAAGATCTACACACACCTAGTGACTCAAGGTATGAAGCTACTAGTTTTAAGAGATCAAGTGCTAGTATGTTTCAAAAAATCAATATTTAATTCTTATTTCTAGCTCTTCATATGAGTAGAAATGTTAAATTTTCATAGTCAATATGTATACCCACCCCTATACTCTTAAAATGTTATCAACGAGAGTTCTTATCAACCATACCCAAGTAGCTATAATATTGGTTTTATCCCAAAAAACCATGCAATAGGAGTATATCAACATGCTCAACATGCTTACCTCCCACCCACCCTTGCTCAACCTTCATATCAGTATTCATATGTCCAAAATCAGCCTCAAGAAACATCTTTGATGTCAAGTCAGTTCAAACATTCTCTTGATCACCTCCAAGATTTGGAGGTTAGGGATATAAATAATATCATGAAGGAAATCAAGGACACATTGTTAGACTTCACGAAGTAGATAGAAGAGATCAAGAAGCAGCAAGAGTATGATCAATAGCAGGAAAAGATGGCATATTAGGCTTATCTCTATGAGCAAGACTTGTTGATGCAGAGGAAACAATATGTAGAATGTCTTGCAAGGGAGGTTGCAGCCAAACAAGAACAAACAAATCACTTTCTTGCACAAGTATAGAGGTATGAAGTCCAATCAGCCCCTTGCATTCCAAGTTTCAAAAGACTTCATCCTTTGCAAGTTGAGGAAAGTAATTAGGCACTACCTAGTGTAGTTATAGGGCAGCCTATTTATTAGGATAGCTCACTCATTATAGAGAAGATTAGAAATATAGATCCACTGCATTTAGTTGTAGAGCATTACCGATTAGAGCAGAAAAATATTGAATAGGAGCAAGAGGTTGTTGCTGATTGTACCATCTTCTTGGTTGAATATGAGAATAATTCATGTGCAGAGAAGGTTGGTTCATTGAAGAGGAAGATTCAGTGTCTTTATTTGATTAGTTGCCTAATTTTGATGGCAATAATGAAGATAGCATACAAATGCTCATCTTACCAGCTAGTTTGGAGCAGCAAGAAAAAATTATGGAACATGATGTATTGCAGGTTTATAAAGAGGAGAATAAATATTAGTTTGAACAGTGAAATATTGATAACTATTTTGAGGTATCCAACTGGTACAATGATGAAGAAGATCTAGAAATTCTATCAAAAGAAGAGAGCCCTATTGGTGTAGTCCAAGGTAGTAGGGTCTAGTGAGGGATTATCCCACCTTGCAACTTGAACAACTAACACTCAAATCTTATGGATATGCAATGAAAGCTAACAGATAATCATCATACAGATGTAAGAACACATGACACAAGAATTATCCTGGGAAAACCCTCAAAGGGAAAAAACCTATCCTTCAAAGTTCACTCATTATATTATGATCTTAGAAAATATTACATATGTCACTCGAGCTTTACAGATGCTAGGCCATAGCCCAGGAATTACAATCAACTCATAAAATAATATTATTCCATCACTTCTTCCTTCTGCTCCATGATTTCTCTACTCTATGATCTTTCCAGATCAGAACATTTCATCACTATGCCTCATGACTTTGTTCTACCAACTGATATTCATTTGATTAGAACATTCTTCGCACATAGGACTTGCACATCTCACACCTTGCCTTCTTGCCTTCTTCTCCTGTTGTTAATCTCCTCAAAACAATCAATCATATGTATCTACATCTAAGGATAACATCAACTACATGTCAACCCAACAAAATATGAAATGTGTATAAACTACTGACCCAAATCAATAAGAAATTATCAAGGTGAATCAACCCATGTCATCCAAAACATAGTAGGTACAAAAAAAAACATGTCTCAAACATGAAACACCTTAAACAATTAACCTCGAAGATCCACAACACACTACAATCACCTTGTTGGCCATGAACATGAAAAACATGGACTCCCAGAAGAAAATCACCAATCATGAGCACACAAATCAATGTGAACCAGCAAAACAGATAGATCATGATCTAGAAACATCCATGAATCACCACAGAGCATCCAAAACAACTCAAATTACTAGAATCACATCATCTTCTTTTGGGAACATGAACTAAAACAAAAAAATGACTGTCCCTAACACCGATACTCATAACTTAATCAAATCTTCATGTGAACCTCTAAAACTTTTGGTGGATAAGCTAGATCTACTCGACAACAAAACCATTAATCCACAACTCCTTATCCTCAATATATTGAGCTAGCCATCATATTGAGCTTCACTACATCACCGACAACCTTTGCAACTGAATGTTCTTTGTCCCAACTGAAGGAATCTTTTGGATGCTCCTACATTAGACTCTTAGGGTTATTTGAAAAGTGAGCCTCTTCACTTTGGGTTAAGTTATGTCAAAATAAATTTTTATAAACTACCTCAAGGTCTGCGGTCTATTCAAGTCCACCCTTTAAAACTACCTCAAGTTCTTCTAAGTTTTGCATTCTACTTACAAGCCTTGCACTGCCTCATTGGTCGGTGGTCTGAGCAAGCCTTCTTTGCAAGTTACCTCAAAATTATTGTTCTCTCTTTGAATTGGTTAAATGGTATGTTCATAGGTACTTGTAACTGCCTCAAGGATGGTAGTCTGCTCAAGTCCACCCTGCAAAATTACCTCAAGTGTAATTTGGATTCGGCGATCTACCTGCAAGCCTTGCATTGACTCAATGATCAATGGTCTGAGAAATCCTTCTTTGCAATTTTCCTCAAGATCATTATATTTTTCTATTCCTTCATTCACATTTACTTCACTCTAGTACATAAAATTTCTCCTTAAGATCAATTTTTTACCTTCTTTTGGTTCCTCTATGAAATCTAATACCTCCAAAGGTTCCCCTTCCTTTGCATAAATTAATTATGTATCATCAGGCTCTTCTTCATCTACACAAACTATCTTTTCATCCTTTACTACTTCTCTTTGATTAGCTTCACTGGTATTAGGTTCTTGATGACATTCAATGCTTGATTCTTTCTTCCTCCAAACTAGAAATCGGGTTCCTTCTCTAGCAGACCCTCTTTCATCTCCCCAATATCCTTCACTGTGATAAACAATATGACTCTGGTCATTCCTCTCTCTATAGTTTGAATTATTTTTCTTGTCCTTCTCTACATAAGGTCTTCTTTCTTTGTATCTCGATCCTTCCTTTCCCTCAACATATGAATGCTTCAATCTATAAAAAATTTTGAACTTATGAGAAACATACTTCCATTTTGATCCATCAATCCATCCATAATTCTTCTGTATACAATCTATCCTACACTTTATCCCTCTCATTTTATTCCAACACATCTTCTCAGAATGATTCTTTAGTCCACAAAACTTACAAGGATGTAGATCCCAACTCAATTCCTTTTCATTTCCATGCCTATTACAATGTGAACAATGCATATTGTTTCTTCCCTAATTCGAATTGTTTGAACTTGTAAAAAAATCCTCACCTTTGTTATATCTAAGGACTTCACTTCTTTCTCTCCTTATTGGTACAATAGGTTCTGTCATTCCTTGTTGATGCTTTCCCAATCCTTTTCCTTTATATCCCATTCTCTGCAGGATTTTGAAACCAATACCATCTCCAACAATTACAAGCTTAGTCTCACTTTCATCTTTAATCCCATTTTCTAAAGAATTTTCTGCAACATCACACAAATCATCAGTATCACAAGAAACATCGCACACTTCAGGTTTAGATCTCAGATTCTCATTCTCCTTCTCCAACTAGTTAGCATGTTCCTTCAAGTCATATATTTCCTTATTTTGTAGACTATTCTCCTTGTTCATCTCTTTTAAAATTTCCTCTAGATCTCTACTCCTCTTCTCTAATTTCTTAAACAACTTGAATCCTTCTTCCATTTCCTTTTCAATATCCTCAAACTTATCCAACTTTGCTTCCATTTCTTCATTTCTCCTTCTTACATTTTTCAATTCTTCTTCAAAAGAATCATACTTTTCTTCTCCTAGTTATTTCATCCTCTCCATCAATTCTAAATTACACTTCCTAAGTTTGCATAATTCTTCCTCCAAAGTATCCCTTTCACATATTAGGTTTTATTTTTCCTTCTTCGTTATTTTCCCAATCTTCCCCATTTTGCAACATATTCACAACCAGCTCTGATAAATTTTACAACCAGCTCTGAAATAGATTTTCAACCAACCAACAGATTCACAACCTGCTTTGGTACCAATTGGTGTAGTCCAAGGTAGGAGGGTCCGATGAGGGACTGTCCCACCTCATAGCTTGAACAACTAAAACTTGAATCTTATGGATATTCAATAGAAGCTAACAAATAATCAACATACAGATTCAAGAACACATGACACAAGAATTATCTTGGGAAAACCCTCAAAGGGAAAAAAACCCAGCCTTGAAAGTTCACTCCTCATTATATTATGATCTCAAAATACATTACATATGCCACTCAAGCTTTATAGATGCTAGGACACAACCCAGGAATTATAAACAATAAATACAATAATATTATTCCATCACTTCTTCCTTCTACTCCATGATTTCTTTGCTCTGTGATCTTTACGGATTAGAACATTTCATCACCATGCCTCATGACTTCATTCCACCAACTGTTCTATTGGCAAAAAAAAGGATAGACAACTAAGAGGGGGGTGAATCAATTTTCATAGATTGTTCAAAATTATTAAACCTTACTTAAATTATTCTTAGATCTAATGAAAGAGAATTAAGCATAAACAATCACCACATTAGAAACACAAAGAACACCAAGATTTTATACGTGGAAACCCTGTTAGGGGAAAAATCATGGTGGATGTTAGTCCACAATATTATACCCTGTTAAAAGTATAGAGATGAATAATGAGAATGCACATGCATTTAGGCACACTACTTAGAGCTCACTACTCAAAGAAGACACGCTATCTTATAGAAATATTCAGATTAAAACCATCTGAAGGATTTGAACTGAGAAATTAACTTCTTCAAAAGCCTAATTATAGTTCTGGTTAAGCACATAAACACTTCTTCACACTTCGTTCAATCTTCTTCAAACTCTACTCTGCAATCAAATGATTTGATATTTATTCACAAATAGCACTTGCATACTTCGCATAGACACACATACATCTCAAATGAAGAATAAAATTACTCTTATATATTTGCTACATGGAATTACATCAACAACTTTGTTGGCAAAAAATAAAATGATAAATGAATACAAACTGTTGGCTCAATTCATGAATAAATCTCAATGCGCACCAACCAAAGTTGGTCACAACATAATGAAGACCTAAAAAAACATCCTCGAATGTTCCAAACATTCAAAAATTAATCCATAAGGATCCACAACATGCTACAATCACCATGTTGGCCAAGAACATGAAAACCCAAACATGCAAAGGAAAAATATCCGATCGCGATCACACCGATCAATGCAGATGTCCAAAAAAGATAGAGCGTGATCTAGAAACATCAATGAACATCACAAGAGAATATGCAACAACTCAAATTACCAGAGTCATGTTCTCTTCTTCCAAAAACATTGACTATAGTAATAGAATAACCTGTAGGAACACAAAAACTCACAACTTGCTCAAATCTTGATGCACACATATGAAATTTTTGTTAGATAAACTAGATAGGCTCAACAACAAACCCTTTAATCCACAAATTCTGAATACCAACATGCTAAACTTTCCAATACGCTAAACTTCACAGCTTCACAGACATACTTCAGCATATTTATTATAATTTTCTCAATATCCTCAACATATACAGCCTTCAAGACATCAATGATAATAATGTTGACATCAATGACAACCACATATCATAAACTCAACCACAACATTCAACAATATCCCCCTTTGGCATTGATGGAAATGCATGAAGTGAAAAATACACCATCAATGCAACTAACTCTTCTTCCAAAAATCTCCCCTTTACACATTGATCTTCTCATATTGTCCTTCTCCCCTTACTTTTAGCTCTTTCATAGTTTTTCACATTAATCTTCTCTCCCTTTGACATCAATGGAAAAGGTATACATGCTCTGAATCACATATCTAAATCATCTGACTACTCTCCCTGAGTAGCAACCACCACAACATCAATCTGGATCAAGATATGACTATGAATGCATAGACTAATGCAAAGACTATGCATCTTAGTTCTAATTAGGAGGGGTAATAACCCCTAACTTGTCTCTAAGATACTCAAAAGTATCTTTAGGAAAAGGCTTAGTAAAGATGTCTACAATCTGTTCCTTGGTTGACACATATTCCAGTCTGACTTCTTTGTCACTCACTTTGTCTCTCAAAAAGTTTATTTCACTTGAATTATCACAAAATATAACAATACGCTCATCATACTCAATTCTGATATCTCTCAACATCTGCTTCATCCATATTACTTGAGTACAATTGTTTGTAGCAACAATATATTCTGCCTCAGCAATAGATAAGGAAATGGATTTTTTTTTAACTTAACCAAGAAACCAACTTCTTCCCCAAGAATAAGGCACCACCACTAGTACTTTTCTTGTCATCCACATCACTTGCCCAATCTACATCATTAAAGGTGCTCAAAGTAAGATCATCATCTTTAGGATACCAAAGGCCAAAATCAACTATCCCTTTCAAGTATCTGGAAATTCTCTTTACAATAGTCACGTGGGATTCCTTTGGATCAACTTGATATCTACCAACCATCCATATAGAATTCATGATGTCAGGTCTGGTCTAAGTCAAGTAAAGCAATCCATCAATCATTGACCTGTATCTTATCTGATGTGCCTTAGGAGAATCATCATTTTGTGTTGTCTTGCATCCGGTTACCATGAGTGTACCAATAGGATTTGAGTCTTCAATGCCAAAAAAATTTAGTAGCTCTCTTACATATTTGGACTCAGATATAAAAAATTCCATTATCTAACTGAGTAATTTGTAATCCCAAAAATAAATTCATCTCTCCAATCATATACATTTCAAATTCACTCTTCATTTCATCAAAAAACTTCATACACAAATCATCATCACCTCCAAAAATGCTTTCATCAACAAAGACTTCAATAATCAATTCTTTAACGTGATCCATCTTAAAATATAGATTACTGTCAAAAATACTTTTATTAAATCCAAGTTTCAACAAGTATTTATCCAATCTGGCATACTAGGCTCTAGGGGCTTGCTTGAGTCCATCCAATGCTTTCTTCAATTAGAAAACCATATCTCCCTTATCAGTCAATTGAAATCCATCTGGTTGCTCAACATATACTTCTTCTAGCTCACCATTCAGAAATGCTAACTTTACATCCATTTGATAGACTTTGTAGTTCTTAAAAGCATTATAAGAAAGACAAAATATTAAAACTTCAATTCTAGCAACAGGGGTAAAGGTTTCTTCAAAATAAATACCTTCCATCTATGAGTACCCTTTACATACCAGTCTTGCTTTATTCCTGACCACTTCACCTTGTTCATTCAACTTATTTTTAAAGACCCATTTAGTTCCAAACACATTTTTATCCTGAGGTTTGGGAACAAGAATCCATGTATCATTTTTCTCTATCTACACCAGTTCTTCCTTCATTGCTTCCATCCAATGTTCATCTTTACATGATTCTCTAAAATTATTGAGCTGAGTCTTGGAAATCAGACAATACTCTTCTGCAATTCTTCTTCTAGTCTACACACCTTTGTACTTATCTCCTGTAATCTAATCTTCAGAATGGTTTAGCTTTACATACCTCAGAACTTTAGGATTCTCTCAAACTTTTGGTTCTTCTATTCTCTCTTCTACACTTCCACTAGCCTCTCCTTCTTGATTCTCTTGATTCATAGGAACAATTTGGACTTGATTCTAAGTTTGAGCATTTTTTCTTTTATCAGTACTATCAAGTTGGTCATCTCTCTTGATTCATTGAACAATTTGGACTTGATTCTGTGTTTGAGCATTTTTTATTTTATTAGTACTATCAAGTTGGTCATCTAAATCATATCCACAATATCTAGATGATCTATCAGTGTCTTCCTCAATCTTCTATTATAGCACTGGTAGGCCTTGCTTTTAGTAGAATAACCTAGAAATATTCCTTCATCACTCCTAGCATCAAACTTTCCTACATATTCATGTCTCTTGATGTAAAATCTACTTCCAAACAGTTTGAAATATTTAACAATAGGCTTATAACCAAACCATAGCTCAAAATCAGTCTTACTAGAATTACCATTGACATTTACCTGGTTGAGAGTATCCAAAGCAATGCTTACAAATTATCTCTAATAGATATGAGGTACATTACCTTCCAACATCATAGTTCTAGAAGCATCTAGAATTGTTCTATTCTTTCTCTCTACAACTCTATTATGTTGAGGAGTCTGGGGAGCAGATAACTATCTTTTGATTCCATGCTCTTCATAGAAAGAATTGAACTCCTAAGAAGTGAACTCACCACCTCTGTTTGACCTTAAGCACTTAATATTCAAACCTATCTCATTCTTGGCCACAGCTTTGAAACTTTGAAACTTCTCTAGTGCTTCATGTTTTTCTCTCAAGAAAGCAACATAAAGTACATTTCTCCTTGTAGACTTCTGATTCTGGAGTGACCACATAGATCAATATGCACCACCTCCAGTACTCCATTAGAATGATGTTGTTTTCTCTGAAAATAAACTCTAGTCTACTTTCCCATCTGAAATTCCTTGTATATGGTGTTAGTAGGCTTCACTAGCTTAGGAAGTTCTCTTATTGCTTGAGTGGAGATTATCTTGACAATGTTATCAAATTTCACATGACACATCCTTCTATGCCATAACTAGCTTTCATCAACTTGAGAAATTAAACAACTTTTACTAGCAACAATTAGGTGAAAAATATTAACTCTTGTCTTTGTACTTGAAGCAATTACATTTCAACTTCCTCGTATCCTGCATTTTCCATATTTGAACTAAAGATTGTATCCATTGTCAACCATCTGTCCAAAAATCAACAGATTATGCTTCAAGACTTCTACATAAAGGACATCATTAGTATTATGTTTACCACCAAGAGAAATAGTGCCTCTGCCATAAATCACAACAACATTGTTATCTCCAAATATTACAACACCACCATCGTACTTCTCCAAGCTTACAAACTTGCTTTTGTCACCAGTCATATGATGTGAGCATCCATTGTCAATCACCCACTCATCATTTTCTTCAATTGTGATTGCAAGAGCTTTCTCAAAATTCTTATTACTAGCAAATTCAGTGGACACCGGACCATTTTCCTTGATAGCAATGAATATCCATCCATCCTCATTTCCATTTTCTTTATCAAATTCTTCATCAGTAACACCTTCTTCAACATAATAACATTTCTTTTGAAATCTAGGCTTGTCTGGTTTGGACCTAGGAACTCTTTCAAGACATCTTGATGCAAAATGACCTATCTTATTGCAAGAGAAACATTTAATAGGAAACATTCCTTTGTAGTTACCTTTTCCTTTGGCTTCTCTTTTCATAATTAGTGCTTCCAGCTCTTCTACCTATCTTTCTTCATCTTCATAGTTGAATGTCTTTCTAGAACTTTCTCTCGTATCATATCTCTGTTTATTTCTTCTGGATATAGTAGCTTTAAATGCATATTTTGTCTTAGGGATAGAGTCACTGAATTCAATCAACTCAAAGGCAAGAGGCTTACCAATCAGCATATCTCTTGTCACATTTGTTACTATCCTAAGCTCTTCAATAGCATGAGCTTTCGATTTGTAAGAAGTGTTGGTGTAATTAATTATTTAATTACACTTTATTAAGTTTACCTAGGTAATAATTAGTTTACTTAATTAATAAGTAAACTTTATTTAGTTAATTTATTTTTAGGTCAACATTAGGTTTTACCTTTAGGGTTATGCATACATTGTTTTTATAAAGCAATTCATCTTTTGTAATTTCTAAATTCCTGAATATTATTCATTTAGACATCTTCATGCAAATTGCTCTTGCTTTTTCTATTTTTCTCTTGTGGAAGGTATTTTATGGTTTGCACATTTGATCTTGGTTTCTAACATGGTATCAAAGCCTTGATTTGCAGCCCTTCTTAGGTTTTGGAAAAATTCATTACAGAGCACGTTTGGGGTTCCTCAAGGGTATCATGCCTTGAGCTTATTTCTAAAGCATTTTGGATCAGATTGAACATCTTCATTAGATTCAAAGCACTAAAACAAGTTAGGATTGGCTTTTTGTTTTGTTTATTTTCATCTTCATTTATCACATTTGTGAGGGTTTGAAGCTATGACAATCTTTTGCCAGATCAAAGGGTTTTTCCATCATTTTTTGGGAAATTTTGACCTTGATCTCTCAAAAGGTGCATGCTAGTGCAAACTAGACCCCATGATTGTGCTTAGAAGGCCCAAAAAACCCTATTTTCATATATGATATGATAGGGTTTGCTGAAAAATGATTTTTTTGTGTTTTTTGGGATTTTCAAAAATGCTACCAAAAAAATCCTTACGATTGTATGGATCCCTCGATTTTTGTGCCATATTTTTTTTGGCGCACAAAGATTTTTTGAGCTGCCTCAGTTTTCATGTCATTTTGCCTTAGTTTTTGTGTTGCCTCGATTTTCATGCCATGAAGGTATAGCTAAATATTTTATTAATTTTTTAATATTTTAAATTAATAAAATATTTGGTTTAATGCGTAAATGAGCACTTTTAGTAAAATGGTCATATCTTGAGCATACAGAGTCCAGTTTTCAAAAATGAGATACTGTTGGAAAGATGATTCCGAGCCCGATCGAGTGGTATAGGTATTTTTTCCAGATTTAGCTTCAGATTTATTTTGCAAGACTCTTAATTTAGATGAAGCAATTTTCACTTCAAAGGGCATATCTTTTGCCTTAGTTATCCGTTTTTTGCGATTCAAACGGCACCGAAAAGCTGATTCAATCCTCTACACAAATTTGAGGTCCTTTCTAATCATGGAGGAAGATGTGAACATTAGTTTTTGCATGCACTCTTTCACATTTTCATGCATTAGGTTTGCATTTTCTCTTTGATTTATGCATGTTTTACATGTTCTCCTTTTACAATAATGGGGTATTGTAATAAATGAATTTATATAAAGTTTCATCAGGGGGGATTCTTGCATAATAATTTGATTAGAGTGTAGTTACATTTCATGCACTTTAATCTCATATTTATATTGACGACAACTCACATGAGTTGTATGTGGATTCTATTGTTTCTTTTGGCCACATCTTTCTCATAGCTTGACACATTTTGGTTCACATCAGTTCACATCTCAGATTGAAAGCCTATGGTTAATGATCTTGAGTCACATTGGGTCACATCTCAGTTTGAGGGCTATTAATTTTATGGTTAATGTTCCAGAATCTTCATGGTACTTGCTCCTATGGATTAGTGTTAGTCACAGTTTGGCATCGGCATCGAGATGCACATTGTTGGGAAATTATGCCTTAACATTCTGGTTTGTTCCCTTCAGACTTGGAATTTTCCTTCATGTTCTGGCCTTTACTGCGGAGGTCTGGCTTGGTCTTGGCAGTGTCTATCTAGCGGTTACCACCTTACTGCGCGTGGTGAGTTCTCTCACTGCGGTGGCGCAGTAAGGCCACCAGCGGCTTGCCTCGATGGTTATCGCCATATCCTAGGTGGTGGGTCCTATTACAACAATGGTCACGGTGAGACTGCCAATGGTGGTCTCAGTGATTACTGCCATACCATGGGTGGTGGGTCCTGTCACCATGGTGGCTATAGTGAGACCGCCAGCGGTTGGCCTGGCGGTTACCGCCACATTGTAGGAAGACTTTGGAAGGTTAGCGGTAGTGCGGTGGAGTTGGCAGTTAGTGTAGGTAGTTACCCCCATACCGCGAGGTGGCCAAATGAGCTCAGTGGTAGTGCGGTATGGCTGAATGGTGAGCTCAGGTGAGCTCACCACCATACTGCAAGGTGACTCAGACAAGGCACGGTTGTGCAGTGGAGTCAAGGTGCAAACCCGGATGGCTTACCACCATACCATGAGGCGAGTCAGATGGGTCGATGGTAGCCAAGTGGTGGTATGTGGGCCAGAGCTTGAAGGAGCTCGGATGGCTTACTGCCATACCATGAGGCATGTTGGTCTAGGTAGCGGTAGCGAGGTAGATGGTTGGGTGAGCTTAGGCGAGCTCACTGTTGTACTATGGCTAGGTCGTATGGACTCGGCGATAGTACAATAGAAGGAAAATGGGCTCGGAGCTCAGTTGATCGAGCTGGATTGATAGTCAAAGTGTGATGGAAAATGAGATGGCAACATGTGGTAGGTTGGTAGTGTCTGATTGGCCAAAGACCAAAACTGCGAAAGACAATTATTGCAAGCCGATTTCTAGCTGGTTTTGGAGCCTGATTAAGGCATGAATTGAATGCCTAGATGACTCAATGAGTATTTGTAGGGTGACTTGGTCAGAGGCAATCAGATTTGTCTGAAAAGAGATAAGGTGCATATTAATGCCACCCAATTGGTTGGTTGAGAAGACTGAGAAGTATGACTTGGAAGACTTGAATACTTGGTACTTGGTCGAAAAGAAAGGTGGCGAAGTGTAACAACGATATGTGATGGCATGATAACCATTAACACTTGGGGATCACAGATCTGAATGATGTGAACCTATGAGGCTTGAGGCTGGACTGGCCAAGAGGCTGGCTGAGATAGTCTTTTCTGAGGAGCTGAAGGGAATCTACACTATATGCTATGAAGGTGCTGGAACAGTGTGAAAGGTTCTGGTTTTGTGTTAACTGCTATTCTCGAGATGAACAAGATGTGACTCCTGTATAGGATATGAGCTTGAGATTGTATTGTAACTATTTTCTATTGCTGAATAATACAATGGCTCGATCTTTTGGAGTGTGGGGTTTTTTACCCAAAAGGGTTTTCCCCACATATATCTGTGTGTCATCATTTTTTTCTTTCATGGTTATCTGTTTATGTTGAAACTATTAATTGTTATGTATTTAATCTCCTCAGTACGATCAATGGGGGATACTATGTGCCTACTTCTACTTTATGGTATAGTTGTGTGTGTCTTTGGAGTGATTTTGAATTGAAATCACTAAGGCATTGCTTTCTTAGATGCCTATCTTGATGATAGATTGAACTCCTTATCCCCAACAAGTGGTTTCAGAGCTAGTAGCTTGTTGCTCGTGATACCAACAAGTGGTATTAGAGCTGGTTGAAGGAGGTCGAGGCTTGGTGATACCAACCAGTGGTATCAAAGTCTTCTCCTAGCTATTGTAGTTCTAGGTATTTCTCTTGTGATGATTTCTTAGTCTAGAAAGCTTGAGAAAATCTGGAGGAATCGGTTGGTGATTGATCCTTCGATGAGTGGAAGTTGCTTCTTTGATTCAACACATAGTTTTGAAAGATGTTGGAGATGACTGGAGTTGGTCATGTTGTGGCAACATGGTCTAAGACTTCTGGCTCATAACAAAGTTCCTAATGCAAAGGGCGTGAGGTATGTTCATGGTTGTGTTGCAGCAAACCATGGTGTTCATACTAGGTGTCTGTGTGAGAGGCTCCTTGGTAGTATGGACTTTCTTATGTTGTTGATGAGCTATGGAGAGTTGTGCTTGTGCTGGGTGTTTTTGACTTAGCACTAAAGGCAGTTTCTCTAGTGCTCTGATTGAATGGAGGCTATGAAGTGACCTTGATGGTCTACAACTTCTGGATAGCCTGGCTCTCTCATTTGCTTGTTCATGACTATGGCATTGGAGCTTGTCTAAAATAGACTTGTTGTTCCTGTGTGCCTGTTTCTTGCAGTTGCATGGTTCAGATTCATGTCTTTGGCTCTAAAGGTTTTCTGTAGACTTTCCTAAAAAGTCTATGTTGCATTTTCATGTTCTTTCATTGTTCTGGTTAACCGTGATGGTTGTGTGTAGACTCCTGAGTTATCTAGATGAGCAATGAAGATGGAGATATGTGGGTGTTTTATAAACACTGTGGTTTTGTAGGTTTTACATAGTCAAGAGAAAAAATTGCGTTTTGTGGAGTTGTTGTCTACTATTTTCCAGATCCTGGCTTTTGGGGTGTGACTAGATGAGATAGCTATAGTTCAACTGATCTTGAGGAGGGTGTCTTCTCTGCATGAGAATGTTGGTGTGTGTTCTTTCATTCAACATTTCTTGTGGCATTTCTTGCAGGCTTCCTAGACTATGGTGCTTGTGTTGTGGATGTTTTTGGCAAGTGAGATCTATTGTTGATCTAGTGTTTGAGTCATGGTTGTCTACATTGTTGTTCTCTTTGAGATCTCAGTTTTCTAGTTTTCTAGTGTGATAAGAGATTTGCAGGGTTGTCATTTGAAGTGGATCTCTGAGTTGTGTGGCTAATAGATTAGCTACCTATTGACTTTTGTGAGATAACTCAGGAGTGGACTGTCTATATCCAGGTGATTGCTTCTATGTTGTTGCATATCTATTAGTTGACCTTGTATGTGGTCACTTGTGCATTGGCGTAGCTATTTTGAGATGAGAGGATGGATGGCATTGGAGTACCTGAATAGTCAGTGATGGAAACCTATAGCATGTGGGTCATGTTTTCATGAAGAGCTTGTTACACTGGTTAGTGTAATCTTTTGATAGTGATGGTGTGGTCAGTCATGGTGCTTGGAAAGCTTGGTGTCATGTAGCAGTGGGAGATTTAGCAATGATTGGTGTCCTTCTTTGGTGTTGCAGTTGCTATGTTTCTTTTGCATCTACATGTTCACTATTTGAAGGTGTGCAACATCTTGGAGCCATGGATGGAAGACATTGTTAGTTTTGGCTGAGTTGCTAGTGGTGCTTGACAAGTGATGTTGGTTTTGGTTTAGAGTTGTTTGCTTTATGTCATGGTTACTCTTAGAGTTTTGGGATTTTGCTTTTCTCTTGAGACCATAGCTTGTTCACTTGAAGCATGGTATCTTCAAAGGGGGATGTGTAGATCATGGTGTCATGATAAGTTCCTATTCCTAGGTTGTGGAGCTTTGACAGTGGTTTGGGGTTTCTCTATGTTTTGAGTGCATTGGTCACATGCTGGTGAACTTCATGGTTGCTACAGTATTGTAGATTGGAGTCAGCATGAGATGATAGGTTTTTGATACTCATGGATGCATGGAGAATAAGGTGAGGCTGAAATTCTTATGAGAATGTTGCTATTACAGCTGAAAGTGCAAAAATCCTGCACCTTGGTTGAATGCGAATTCAACAAAGACCTTGAAGGAGAATGCTCTTAGGTAAGTCATGGTGACTTGTATATCTTGGAGGAGCATGTTCTCTTTTTCTCCTTAGTCTACTCAGTAGTGTTCATGTGAAAGGTATTTTCCCATTATACTTTTCAAGTGTGTTATACTTTATCTTTCATTCGTATGAATCTTGAGTTGTTTTAAGATTCTGGAGGATTCATAATGGAAGATGGATAACATTGTGTATCTCCTTATTATTTTGAGGACTAACAGGAGATGGTGTATGGGTTAGTTTGATCTTCTTGATGCTTACATCCATGGTATTGTTGGGTGTTGTTAAGGATTTCCCTTTGGGATAAGAAGAAGATCATACTTGTCACAGCTGGCATTTAGAAGGGTTTGTAGAAGGGCATGTTTTGATTTGTAGTTTCTCTCTATTATGGTTTTCTCTTCCTGTTTTTTTTCATATGACTTTAGATGTGATGCTTTTGTGGAGCCGAGTTGGTCATAGTTTGTGGTCAAGTGTTCTCACTTGGGTGATGACACGTAGGTTCCTGTGCCTCTTTCTTTTGTAAGATATGAAGGATTTCGAAAGATCTATGGAAGGCAGTTGAGAGAAAAGTTTCTTGTAGCAGGTGGTGTAGATTAGTGTGGTTGTTCCTCAAAACTACATGGTTCCTCATTTCTATATGCAAGGTTTGGTGGACTTGGTATGCCTGGATCACTTGTGATGGTGCTTTGTTTGCACTCATCTGGACAATACCCTCGTAGTGGGAGTACCTGGACATGTTGGGTCATTTGGCTGGCTGACACATGGTGCTTGTTTTTTTTGTTGATGGGTTGGTTATGTGATGGCATGAGTTTACTGATGTTCATACCTTTGAGGTATGGGTGATTGGATGGTTTTAGTACGAGATGTGGGTGCTGGTTTAAAATTGCGTGGTTTGATCAGTTGGATGAGGGCAGTCAGTTTGTGGTTTTTGTTCTAGCTGATGGTTTCTTGTTTTGGAGAATGGTTTTGGTGTTCACATTGTGCTTCATTTGTTGCTGCTATTTTGGTTCCTTTGCCACCTGGAGGATCAGATGTTTGTGTTCCAAAGACTAGTGCATATACACCTTGGTTTGTTCCTTTTCATGTGTTGGATGTTTGGAGTTGTAGCCTGAGATGGTGGACATTTTTTTATGTCATTGCAGGGATCTTAGCTGGACCATGGAAGCATGGTTTTGGTTTGTGTTTGGGTGTTTGGAGGAAGCCTGAAAGTCTTCGGCAAGTGGGAGATTGTTGGGAAATTATACCTCAATGTTCTGGCTTGTTCCCTTCAGATTTGGCATTTTCCTTCATGTTCTGGCCTTTACTGCGGTGTTTGTTTGGTGGTTACCACCTTATCGCGTGCAGTGAGTTCTCTCACTGCGGTGGCACAGTAAGGCTACTAGCGGCCTGGCTCGACGGTTACCACCATACCAAAAGTGGTGGGTCCTCTCACCACAGTGGTCGTGGTGAGACTCCCAATAGTGGTCTCAGTGGTTACCACCATACCATAGGCAGTGGTTCCTCTCACTGCAGTGGCCGCAGTGAGACCACTAGCGGTTGGCCTGGTGGTTACCGCCACACCACAGGAAGACTTTGGAAGGTCAAGGTAGCATGGTGGAGTTGGTGGTCAGTGCAGGTAGTTACCACCATACCATGGGGTGGCCAAATGAGCTCGGTGGTAGTGCAATATGGCTGAAGAGTGAGCTCAGGTGAGCTCACTGCCATACCGTGAGATGACTTAGATAGGGGCGCGGTTGTGCGGTGGAGTTAGGGTGCGAGCCTGGATTTCTTATCGCCATACTACGAGGCGAGCCAGATGGGTCTACTGCGGTGGCAGTCTGTGGGCCAGAGCTTGAAGGAGCTCAGATGGCTTACCACCATACCATGAGGTGTGTTAGTCTGGGCAGCGGTAGCGAGGTAGATGGCTGGGTGAGCTCAGGCGAGCTCACCGTTGTACCACGGCTGGGTCGTGTGGACTCGGTGGTAGCGCAGTAGAAGGAAAATGGGCTCAAAGCTTGGTTGGCTGAGCTTGAATGAGCTAGACCAATAGTCAAAGTGTGATAGCAAATGAGATGGGGACATGTGGTAGGTTGGCAGCATCTGATTGGCCAAAGACCGAAACTATGAAAGGTAATTATTGCAGGCCAATTTCTAGCTGGTTTTGGAACCCGATTAAGGCATGAATTGAATGCCTAGATGACTCGATGCGTATTTGTAGGGCGACTTGGTCAGAGGCAATCGGATTTTTCTAACAGAGATAAGGTGCATATTAATGCCACCCGATTGGTTGGTTTAGAAGACTGAGAAGTATGACTTGGAAGACTTGAATACTTGGTACTTGGTCGAAAAGAAAGGTGGAAAAGTGTAACAGGGGTATGCGATGGCATGGTAACTGTTAACACTTGGGGGTCACGGATCTGAACAATGTGAACCTATCAGGCTTGAGGCTGGGTTGGTTGAGACAATCTTTTTTGAGGAGCTAAAGGGAATATACACTATGTGATGTGAAGGTGCTGGAACAATGTGAAAGGTTCTGGTTTTGTGTTGCCTACTATTCTCCAGATGAACAAGATGTGACTCCTGTATAGGCTATGAACCGGAGATTGTATTGTAACTATTTTTTGTTGTTGAATAGTACAATGGCTCGATCTTTTGGAGTTTGGGATTTTTTACCCAAAAGGGTTTTCCCCATGTATATCTGTGTGTCATCATTTTTGTCTTTCATGGTTCTTTGTTTATGTTGAAACAGTTAATTTTTATGCATTTAATTTCCTCAATAGGATCAATGGGGGATACTCTGTGCCTGCTTTCACTTTATGGTACAATTGTGTGTGTCTTTGGAGTGATTTTGAATTGAAATCACTAAGGCACTGTTGTCTTATATGCCTATCTTGATGACAGACCGAACTGCTTATCCCCAACAAGCACTTGTAGATTCTTTCATCATATCATTCCCTTTTATGGGGGAATCATTTATTCATCTACTATTGCTTCATAGATTCCAGGGTTTTTCTTGTTTGTGAGTTTTTCAATGTTCCTTGGCATTGGGTCTGCATTTATTGTTTCCAGATTTTGCTCTAGATTTATTTTGCAGGCCTTTGAAGTCATATGAAGACATTTTCACTTCGGAGGGCATAAATTTTTCGTTAATTATTAGTTTTTCATGATTCAAGCAGCACCAAAAATTTGATTCCATCTTCTATACATATCTGAGGTTATCATGGAGGAAGATGTGAACATTGGTTTGTGCATGCACTCTTTTTTGTTTTCATGCAGTAGGTTTGCATTTTCTCTTAATTTTATGCATGTTTTTTCATGTTCTCCTTTTACAGTCACGGGGTATTGTAATAAATGAACTTATATAAAGTTCCATCAAGGGGCTTCTTACATAATAATTTGATTAGAGTGTAGTTGCATTGCATGCACTTTGATATCATCTTCATATTGATGGCAACTCGCATGAGTTGTATCTAGATTTTGTAATTTCTTTTGGCCACATCTTTCTCATAGCTTGAAACATTTTGGTTTGCATCAGTTCACATCTCAAATTGAGAGCCTATGGTTAATGATCCCGAATCACATCAAATTCACATTGGGTCACATCTCAGTTTGAGGGCCATTCATTTTATGGTTAATGTTCTAGAATCTTCATGGTACTTGCTCCTATGGATCAGTTTTGGTCATAGTTTGGCATCAACATCCAGATACACATAGCTTCCAGAATATTTCATCATATCATTCCCTCTTATGGAGGGCATCATTTATTCATCTATTTTTGTTTCATAGATTCCAGGGTTGTTTCAGTTTGTGAGTTTTCCAGTGTTCCCTGACATCGAGTCTACTATTACATTATCATGATTACGCCTGAGTCCTTCAATGACTCTCATATGGTTTCTTATAAACAAAGGTATGTTTCCTTGCTTACCAAATTCAAGATTCCAGTGTTACTCCACCAATGTTCTTCTGGTGCTTCTTTCCAGTAGTTCATCTCATTGAGGGGGGTTTTTAACCCACTGGGTTTTCTCCTCTTTCCCATTCATTGCATTTGTACTTGGGTACCCAACATGGCCTTGTAGTCAGGACCCATTCATGTTTTCATGGACCCATCCTTGCATTATTTTCATGTTTTCTTCATTCTCCCTAAGTTGCACTTAAGGGGGGTGTTGGTGTAATTAATTATTTAATAACACTTTAAATTAAGTTTACTTAGGTAATAATTAGTTTACTTAATTAATAAGTAAGTTTCATTTAGTTGAGATATTTTTAGGTCAACATTAGGTTTTACCTTTAGGGTTATTCATATATTGTTTTTATAAAGCAATTCATTTTTTTTAATTTCTAAATTCCTGAATATTATTCATTTGCACATCTTCATACAAATTGCTCTTGTTTTTTTTGTTTTTCTCTTGTGGAAGGTATTTTCTAGTTTGCATGTTTGATCTTGGTTTCTAACAAGAAGTAGGCAATGATTTGAGCACTTTAGCTACAATCTCTTGTTCATCCAAGATTCCATCGGTACATCTAATACCCATCACTAGTTCTTTTAATTTTTGCATGAAAGAAATAATTTTTTCGTCTTTGCCCATTTTCAAGTTTTCCCACTTGCCTTTCAAACTTTGTAGCTTAGCAAATTTCACTTGTGCATCTCATTCATACAATGTTTCCAGCTTCTTCCAGATCTCATGTGTTGTTTTCAAATCCATCACATTTGTCATCTCTGAATTTGTTAGAGCACTCAAAAATGCTTCTATAGCCTTGATATTTATTTCAGCTTCTTTGATCTCATTAAGAGTAGAGTGACCATTCTATGGAATAACATATCTATTTTTTGTAATCTTCCAGAAAGGTTCACCAATGTACTTCAAATGACACTCCATTCTAGCCTTCCATAGAGAGTAGTTTGTTACATCAAATCTAGGACTATCCTTCTTGTATGATGCCATCTTGGATCACCTCAAGCTATTAAAATTATTTAAAGGAACCTAATCTGATACCATGTTGGAAAAACAAGGATAAACAACTGGGATGGGGGTGAATAAGTTATCACAGATTATTCAAACTCATTAAACCTTACTCAACTTTTTCTCAGATATGATGAAATAACATTAAGCATAAACAATCACCACTTCAGAAAAACAAAGAACACCAAGATTTTATACGTGGAAACCCTGTTAGGGGAAAAACCATTATGGATGTCAACCCACAATATTATACCTTTGTTAAAAGTATAGAGATGAATAATGAGAATGCACATGCATTCAGGCACACTTCCTAGAGCTCACTATTCAAAGAAGACACACTGTCTTATAGAAATATTCAAATTAAAACCATCTGAAGGATTTGAACTGAGAAATTAGCTTCTTCAAAAGCTTGATTACAGTTTTGGTTAAGCACAAAAATACTTCTTCACACTTCGCTCAATCTTCTTCACACTCTGCTCTGTAATTGAATGATCTGATATTTATTCGCACATAGAACTTGCATACTTTGCACTACACACACATACATCTTAAATGAATAAGACAATCACTCTTATATATCTGCTACATGGAATTACATCAACAACTTTGTCAGCCAAAATTAAAATGATAAATGAATACAAATTGTCAGCCCAATTCATGAACAAATCTCAATGCACACCAATTGAAGTTGGTCACAACATAATGATGACCTAAAAAGAAATCCTTGAATGCACCAAACATTCAAAAATTAATCCACAAGGATCCACAACATGCTACAATCACCATGTCAGCCAAGAACATGAAAACCTGAACATGTAAAGGAAAAATCTTCGATCACAAGAACACCGATCAATAGAGACATGCAACAAAGATACAATATGATCTAGAAACATCAACGAACATCATAGGAGAATACACAACAACTCAAATTACCAGAGTCACATTCTCTTCTTCTAGAAACACCAACAATAGTAGCAAAATAATTGTAGGAACACAGAGACTCACAACTTGCTCAAATATTGATGCACACCTCTGAAACTTCTGGTAGATAAATTAGATAGGCTTAGCAACAAATCCTTTAATCCACAACTTCTGAATACCAACATGTTGAATTTTCCAATATGTTGAACTTCATAGATTCATAGACAACCTTCAACATATTTATTATAATTTTCTCAATATCCTCCACATATATAGCCTTCAAGACACCAATGCTAATAGTGTTGACATCAATGACAACCACATATCAGCAACTCAACCACAACATCCAACATTCTATTTGTTTGATTAGAACATTCTTCACACATAGGACTTGCACATCTCACACCTTGCCTCCCTGCCTTCTTCCCTTATTGTTAATCTCCTCAAAATAATTGATCATATATATCTTCATCTAAGGATAATATCAACTACATGTCAGCCCAACAAAATATGAAATGTGTACAAACTGTTGGCCCAAAGTAATAAGCAATTATCAAATCAAATCAACCCATGTCAGGAAAAACATGGTAGGGACCCAAAACAACATGTCTTGAACATGAAACACCTTAAACAATCAACCTCAAAGATCTACAACACACTACAATCACCCTATCAGCCATGAACATGAAAAACATGGACTCCCAGAAGAAAATCACCAATCACGAGAACAAATATTGATGTAAACCAAAACCACATATAGATCATGATCTAGAAACACCCACGAATCACCACTGAGCATCCACAATAACTCATATTACTAGAATCACATCATCCTCTTTTAGGAACACCAACTAAAGCAACAAAATGATTGTTGGAACACCGATACTCATAACTTAATCAAATATTCATGTGAACCTCTAAAAATTCTAGTGGATAAACTAGATATACTCAAAAACAAACCCTTTAATCCACAACTTCTTATCCTCAATATACTAAGCTAGCCATCATACTCAAATTCACTACATCACCGACAACCTCTACAACTGAATATTCTTTGTCCCAACTGATTGAACCTTTTGGATGCTCCTACATCACCTATTTAAAAAGAAGATCATGCTCTCCATGGATGTGAAACATCTCATTTTTTGTTGAAATCCCTTTATTTTTTGCTATTGATGATGAAAATGTATGTGAGCTAACAAAATTGACAAGTTGTGATCAGCAAAAAGATAAAAATGACATTGGCAGGGTGTTGATTTGTGAACAGATATATGAAAGAAACCATGATTTGAATGATCAAGAGCTTGAAGATGGTTTGCTTCAACATGAAATTGAGCTTTTTTGCTCATTCTTGGATGTTATGCTAACACCTTTGGACAAGGAAAGTCTTGAGCAGCAAGAGAAACTTGTAGATGAGGTTATAGATAAAAAAGAATCACTAGAAATTGAGCATTCCAATCAGCAAGAGGATGAGATAACAATACATGATCAGAAAACCAGCAGTAAGAGCATAAGGTTCATCCTTTCAAGATGATGCTCAATCAGATATTTAGCCACGAGGGGTACAAATAACATGCAACCGGTGATCAATGCACCCAATGAGGTGGTTGCAACCTTAGAATAGTAGAATCAAACCACCTATTCACTCCATAGTTCAACAATATCTATGATTAGGTTTAGATGGTAAGTGAGTTTATTTTTGTTCTTAAAAAAATTCTACAACATTCTATAAGGTATGTTCTTATGGGTCTTATATTATCATTACTAAATCACCTTATAGAGCATCTTTTCTTAATTAGAAAGGGAAGTTATTTCTCATAACCAATGAATGGTCATGTTTGAACACAACCATTATTGGGTAGTGGAGGGTAGGGTAGTTTTCAAGTTAATAAGTGTTCTAAGCATTATTCCTTTCAGTTTTTTTTTTTTTCCAATAAGTGCAGATGCACTATTTGTTGACCCTATCTTAAATAGTGCCATGATAGTTTTTTTTTGTTTTGTTTTGTTGCTATATAGTTCCTAACAACTAAGTTACAATAGTTTTATGAGGTTAAGGGGGGGAAAATTTTACTCCATTCCCAATGGATTGCTTAGGCAACTAGTCTTGCATGCTTAGCAGGAAAGCATTCAATACAAATCACTAGAAATGTTACAAAATTTCACTCACGTCTCAATTTGGTAGAGTTGGAATAGTTGGTTGCATTTAAAAGTGAAGGTTATTCAAACATTACTGCTAAGTTAAATCATTGTAAAACATGGATTCTTTCAAATGAATTTCAATTTTTATTATGCAATATTTTACAACAAAAAGGAATTACAAAAATTGCATAATATTGCAGTCTTTTATTCATTTTGTAATGAAACTATTTACAAGATTGCATAAAAAAATTTGTTTCATACATTGAGATCAAAAGAATGTTTGAATATCCCACACAAGCCATGGGTATAACTGATTAAACACAACAAAAAAGAAAGATATACTTTTGAAGATATAAAATCATCAATAAAAAACACATGGAAATAAGGTATATCCATCATTTCCTATGGCAGACTATTGTGTTGATCTTCTTTTCCTTCAACTCCTACTTGCTCCTGATCTTCAAATGTACCTACATTATGATGAAATTTTTTGTTAGAGTTTCAGATATAAAATCTGACCATATGTCCTACCAAAAAAAATATAGCCTTCATTCAAGATGCATTGAATCAGTTATCAATTATCACATGTATCAAGAGAGCCTGAAAGTCAAAATCATCAGGAAAAGCATGGAGCTTCATTGTTTTATCTAACTTGTTTGTTCACTGTGCAAGTACAAATTTATCATTTCATGATTCATATTGCTTTACATCATAGTATGTGGAGAAATTGGGCTCCCACGAGGGTTGAGCCCAACATACTATTCTTTTAGAACAATAACTTTAAGGTAGAATATGAATTTATTGAACCACTTGAAGAACAAGGTAGGACACTCAATAGGTTGACAAAGTTTCCATAGGTCACTAAAACAAGGTATAGTCTACTATTACAGGAATGTTGTGACAATAGCACTAGGTCACAACGTAAGCCAAACATGTGCAATCAAATCAGAAACAAAGGGAAAATCCATCTTTCTTTTCCACAACACAGCTTGACAAGAAGATTAAATTAAAATATAGTCACTAAGGGACAATAAATTAGGCAATCACCATGGAAGATAGTAAGTTTTTAATTAAGGATAGCCACACAACCATCAAAAATGTGAACATCTTATCCATAAAAAGGGTAGTCACCACTATGATCACCAAATTGTGAAATCAATAATAAAAGATAAAGAGAAAATACAATATTAAGGAATCTCTCATGGTGACAATCAAGCTTGGTTGCAATATTTTAAGGGGACAACAATGATTAATCAATTAAGGACAAACCAAAAAGTGGATTTCATAATGGAAACAAGAAGCCATTCATTTTTTTGTAACAAATAGAGCATTTACAGAGATACAAATACATTAGTTTTATTTCTTTCATTTGCAAAGAAAACAAAAAAGTGAAACCCTTGGCCTACAAAGAAAATGAAGCCCATGGCCTATAACAAAGTGAAACCCTTAGCCTCACAAGGTTTGAGAAACCCAAAATACTTATAGAGCCATGCAAAAAATTGAAGTCTAGAGACCAAAAATCTTGAAGGGGCCATGAGAAAAAGGAGTTTTGTTTTGAAACCCAAGAGACAAGGATCAAAATGGGAAAGTATACACAAGGAAATCAAAATAGATTTATTTTTTCTTCATAATAAGGAAGTATCGAGCATTATTTTTGATAGATAATTGGAGGAAAGAGTTGTTAGTGTAATTAATTAATCATTACACTAGCATAAGTTTACTTGGGTATTTAATTAATTAATTCCTAGGTTGTATCAGTAGAAAATCATAAATAATGGGGTCATTACATTTTCCATGTTTGTAGGAGATAAGATTATTTCTAGAAGATGAGTTGTCTTTTCTAGAACTTATATCTATCTCATCATCATTCCCTAGGTTGGTTATTAAGGTTTACATGTTGTCACATGTAGTGTGATTAAGACACTTGGCAACATCTTGTGCATTCTAGGTTTCTCTCTTGCCTATTTAATCAGGGCATATGTACACTTGTAACATATTCTAGATATCAATCAGATAATCTCCATTTGCATGCCCTTAGTTTGCAACACTTTCTATGTGGGTGAATTTATTCTTGGCAAAGGTCCTCTTGAAGACTGTATCTTCAGGGACATTGTGCATCCATCATTTCAACATGGTATCATATATTTTTTAACTAAATTTCATCCCAGGATCAAGAAAGTTGGCTTGTGAGATTCTTTGTAGGCTTGAGGGTTTTACTTTGTAGGTTAGTTGGTTCTACCTAGGGACCAAGCTGATTTATGGTGCAAATTATGCTCTCTCCAACCTCTCCATTACGCTCAAAAGGCCTCAAAACCTATAGATTTCCTGCCTATTCTTCAAAATCGAAGACATATCCATCGGGAGCCATTTGAGGCATTATCTAGGGTTTGCATTTTTTTGTAGTATCTATACAAATTTACAAAAAAAAATCTCCCCTCTCAGTCCTCTTACATGGCAAATTTTTTTTAAGGCATCAGGATTTTTTTATTCATCATTCGGGCTATATTCTCTTATAGTTTGGTAGAAAATTAAACTCTGTTCTGAGTGACCAAAAATTAAATTTGAAGTCGGCATCCAAGGGTTTAAAATATTTTTACCTTGCGGCTATAGTTTTTATTCTCACCTATCGGCATTTTTTTTTTGGTTTATTTTTTTCTATAGACTATAATGTTATTCTATTGACATTTATATTAAAATTTTGAATTTCCATTGGAAATATTCAAAATTTTCTTGTTTGCTTCTAATCCTTGTCTGCAAAAAACTTGGTCGACTTCATTTATTTTAAAGGTACCTTGTCATCCGGCCGAGCCCTCCACTGAATTTTACTATCGACTGATCACACATCCCGCCAACCACCAATCTTTTGGATTTCGACTGTTGCTCACACCTAAGTCGGTGACTTGGTTCATTTTCCCCTGCTCACTTAGGTGTGGTCACATTGTGGTTAAGAGCTACCACTCAATCTAAGCGATGCCACTTTATTCACGACTACGCCAACACTCTACAGTTGTTCCTCCGCTCGACTGCCACCCTGTGAGTCATGAGTTTTTTTTAACCTACTGATAACCCCTTGGTCATGTCAACAACCGAGGGCTAACTTTTTTTAAGCCTGGTGTTTTATATTTTTGTAGCTAATTAGCTCGTGCTTTCCAAACAATAGTTTTTCTTCTAAAGGCCATATCTTCTAGCCACGGTATCAAAAATTTGCAAACATGATACCGTCGAAAAGAGGATTTAGATAAATTTCTAGTGGTGCAATCTATGTTTTAGGATTTTTTTTCTATCAAAAGTTCAATTCAACTTAATTCACCCATCAATTTTGGACTCAAAAACCAATATCTTCGCATCCGATTGTTGAAATCCAGTGATTCCAACAACATTCAGAAGATATTTCAAAGATTTTTTCATCAGTCTAGTCACTTCTTTCAATTTCAGCTCCAAGTATCTTTTATTGATTTTTTGCAATTTGGTTTATTTTCCTGATTCTTTGGACATCTTGAAGATTGAAGAAGAATTTCTTGATTTCATAGGCATATTTTCAGTTGCATATCATCTTTGGAAGTTTCTAGTTTCTGTTGAAGGTCAATATCTTTGTATTATTGTAGATTCAATCGTAATTTGTTATGGGGTTTTCAATTCATCCTTCACTGATCATGTTGGGAAAGGGAAAATATTAGCAATGGAGATATTGCATCATCAATCATCTTCAATCCCCTCATTTTTTGCCACATTTGTATGGTTGGGTTTCCCTCCTAATAATTGCATCCAAAAATTTGATTAGAATTTTTGAAGGTATGTTGTTCTAAGGGTTATTGCAATGTATGTTTCTAATGATGTTTTGAAAGTTATTGATCATCGTAACTATCCTCACATTCTTTGGATTAAGATTTGGGATCTATATGGAGATTCTGATATTCCACCATTCCCCGATGATCCTATTTCAAAGTGTCATTTTCCTCTTCATTCTTCAGATTCAGTACCCCATAATGATATTATTGTGAAGGAGGTTGCTTGTTTGGATTGCCATGAATCTCCCAAAGAGGTTGACAAGGTTTCTTTAGATGTTCCTTCTCCATCAGAGACTATTGGTATCCATTCACATTCAGTGATTCCTTTTCCAAATTCATTGATTGAGGCTTCCATCATCTCTATTCATCAAGACACATTTTGTTTTCTAAACTTGACATCACAGGATGGCTTTATTTTAGGGATTGTTGACTTGCCTACTTCTACAGGTTTGGAGGAAATTTTTGAGGGGATATCACTCCTCTATTCAAATCCTACTTTGGAGAGTTTTCTTGAGTCTCCACATTCCTTTGGTTGAACCTTGATTAGGGATCCTAATCTGAGTGAGCCCATCTTGGAGACACTTGTTTTCTTTTCATAGATTTCACCTATCAGACTTCTTCCCTCCCCATCAGAGTTTCCACAACATCTACCATTTGGTTTGCTTCTTCCTAGTAGGAGCCATGTGGTTTGGACACATTTGTTGCTTTAGAATTCTTTTAGTGGTCTTGAGGACACTTCATTCAGTGGAGGAAATCTAGTCTCCATCTATTCCTTCAATGGAATGACTATTTTATCACAGTCTTTGGACCTTATTCAACATCAATTTCTGCATAGTCTTGATTTTTCACCTTCTTCATTGTTTGGGCATGTACCTAAGTTGATTATTGCATCTTCATCTTTATTGACAAAGGAGACACATGATAAATTTTTAGAGACATCAACATTCACATTCACTCTTCCTTACTTAAATTCCTATCTAGAGTGGGAAGCTTCCCTGTATTTTCACTTGGTTTTGTTTCTTTCAAAAGGGATACAAGTTGTTTGTTGACATTGGATCATGTTTTTTCTACATGCACTTACCATTCTTGCAAGTGCTCTCATGTTCTGGGGGGGCTATATAGTCTCTCTATTTCCTCCCTATCGGGGAAATTTATTGTATCCATGTGACATATGGTGTACTTGGGGGGTATCATGGAGTCCTCCATCCTTCCTCACTTATCTATATTTCATCTCCTTTTTGGAGAGTGGTTTTCTTCCCACTGGGTTTTTCCCTTTTCTCTATTTGTGGGAGATTAGTTGCATTTTCATATCATTTGTAAATGGGTACCTAAAATATCCATCATGTAGCCGAGAAACATCACCCATCATTCATTGCATAATAATTTCCTCCCTAAGTTTAACTTATGGGGGGTGTTAATGTAATTAATTAATCATTACACTAGCATAAGTTTACTTAGGTATTTGATTAATTAATTCCTAGGTTGCATCATTAGAAAATCATAAATAATGGGGTCATTACCCTTTCCATGTTTGTAGGATATAAGATTCTTTGTAGAAGATGAGTTGTCTTTTCTAGAATTTATCTCTATCTCATCATCATTCCCTATGTAGGTTGTCAGGGTTTACATGTTGTCACATGTAGTGTGATTAAGACACTTGGCAACATCTTGTGCATTCTAGGTTTCTCTCTTGCCTATTTAATCAGGGCATATGTAAACTTGTAACATATTCTAGATATCAATTAGATAATCTCCATTTGCATGCCCTTAGTTCTCACTTCTTTTCCTTTGCATTCTACAAAGAGAGATTAGTTTCGTAACTCAAATTTATTTCATAGTTATTAATATACAATAGCTTTTATAGGTTATTTGACATTGTTACTTGCAAATTTTATTTCCATTTCTTATTGCAATAAAGTGCTAGCCTTCTCATTTTCAGGTTTTTTTGTCTTTGTTGGATGATTTGGATGCAAATTTAATTAGTTTTAATTCTCAAAACCTTCAAATTTATGTCTCATTCATGTATGCATGTACACAAAAGAAATTTTGATCACAGGTCATAAATTTTCCTATTGATTTATCTTCCCCTTCAAGTTGTGAAAAATTATTTTCCTTCATAAAGAATATATTATCAAGCCCTTTTGTGAAACACTTATGTGATTCAACTATCCAATTTGAGTTTTGAAAATAGATTTCTATGAGAGATAGTTGTGAATCAAGTTTCTTGTATTTTCCATTCAGGTGCATCACCATAGTTTAATATTCAGTTTATCCATTTATTTCAAATCATTTATTCCCTTTTCCTTCAAGAAACCATTTATTCATTAAAAAATCCTAAGGGATCCAATCCATAATCTTGAGATTCATCTTCACTATGAGCATACCCACAGGCTCGAAGATGTTTCCATGTTTTATGAGATTGTTGAGCATTTAAACTTAGCATCCAGGTGTAATCTCCATGACAACAACACCTCTTGGGGAGTGAATCAATTTATAATAACATCCTCTTCATAATCCACTTGATGAGTGATTGTGGCCTTTGTGAGGAGGTTTCATCTTATAAAATTCATATGGCCCTCAAGGTCAAAAACACTTTCACTTCTAGGCCTCATAGAATATCTTATCTTAAGGTAATGGTGTAATTCTTCAATGGTGTCATATCCAAAAGATAATTCTTTACATGTTGTCAAGTTAGGTAGAAATGTACCCTTCTATTTTTTGCATGACATCCTTTTCCATCCACAACATCTACCACATAAATTCTAAAAAGGTTGGCCAAAGAGGAACAAATTTTGGCAATATATGTGGGGCCCATGGGCACCCATAAATCTTGATTATTGTGCCATCTTACAGAAAAAACCAATCACCAAAGTTATGAGCATGAACTTGTTCTAGTTTCAAAGACAAGGGCCTCAATAGTTTTACTATAGGTGTGTTTAATCTTGGTGATGAGTGGCCAAGAACTCTCATAACTCTGTACACAAATTCATCATGGAACACTACATAATCAAAGTTTTGGCATCAACTATCCCATGTATAACACCATTGTTGCATGGGTAGCAAGTGCCCTTGTTTATCAACTTTACATAAACACATCCTTTTGGTCCATCTATCTGTGTTCTCGTACAATATCAAGTTACATGGTAAAGAATAGTGCCTAAATGTTATAGGGGGGCTATTCTCTCTGACTTGCAAGAAGCCTTCATGTAATGCCTTATGAAGATATGAGGAAAATTAATATTCAATGTTTGTCTCAGGGTTTTGAATTATCATAGCCATCATCATCAAACTAACTGGCATTTTTTCTTGTGCATCTATCTCAAGTACTTGATAGAAATCAAAGTAGGTTTTCTTGAAATAAATCTAAAAATCTTGTACATCAAATGGTTCAATGAAAGAGGGGGAGATAGGCATCACCTTTTTGTTAACACCCCTTTTTATTTATATGGGGATTTCATCACTTCTGTGTGTTCTCCTTAACCTAGTATATTCTTCCTCACTCTTTTGCAAGTCAACCTTAGTGAGGGCCTGTTTGTTTAGATTGAAGCATTCAATGGTTGCAGTTTTTGTTAATATTACCAATGGTGACCCATCTGTTAACCTCACGGACCTGGAAGCAAAGTGGTAATTCTAGGCTAACACTCTAATGAACTCCACATCTATGATCAAATTTGGGACAATTAGCTTAGCTAAGTCTAATTTCCATGGATTTGATACTAGAATTTTCTCTTCCCTCTTTTCATAGAAATACCAAAACAATTCCCACCCTAAACTAGGAATAAGGGCATCCCTACAATCATGAGTTGTATTATTGAAAACTTTCTTGTATCCTTTCTTAGTCAAGTTAGGCAAGATATCTAAGATAGATTGTTGTAATGATCTCTTTTTACCCTTAGGATCTTCCTTCTTAGTCTCAAATTCTTTCTTTTTAGGTGGCATGATACCTAATGTTGATCTCTAAATACCCTTAGGCTCTTCCTTCTTACTCCCAGGTTCTTTCTTTTTAGGTGACATGATATCTAATGTCAACCTCTACTCGAGCTAAGTGTTTAAATGTGAGATTTCAAAAAATTCTATGCTTGTAAACCTACTTTAGTAAGTTCAGTGTACTTACCCAGTATGTGATACTTGCATAACTTTTCCCTATTGAAGTCCTAGCTTCCCACATGACAATCCTTGCAAATGAATGCCAAAAAAATGTCGGATTCTCAATTTTAATGGCTTATGAGTTCAATCATGTCATCATTAATATCAACCTTATGCCAAATATTTTGTCATCAACTCATATTTCAAGTTTCAATGTGTGCCATTGATTTTCTCAAGATCTGAGGGTTGTTAAGAGTTATGCATTTGATATTGCAACTAGTAATAGTGCCCTGATAGTTTGTACCACAACACCTCCACCTCTTTCTTTAACTAGTGCAGGATAGCAGGGCCATACACATTTTTTATTTATCAAACATACTATTGTACCATTATCTTGAATTTTTTGTATCATGGGATAGGAGGGTGTATACTGCTATACCACAAGCTTCCTTATGCTTCATCATGATGCAGTGGGACTCTTACCACACTACCACTCTTTATTATATCCTTCCTTGCAGAGTGGCATGTTCCCCGCTAAACTGCACTATTCACTTTTCCTTGCCACGGTACTACAGTTATGATGTAATTAAGCTCTTTTACACCACCAAACCACACATTTATTATAATACCCCCTTGTGGTATTGTGGTGAATACTTTTATGTTGTCTATTATATACTGTTGGCCTACTAACAGTTCAAATTGTTGTTGCGGGACTGCGGTAAAGGACTTTTATGGATGTAAAATAGCTAGACATGTGTTTTCTTAAGTATATATGATGAATTCTTGGCTTTGTATAGGTTTTTCAGTGTCAATCAGACCTAAAAAATTTATATGTTTATTTATAGTGGGGAGGCTTAGTTAAAAATAAAAAGGAATATAAGGGTCTAGGCTTAGGTCATGGAGCTCAAGGTTAATTGTGATGATTGAACAATGCAAAATTTGAAGGTTCTAACACACCTCATGATGAACTAGACTATGTTTTTTCTTCATCCTACTTGTGTTATGTTTTTATGAGTTATTTTCTTGTGAATATATCCTTAAGGAATTTTTTTTGGATACCTGTAGTTGGAAACATCTTCTTGGTTTTTTACTGCAAATTCTTTTTACTTTGTAAATTGAATTCTATTTTAAGTTTCCATTTGTAGTTATCAACGAATTGGGAATTCAACAATTATCAAGTTATGAAATTAATAAAGGTTTACTAATTCAGATTGTTGATTTATACATTATTGTTTATTTGGACTTTAGGGAATGAGGAAAAGGACTGTAAGACAAATTATATGATGTGATCATAATGCTGAAATTTTAGTGATAGGTTATGAGCACTTGCATAGTGAAAAAGTGGCCAATAATAATGAATATTTATCAAGTCTTGGTTTGACAAACATGAAAGTTATAAATCCACTAAGTATTATATTATTTGTTTAATAGTGTTTAATGAAATTTTATAGACAATAGCTTTATGTATATAAGACATAATATGATAATTTTTTATTTTATAGGCAAGAAAAAGAATGAAAAGGAAATGCAAATAAATAGAAAAAGGAAGAAAAGATACAATTTTGCCATCTCATAGAATCCAACACATTTGTGATTCAATAAATGTAATTGGCGAAAACAATAGTTGTGATGATGTGCAACCTAATATAGCACATAGTGATGTGTAGCTTGATATAGCACATGGTGGTGTGCAACTTGATATAGCACATGGTGATGTGCAGCCTAATATAGCACATGGTTATGTGCAATTTCATGATGATCTCTTAGCATAAAGCCTATGAGAGTTTATTGAACAACATCAGAGAAAAGGAACAATAGGTTTGTAGATAATTTATTCATCATTAAAGAATGTGTTTGAAGTAAACTCTATGGAGTCTGGTACTAATCTACTTACTCATGCCACACTTGATGTGGCCAAGGAGCATGAAGTTTTGATTAATGAAATTCATGAAGAGAGACCGCTAGTTGCATCTATTGTGCCTCACAGTGCACCTATTTCATCTATAAATTTTGATGGAACTAGTGGATTAAGCAAATATACTAGTATTGGTTTAATAGAATATGTGTCTCCTTTTGTCAAAATACAAAGATTGAATCAATATTTGTATAGATCTATAGAGAGGAATGCAAAAGAAATAAAATTAGAAGGAAATAATACATTCTTGGTTGAGGTATCGAAAGATGGTGAGCCCATTGGGCTAAATGTTGCAAAGTGGCCCACTGAGTTGGGTGTAAGATGTAGGGCCTATTTGGATATTTTCAAATCAAATTTTGTAGAACGAGATCCAATAACTATGGAAACTGTTATACAAAAAATGAAAAATTCTTTTGAGACTACTAGTGGACAAATCTCTAGAAAATATTACAGGAAAAAGATGAGAATTTTGATGAACAATTTTAGATACAATTGTAGAAAAACAATCATGAAGGGAATAGAGAGGTTAGAATTCACTCTATCTCCCAAACAGTGGGAGGCATTGAAAGAAAGTATGCATTTCGAAGAATATTTGGCAAAGAGTAATAGAGGAAAGAGAGAAAGAGATAATGTGATGGCTAGATATACATTTGGCCAAAGCAGGTTGCACGCCAAAATGGAAAAATTTGTAGTAAGTGTATGGATTTTTGGTTCAATTTACATTGTGTTATTTATTTTGATTTTTTATTGAACTGACTATATACTGAAATTGGCATTGTATTTTAGGTGGAAAATAGTAATAGAGAAGTAGGTGTCGAAGATATTGTCAATTATATGGAAGCACTAGATCTTGGTATATCTAAGAGTAGGATGAAGTGGAAATATATTTTGTCAATAGATATTTCACAACCATTTGTTCAATCCCCAGTAGAAGCCTCTGTAGATCATGTCAACTCAAATGAGCTAGGGTACCAAAAGGTAATGAGTTGCATATGCAATCTCACTTAGCAAGTTTCATTGTTGGTTACCTCCATCAACCCTATAGTTTTTGCATGGAATGAGCATAAATCTATGGATTCATATGAGGTAAGAGGCTCTATTGATCTCATTTCTTCTTGTTTAGAATTTTTGTATAAAAATTCCTCTTAATATGTAGATTATTAAAATTTAAGCATAGGAGAATCCAACCTAGTTTATTTATTGTTGGAGTGATCCAAAAAATGTTCTTTTGGACAAATTTATAGCTTGCATTCTTTACTTGACTATTGAATGCTTTGTATATTTTTTTGCATGATGGTTAAACCACATGCAAAGAAATTTTATCAATGCAATAGGAAAATAAAAATTCATTCATGATGTCAACATAGATGTTGATATTGATAGTGATCATGATGAAGTGGATAAGAATGTGCAACATAGTCATCTTAATTGTTTTGAAGTTGAGGTAATTAATATAATAGTTTTTAGTTATATGTCCCAATGTTTGTCATTCTTCATGCTTAAAATGTTCTTTTGGACAAAAAATTATAGCTTTTTCATTCTTTAAGTTGTAATTTAATCTATCCCAATGTTTTGTCATTCATCTTTTGGAAAAAAAATTATAGCTTTTGCATTCTTTAAGTTGTAAGTTAATCTTTCCTAATGTTTTGTCATTCTTCATGCTTAAAATGTTCTTTTGGAAAAAAAATTATAGCTTTTTCATTCTTTACTTGACTTATATTAATTTTTGCATGATGATTAAACCACATGATGCAGAGAAATTATATGAAAGAAAAATGAAAAGAAAAAGGCCCTGCCAATAGAACTCTCTGCAAAGTTTTACAACTTCATGTCTGCAATGACATTGATAGTTATTATGATGATGAACTCTATGAGCTTGCACATGATATTCATAGTGGTAGCCGTGTTGAACTCGAGGTGAGTTCTATGAAACAAAATTTAAGTAATTACTATTCAAGTAAGTAATGGTTGTTTTATTATGTAAATAAGGGTAATCATTACCTACTTGATAGAAGTTGGTTAGAATAGTACTGAAGTGTAATTAGCTAGTATACATATATTATGGAAATAATGGAGAAAATATAACTTACATATGGAAGCTTAGAGATTAGTTGTAATAGAGTGCATACATAGATTTTGACAATGCATTAGTACATTGTGTTTGGGGATGTCATGGTCCTCAATCCTCAGTTGGGGGGACTTCATTTCCAATCCATGTCTTTTTCTGGAGTACTCATATAGTCTAGCACAATTGTATTCTCACCCTCCATTTATTTGTACCTCACAGTGGGTTAGTTTTTTTCAGAGTAAAAAGTTACTTCTTTGTTATTCAATAGAATAAAAAAAAGTACATACAAAAACTAATTTGTTCCAAGACATAAGACATTACATATTGTAGTGTAGTAAAATGAATATCCTTTCATTTTCACACTTCTTTGGACCCCCCTTGCTTTATTTATCCTCATTTATGGCTTAATTGGTCCTATTTTGCATCCACAAGCCCTATGAATTATATATTTTATGGAAAATCCCGACAAACATCAAAAGATAAATGATCATTTAATGCTTATGTCTATGTGTCCCTGATTTGTGGACTGGGACTAATGTTATCCATGGGTCCTGGGACCTTGATTTTGAAACCACCTAAAAAGGTCCCTTTTTGGATTTTGTGCCTCAAGAATTGAGCCTCAGGACTAAGATGCCACCAAGGGCATCTTAGTCCTCATTGACTTATTTTTGGGGTCCAATTTCAAATTTGGATGGGATTTAGCCTCCTTTAATTAATGATTTCATATGTTGGCTTGTTGTGGTGAAATTTTGGGATATTAAGAATGAATAAGTATAAATAAAAGGTTCCTTCACTCATTTTAAACCAAGTCTTTTGTGGGAGAATTCAAAAATAGTAATTTGCAGTCCAAAATATAATTCAAGAGAAATTCATCAAGCATTTGGATCCATCATCAAGATTCAGGAATCATCATGTTTGTTTTGGAGCTAACAATTGTGATGTAGGTTTCTATAATTCAAGCTAACATTGCATTCAAGATCTATATTATTCAAGAAAGATTGAAGATACACATCCATTGCAGCCCTCTCAAGCATATTTTCAACATTCTATCATAAGGATTTGGTGAGTTGTAGAATTTCCCTTTTTTCATTCATCATTCTCCTTCTCTGATTCATTTCATTTCAATGTTTAATTACCAACAAGGGGTTTGACCAAGGAAAACCCCCATTTACTAACAATCAACAAGTTTTCCCTCTCTTGTGTGTTTTTATTTTCAAATCTAGGTTGAATACTTGAAGATCATTTGGAGTGCAAGATTGAAAAGTTGCAAAATTTGCATTACAAAGTTTTCATCTTCATGAAAACTCACCTATAGGCCAAATCTAAAAGTTTTAGGACCCCAAATCTAGAGAGAAGCAAGTGCAAACCTTGGAGCTTAGGACCACATTCAGAGATTTTAAAAATTCAGAATGGGACTAATACACCACCTTGGGAATATTATTCCTCCCAAGCATATTTTTTAGAGATTCTTCAAGATTTTGTTTTGGCATTTGCAGATTTTGTGTCTGCCTCAAAAAATAGTTGCGGGACTAATACACCATCTTGGGCATCTTAGTCCTCCAAGGAACTTTTTGATAGCTTGTTTACACTTCTAGAATCCTCATTGCATCTCCAAAATTCCTAGGTACACATACCCTAACTTAGTGTAGCTTTATTTCATTATTTCATCTCATTATTTAGCTTGTATTGCTGATTTTGTAGGTTGAATTTTCAATTGTCTTTTTCCAAGCTTTTGCTTGGTGGTGAACCCTTAAATTCTAAAAGAGCCCCCTCCTAGGTCCTCCTCATTGATAATTGGATCACCTTGTGAGGTTGATATTCAATCCAATTAGGGTTCCTAGGACCATCTTGAATCACCTTAGGAGAAAAGTGGTGTTCTATGACCTAGGTTATAAAGAACCCATTTTCCTATTGTTCATTTTGGTGAGCCCGAATTTTTGTAACATTAATTTTCTCATTTGGATTTCATTAAAGTCCTAGATCTAGGTTGCATTCATTCTTGAATTGCATCTTTCATTAGTGAAATTGCATCTAGGGTTTCTCAGACAGTGAAAACGCATCTAGATTTTCTCATATTTGCATTAGTGAAAGTGCATCTAGGTTGCATTTTTTATTTCTTGCATCATATTATCTCATTGGAAAACTAAAAAGTGCATTGTTCATCATCCTAATTTTATTTAGGGAAATTCTTATTGCATTCAAAAATTGAAAAAATTACATTCAACTTTGCATCCAATTGCCTGTCATTAGTTACATTTTCTTGCTTTCATTTGCACAAATTTCAGTTTCTCAACATTAGGTCCCTAGATAGGAAATTTGGGAATGTTGTTATCAACCTAGAATTGTCTAATTTTCTAAAAAAACCCTAACTAGGACAAAAACACCCTTGGTGGTGTCTTAGTCCCTCTCTAGATTCCTATCTCAGATCCCTATTTGAACCATTTACTATCTATTTCAACTTTTGAAAACTCAAAATTTCACTAGTAGGACTAAGACACCCTTACTAGCATATTAGTCCCTATTGAATTTGACTTTGTAGTTTTTCGGGGTTTGAAATTGCTTTTTTGTGCTTTTGGTTGCTGCAGTTACTTTCCTATTTCAATTTTTTGATTTGTTGTTTCATCAGATTTAGTGAATCTAGCTTAATTAGTCTTCATTCAATACATTTTCAACATTCAAAATGTCATTTACAACATTCCATTTTTAGTCTATTGCATAGTGTAGTTAGTAAATTAACTTGCTCTAGGTCTGAAAATTTGAAAATGTTTACATTTCTAAAACTTTGCATCATATGGATAAAAGTACTTTTCACTTTTGCATGCACAATGTTTACTTACATTCATAAAATTTTGCATAAGTTTGATAAAAGTGTTTTTCCTTTTTGAATATACATTGTTTGTATTCTTAAAGTATTGCATACACTGGATAAACATGTTTTTCATCTTTGGATATACATTGTTTACATTCTTAAAGAATTGCATGAGATGGTTAAAAGTGCTTTTCATTTTTGGTCAAACAATATTAGTAACTTACCTTTCTAGGCATGTTAAGAAAAAGTTCATATCCCCTCCCCATGAGAGTGTTTTAGTGAAAGAGAATAAAACCTTGAACATTCCTAATGATCATATTAGTTCTTCTCCTAATATCTCTCCTATTGGAAAAGAAGATAATTTTGTGTTAGAAGAACTAATCAATGATAGTTTTGAGATTCCTAATTGTTTCTCTCCTTCTACCTCTCTTAGTGACAAAGACATTTCTGAACAAGAAGACATAACAATAGGAAATAATGGCCATAACATTTGTTCCTCTCCTAGTATCTCTCTTAATTGTGAAGAAGATACTTTGATCAATGAAAGTCATGAAGATCCTAGTTATCCCTTTACACCTAGGGAAACCTTTACTGAGCAAGAAAATTCAACCATTGATCATTCTCCTACTTGTTATGAAGTCATCTTAGAATAACCAATCCTTGAATGTCACAAACATTTGGTTTGTAGCTCTCCTAAAAACTCTCCTACCAGGGAAGATATCATAGTGGAAGAAAATGAGAACATTGACAATAATAATTCCTTAGATGAAGATGATGAAGTGACATTTGACTCCTCTTCACTAAGAAATCATGAAAATAAGGATGATTCTTCTAAGGTTATGCACATTAGATACACCTTGGAGTACTCTCCCAAGCCTAAACTTATCATTTATCCCTCCTCTCACAAACCACAAGTTCAAAACAAACTCGTCCTTATCCTTGAACCACCTAAGAAAAATGTTTCACAACAACCAAGTTACAATTTGTTGCTCATACATACAATACTAGGAAAAATCCATAGCCAAAACAAACACCTTCAACATCCCTCCCATTGCCTAATCCTATCTTACTAGGTCCCCTTTATTTACCTTCACAAAGTGGAAAGGATTATGATCTTGTTGAAAAAATTAAGAATACTCCTACAAAGATATCCCTATGGGACTTAATTTAGAATTCACCTAATTATCACACTATGCTTCATGCAGCCTTGCAACAAGTTGAGGTTCCATCTAGTGCAAATCTAAATGAAATAGAAGCCATGATTCAAGGAATAAAAATCAACATTTTTTTCCACCAAAGTGAACTACCCACTTTAGAAGTACAAAAAAATGTGAGGCTTTCATGATAATAGCTCAATATAAAAAACAAATGGCATAAATTGAACCCTTGTTGACAATGGCTCAACCCTTAATTTGTGTAGTGTGACCCTTTTCGATAATATTGGTATGTATAAATCAAAAATTCAACCTCATTCTTTATTTATTAAGGGATTTGACAATGTAGGAAAATAAACGATTGGTGTGATCACTTTGCCTATTAGAATTGGAAAGGCCACATTAGAAACACCGATCCATGTTATGCCTCATGATATTTCATATAATCTTCTTTTAGGCAGACCATGGATTCATGAGATGCATGTTGTTCCCTCTACCCTTCATCATATCATAAAGTATGTCTACAACAACAAAGTATATAGAATTGAAGCTGATCCTAAACCATATAGTTGTTTGAACATCAACAAAGATAAAGATAATTATTTAAACACATTGACACCAAATACACAAGTAGAACCCATGCAAGAACAACAAAATGATAGATTTCCTAAACCTTTCAAAACGATATCGCTAGATGATTTGTGATCATTGAATTTCAAACCAAAATTCATGGGAGAATACAAGATCATAAAAACATCCTTTGAAAAGGAAAAGGAAAAGGAAGTAATGTCAATGCAAAATTTGGAAGACCCTTTGAAATCATCCACCTCAATCACCTTAGAACAAAACATGACAAATTACATGACAAACTTTGATGATACCGACTATCAATAACCACCAAATCCTAAAGAGATGAAAAAAAATTATGGAAAAGGTTACGAAATGATGAAACAACTTGAATATAGTGGAAAAGGATGTGGTGCTAGAGAAAAAGGTATTTGTGTCCCTATCAAACTTAACAAACAAGAAACAGCTAATGGTCTTGGTTATTGTCCCTTGATATAAATAAACAAGCCTTCACTTAATATCAACACCAGTACAAAAGATTCTTTACAAGAAACAAAACAAACAAACAAATCCTCATTTAATGTTAATGTCATCACGCAAAACACTAATGATTTGAATTCAATAGATTTTATGCCTTCCTTTAAAGAGGAGAAAAAAATCTCACAATCTAAATAGTCTTGTGTAGGAATGACACCTTGTGCTAAGCAAGAGATATATTTGTCGATAAATAGCGCAACATCCTCTACTTTTGAACAAGAGGGTATCTTGATGAGACTCCTCCAAGATTGTTTGATCTCTCCCCCCCAAAAACATGAAATAAATTTTATTACAATACTTCATTTTGTGCATATCATAGGATTCATGGTCATTCTACTAGTGAATGTAAGGCTTTGACAAAAAAATTCAACATCTTAAGGACTTTCATGCTCTCTCTTGGGTTGAAGCATCTAGTCCCTCTTCTCATCTTGGATCATCCTTGTCCTACACTAAGTGGGGGCAAGGGTTTAGATAGCTTTTTCCTCGTATGTCACTTTTTGTTGTCTCTTTTGGCTAGTTGACCACCTTTCATGTATATATAAGAGCAAGCTTGGAATATGGGCAATGTGCCTTAAGTTGGCTCACATGTGACATTTTGCGGGCAACTCTTTTCCTTTTCATGTCGTAGCTTATCAGAAACATATGACTTGGCATAGGGCTTTCCAAATAAGCTCTCATGTCTCCTTATACTTTAAAGAAATTTCTCATAGAAATAGTGTTAGCAACTGCTTTAAAGTGGCGTCATACATCGACACTCATGTTTCATTGTGTGTTTTTCTTTCTTACTACAATGCATTCTTTTCCTGGTGGTGTCATTCAGTTGATTTCATCTAAGAGTGATATTTCTTTGACTTTTCCTAAATTGGAAACATTAAGCACAATGTTCCCTAAGATGAGACCTAGTACAAACCAAGAAAAATCCCTTTGAACATTCCTCTTTATTATTGTGTTGCATTTTGTGCCTTATTAAATTCATGAAGGTACAGCTCTGATATGGCTTCCTAGGGCTCACCTAGTGAATAAATAGCTTCACTAGCCCTTGTGAGCATGCATTTTCTTTTGTCCTTATCATAGTCATGGGGGTATGGCATTGATATGGACTTCTTGGGGCTCACCTAGTGGATAACTAGCTCCCACTAACCCTTGTGAGCATGCATTTAGTTTTCATAGTGGAAAACACATTCCACTTGTAAATATCTTCAACCTAGACCCAGTTCACCATGTTGGATGGCCAGTTGAAGCTTGATCCTTGGCATTTTCCTTTTTGTTGTTCCTTTTTCATTTTTCATTTTCTATCCTTAATGGTGTATGCTGGAAATCTGGTTATGGCTTCATATATCATCTGCATGTGTGTTCCTTTGTTCCTATGTTGGTTTGTCATAGGATATCGACCTTGGGGGATTAAGCATCCTTCTTGATCATTTTCATCGTATCTTACTAACATCGGTACACTTGAACCCCTCTTGATTATGTGGTTGGCTACTTTAGTGTAAGTTTTAAGCAATTTCATCCTCTCACTAAAGTGGGGGCTAAATGTAGTGTAGTAAAATGTATACTCTTTCATTTTCACAGTTGTTTGGGCCTACCTTGCTTTATTTATCCTTATTTATGGCTTAATTGGTCCTATTTTGCATCCATAAACCCTATGAATTATAATTTTTATTGAAAAACCCAACAAACATCAAAAGATAAATGATCATTTAATGTTTCTATCTATGTGTCCCTGATTTATGGATTGGGACTAATATGCCACCTTGGGTGTCTTTTTCCTCCATGGGTCCTGGGATCCTAATTTTGAAACCACTTGTTGATGGTTAAAATGACACAAACAACATTAAAACGAAATATTTCTACTCTATTTCTCTTGAAAAAGAAAGACAACATGTAGTAGCCTAACTCCCAAGGTTTTGGTAGTTGGTTCTGAACTGTCTGATGTCACTCAATTGGTTCATACAACTGTAATATTCAAGGGGCCTATGCTGGTAACAAAGGATTCAAGCTAAGACTCTCTTTATCGAAATAGTTCTTGTAAATCAATGGGTTTTAAATAAAAGAAAAAGATAGAACAAAGGGGTAAACCAGTAAGTATGAATTGAATTTACCTAGTATTTGGACATATACCTTCAACAATGAATGTTTCCTAACAGATCATAAAACCATAAGATGATATAGTCTATAGCATAATTTATACCACTGCATACATTTTAGGTGCTTAATTAACTTCACAATTACTCTTCACAAATAATTCAAGGGTTTCAAAACAACACAAATTCATTCATCATCAAAATTATAGATCAACAAACTTTTTAATAATTTCAACTCAATGACAATCTAAGAAGATAATCTTTAAATCTGGTTTCTTCTAATGACTTTCATCACATCAGAAACTATCATGCTTCAACATAATCACTGGCATTCAGATGGATTATAACTTATTAACCTTATCAAACAAAACAACTCAATGCCAAAAACTCCATATTGCGTTAACCTGTAAATTTTATTAACTGTAAAAGATCAAGTACATTGTATCTCTGCAAAAACTCTACAAAATTCTATTTCCTAGCATTAGGTAAGCCAATCTAGTTCTCAATTAGCCGACCTTTACAATATGATACCCATCTGGTATTTATAGATATACAAAAAGTTTGAACCTCGCTTCTATTTTAGGCTTTCCCCCTTTTTAGGAATTTAGACTCTCTTGGAAACTCAAATCAATTTGATCTTGAGTTCTTACATTAGACTTTCAGTCTTAACTAAAAATAGAAGATAGAATAGAAGAGAAAGTCATGCGCTCAAAAAGCTATCAGTGTTGTATGCATGCAACATGCAAGGAAGGAGAACATCATGCATGCAAGATTTTATGCATGCGAAGCTGGATCTACTAGGAACTCATTGTAGCTGGTGAAGATTTGTTGTAGAGTATCCATCTCTGGCCCATCAATCCAGTCATCTTCAAATTTAATCCTATCCAACTCAGCTACAACAATCTCCTTCATAATTTTCACCTTTATTAACTCTCTCCCAGCAACTTTTATCTCCTCTTTGACCTCTACTAGTCGATCTACCATCAACTCTCCACCATCATCTCCCTCTTGCATAAGTCCTTGGAATCTTTCATCCCACTTTTCCTTTATTTGATTAAAAGGAATGCCCTCTTTTGTAAATGCATTTATATCTACAATAATGGTAATAACTGCTTCTAATTCTTCCAATTACTCAGTTACATTATTTACAGTATGTTGAATCTCATCCTTATGCTTGCTCAAAAAGCTAGTCCTAAACTTGAGTATGTGAGAAGTCTTCTCTACAAAGTCTTTGTTATCATCTTCAACTATAGACTATTCTAGAAGAGTTGTTAGAGGCAATGTATTTATCTTTTCTAACTTTTCACCATACTCCTTATACTTTTTTTTCTTTTTTTTCTGATGCCTCAATATATTGATACATATCTTTAATCAACCCTTTAGTATCCTTGTAGGCTTCAAATCCTTTCACTAAAACCTCTCCTACCTCTTGGTTCAGTTTATCTATCCACCTATCTACCATCTCCGCCTTTCCTCTAACCTGCACCAAATCATCAACCTCCTTTTTGCTTAACAAAACAAGAGTCTCAATGGCTGCAACTTGTTGTGACCTTGGAGAGGAGACACTCTTCAAGAATGAATGTAACTAATCCAATTGAGCTTTAATCTCATCTTTCTTTTGTTTGTCCTTAATCATTCTTGACTTAGTCGTTGAAGCCACCACATCAATCAAATTCATTTGTTGATTCCTAGTGGGTCTTCCCAAATTAACCGTACTCAATTGATAGTCCGTTAGCTGCATATCCCCTACCTCCTTTTCTGTCATAGGCATGGCACATTTAGCAACTATTTCCCCTTTATCTATGAGTTTGGTAGAATGTAAGATTTTAGCCTTCTTCTTAGGCCTTTCCTATTCAATTCCCTTCATCACGTCCTCCCAATTAAGAGATTGAGGAGGTGTTCTGGCTCTCTTCTGTAGGTCTAACTTCAGTCATATAGGAGCACTGGGAGCATTCATTATCATGGAAGAGGAAGCAGCAATTGTAGACGGTGGCTGAACATTTACCTTAGGTTGACAATCAACCTTTGCTTTCTCTTGTTGCTCCTGCAACACATGCATCTACACCAACTTCTCAGCCTCTTCTCTATCTCTTTGTTCTTGTATTTTTTTATCTTCTTCTTATTTCTTTAACTTCTCTTCCTCCATCTGATTCCTCTCTACTCTTTCCTTTTCCAACCTTTCCTTTTCTAACTCTTCCTTTTCTATTCTTTCTGCCTCCAAAGCCTCTTGTTTCTCTTTTTCTATCCTCTCTATTTCTAAGGCCTTGAGCTTCTCTGCCTTTTCCCTTTCTTCTTCAGCTTGTTGTTTCTTTATTATCTCTTTAGCATGTCTTTCCTTTCTTAGAGCTTTAGCTTCTTCTTCTTTCTGTCGAGTTTCCTCTGCAAGTTTCAGTTTAGCAACCAGGATTTCCTTTTCCCTCTGGTTACTTGCTTTCTCCTCGTCAAGATAATGGATCTTTTGTATCAATTCTAATTTGTCATTTTCTGCTTTCACCTTGAGCTCATGCTCTCATTGCCTCATTTTCTCCTCTACTTCATCAGTTGATGCCCTTGTTTCAATTTTTTTTGCCTTTACTTGCTGCTGGTGAAGTAGAGCATTAGCTTGCACCTTAGCATACATTTCCTTTTGCTTCTCCGCTCCAACCCTTGCATCAGAATCTCTTGTAGCATCTTCAAATAGTTTCCATTGATCTTCTTGTGTCAGAATCTTCTCAATAGTATGCTCTAGAGGCATGTTTTCTTGCAAATCCTATTCTGACAGAGTCTCATCTAAATCTGTCTCAACTTCTACAAATTCTTCCTCCACTTCTTTTCCTTTACCAGCTTCGTCCATGCCATAAAGTGCTCCCTCCTGAACTTCTTTACTCATTTTCCTTGTTAGTGGGACTTGTATGGATGACTCATGCAATGTGGGCATAGAAATAGTAGATCCTATTGGAACATCTCCCTCTGGTGCCTCTTCTTCTTCATCGACCACCTGAAGTTCTATTTCTTCAACATCTACAGGAAAGAATTCTAATGGCTCCTTGGAAGGTGTCTTTCTTTTAATTCTCTTGTATCCTTTACCCTTCTTAAGGATTGGTCCTTGAGTAGCTTGAGCTTTCATCATGAACCATTGCACACTTCTATCCAAAATTGCTCTTCCAATTTTCTTAATATCAATTGTTTCTTCCTCATTCCAGTCTATTGGATCTAAGCTTTTGGTGCCAATATTCAAAGCTTCATACGAGGGATCCAATACAATTCCATCATCCACCAACGTGTCAAGAATATTTTCTTTAACACCCAACTCTACCATAAGTACAACCGATAATCTTTCATAGTTCTTCTTCCTTGAGTCATATTCATTTTGCCGATCACACCAAAAGTCCTCTAACAAATTAAAGTGTCTAGTGAACACTAAAGGTAATAAGGCATACATTTTCTTCCTTGGATCAAAATACTTACGAGCTGTATACAATCCTAATTTCAATTGTATCAAATCATTACAAACCACCTTTGCTCCCTTCAAGTGTTGACAACCATATTCACCCAATTTCATGGAAAATTTATGACATCCAGTTTTATGTTGATCCCAAACCTAGCATTAATTCCAATGGATTGATACACAAATTCCATTAGCACCATCCTATTACTGCATCATCTTGGAAGTAAATGTGGATGGCCTTCAAAACCAAATAACCTGAAGTATGTAAACTTGGGGTATTGGATGTACCAACTTCCCCATTCAGCAATAAAAGCCATAGCTTCTTGACTTAACCTATATCCTTCATCTCCACTCAGCCGATTGATGACCACATATAAAAATGCATCATTGACTCTTCTAAAATGAGTCTCAGCAACTTGAAGGGATAACTGATCATAAAGTCCCCATACCTTCTTCTACCCATCCAAGGCTCCTACTATACCTACTCTATTTAATCCTGGGAAAATCCCAAATCTTGCTGCAACATAAACCACATAAGAAGTCATGAAGAAAGATTTAGTCTGTCTGACCCTTGTGAGCTGATCATGTATGACATCAGAAACAATCATTGACCAATCAAACTGGTATTCACCCTGAAAGATTACTTGAATGAATTGAAACATCCATTCCTTGAAGTGGAAGGCATCCCTCTTCCCAAACACTCTGGACAACATTAATATTAAGTCAGATACCTCCTTCTTGAAATCTACCCTCTTTGGCTGGTTTGCAAGCTTGCTTAAAGATTTCTTCTCTGTGCTTAACCATTTTTCATTTAAGTGAGACTTATTGGAGTTTTTATGCTTGCTATATTTCTCCAATGCCTCTGCTTCAGTTAGCTACACCAAGTTCTTGGGATCAGGAACATTAAATATACTTTGGAACATTTGCAGAGTAAGATCTATAATCACATTATTTTGTGAATCCATGCATAATCTTGTAGCAGGATTATAAGTACTGGCTACTGTCAATATCAACTCTGGACACTGGACTGATAAAGGAAACACAGTGATATGTGCAAGACTGGATTCAACAATCCTTTGTGTTCTCCCTGTCAAGTTTTCTCATTCTACAAAGGTCTCTTCATGTAATTCTTGAAAGCTATACTGGCCCAGATTAGTATCCGTGATATTTGACCAGTCTGATTCCACCTTGCTCACTCTCACCACCGGATTCCTATGATCATACCTCAATGTATAAGGCAGTTGTTTTGGTTTCACCTTCTTTATTTATGGTGTTGTCTTTGATGTTCCAATCGGTTGATTCCTTTGAGAAACCTCTCCTGACGTTCCTGACATCTCTCAATTCTCCTACAAGCAAACCTCTAATTAGATCTTTAGATATCATCATAAAACATGCTTTTAAAACATACCTGTTACACATACATCGAAGTCAAAACCAGACAGAAGGTCAAAACAATCTCTTTTACAACACTAGTGGACTCAGGGCAAAAACCAATATAGAAACTTCACTAACAATGAACGGGCTCGGAGTCCGAGTCAAGGAGCTTATCGGATCCGGGATCGGAATGAAAAACAAATTTGGTTTTCTTCGAATTTTCATTTTTTTCATATTCTATTTCCATTCTAGCTCCGCCTCCAATTTGGTCACCGTTACTTTGGAGAAAGACTTTCCCATTATACGCGGAGCCAAAAATGGGATGGAACATGGAATCGATACCTTTTGTAAAAATGAAATTCTTAAGTTCGAGATCGATTCCGATCCCGCCTCTGCCTATGTTAATCATGACATCATCAAATACTTTATTCATTTTCAACACAACTTCATGATTAAAACCTAGGTCACTATAAAATGGAAAAGGAGCTTAAAAACTCTACACTCATATGACCATGGGGAACAATTGCATACTAAGATATCAATTTTTTAATCATTTAAAGTGATTACAGAGACCAACAAAACCCTAATCTAACAAACCTGATAAAAACTAGGGCAGGGATTTAAACCCTGCCATTCTACTAGACGATGAAACCCTAATCTAACAATAAATCTAATCTACCCTAACTCACTGTAAAATCTCTAATCTACCTCATTGTAGATTTCTAATTTTTAACAAACACCATTAAAAACCCTTAATCTAATCTAATCTACTGCAAACCAAAAACAAACACGACGCAATCACGATTAAGACATGAAAGCAACAGTGCCCTAAAAATAGAAATAACTAACAATAAAAACCAATAGAAACAAAGAAACAACCCGACCAAAAATATAAAATACCCATTCAAACCAGAACGCCAAGAATCACGAACGTTTAAAATGAAACAATAACAACCACGTGATTCAAAGCACGGGAAAACATATATATACAAAACACACAATAGTAAATGAAACGAAGAACAACAATAAGAAAACATACCTCGAACACAACAATGCAGCTAACCTTCTGAACTGATCCATTCGCAACAATCCTTTGCTCTTTCAATCTTTTTGCTCAAACAAACTCTGCTACTACTCTTTCGTGCTCTTAGATTTTTAACAATAACAATAATGATCGGTTTAACCCTTAATAATGGTAAATATGTGAATTTCTACCTACACTGGCAAACTGTCATTAATGCATTAAAGTGCAGTAAAGGCAAAGTCAGAACTGAAAGTGAACCAACACTTCACAACGGTGCGACTTCAGTTAAAAATTCAACGACAAAAAGTGGCGGGGGCGGAACTAAAATGGAAACGGAATCTCAAATTTATAAAATTTCCAAATCCCATTCCCATTCTGGCTCCGGGTCTGACAACTAAAAACAAAACAAAATTAAATACCAAAAATTAAAGTAAAAGACTGACCTAATAAAACAAAACACAAAGATTGAGACTAAGCAAAAATAAAAATAGCGGAGGCGGGATCAGAATAAATTGTGATTTTGTAAATTTTGACAACAACCATCCTAATTCCCACTCTGGCTCCACTTTCGCTAAAGACCAAAACAAAGGCAAAGAAAAGGCTGTCGGAATAGAACCAAAAACAAGCCTCAAAAGAACTTTCAGAACCCGATTCTATTCCGGTTCTGATTTTGATAGAGAGACCAAAGAAAAACAAAGTATTGGCAAAACTAAACTCCAAACTTTGTTTCAAAAACAACTAAGTACAAAAAATAACAAAGGGGGACCCATTTTGACCAAGAGAAAAGATGGGGTGGTTATGCAAGGCATAACAAATGGCGACTCGACTGAAAAAAAATGTTTTACCCATTTTCAAAATACCCAAAGAAATATTAGTCACCCAAAAACTACTTTGCTTATAAACACCTTATCTTGAATAAAATCAGATATTTTTAGGATAATTTCGAGTTTGAATCTCGGATGTTATGTGCTCATGAGTTATTTCTAAATCTGAGTGTGTTCTTATATTGTGCATCATTCTTTGTAGATACTTTATCTGCTTGTGAACAACTATACCTAAGGTTCAAGCTACATAAGTTGAGTCCTTTAACTATCGTGCAGTAAAATCTTGGATATTGCTCCACTGCCAGACAGGTGTCCATAGCCCCGACGGAGATACCTCTAGTCCTCTCAAAGCATTTCTCTACTACCAAATGGGCGTCCATAGCCCCGATAGAGATACTTGGTTACCCACTTGATATTGAGCTTGCTTTTCTTTCTTTCTTTTTTTTTTTTTATCTATGGAAACTCTTTTATGCATCTCTCAATACTTAGATTCAATGAATCTAAAATGTGGGTTGAGTACTACAATGGATTTCATGATAGTCTTGGAATCTAATTTTTAACTTGAAACAAAGGTAGATTCATTCTAAAACAAATAGGTAATTACTCATGCAGATGTTTTTTTAATTTGGTGACAGATCTTTGATCACAATTCATGAGATATTCACATTTACATCTTCTATCCTTAATAACTTTTCCAACCCAAACTAGAATGATCATAAAACATAAGTTTTAGAATGAAATCCTTTTCAATGATTATAATGGGAATACCTAAACCAATTTATCTCCTAGTACCAATAGTATACTTTGAATAACAACCCCCTAACTTGAGATGAGCAAAATAAGAATCCCCAATGAAACAAGACAAAAAAAAACAAACAAACAAAACAAAGAAAGAAAACAAAGCAAACAAAATAAAAACTAAAAACTAAAAATGAAAACTTAATTACATATGATACAATATAGTACATTCATTTTCAAAACATCAGACTTTCTATGCACCAAAATAATGCTTGAGAAACTGACCATTAACTAGTAATGGAACAGGCTCTCCTGTTAAGGTACTCAAACAAAAAGCATTCTCGCCTAAGATTTCAGCTATTTGATAGGGACCTAACCAAAGTCTATCAAACTTCTGGTGATCTCCCTTCCTTTCTCTAGTCTTATCCCATAATAACACAAGGTGTGATATTCTAAAAGCTTTTACTTTGGCTCTCTTGTCAAACTAGCGCTTGACAATAGCCTGATGTTTAGAGAATCGTTGCCATAAACTAACTTGAAAGGTGAATTCCCTAGGGTTGCTTTGATTCTAGTTTGATCTGCCCATAAGGAAAATCTGAGCTAGGTATGCCAGTCTCTAGGGTTACTTTCTAACAACTTTTTTATTACTTCCAATAAATCTTATTTGTGGACTCAGCCACTCCATTCCCCTAAGGGTAGTAATTGGAAGAATATTTTAACACAATCTTATGCTCATAGGCCCATGAAATAAATTCAGCAGAAGAAAAAGCAGGGTCATTATCACATACCAAAGCGAATGGAACTCCAAACCTAGTTGTGATGTTTTCTATCAGAAACTTGATGACCACCTCCATGGTGCTATTCTTGCAAGGCAGGGCCTCCGTCCAACATGTGCAATAATCTGTTGCAGTCAAGATGAATTTGTGACCTGCAGAAGAATTTGGATTAATCACACATACAAAATCAAGTTCCCATTGGGAAAATGGCCTTACCTCAAATATCGGTTGTAGGGGCATTGTAGGATTCCTTTCTCTAGATGCAAAAGTTTGACATACATGACAAGTCCTGCAATGTTGATGGACATCTCTAAACACATAAGGCCAATAGTAACTTGACCTTAAAATCTGATGAGCCAAAGCATCCGCAGATCCATGTCCTGATCCATGCCTGGCATGAAATTCATTTATAGCATGTTTAGCTTCTTTTTGATCTAGACAACGCAGGTAGATTCCTTGGAAATTCTTCCTGTAGATTGATCCTCCTTTAAGCATATAATGAGCACTTTTCATCCTCAGTGCTCTTCTTTGAGTAGAATGCATCCCTTCTGGACACTTGTTATTGAGGAGGAAAAAGACTAAATCTGTATACCAAAGATCTTTTGTGAATGATTGAACAGTGTAGTGTTGGAAAGTTATACTTTTGTCCACTTCAGCCATTGCCTTTGACAAACCTTGACCTCTTACAAGCTTCATTGGGTGAATCTCTAAGTCAAATTCTTATAAAATGGCCATCCATTTCCCTCTTCTTTCCCCTAATTCACTTTGCATTAGAAGGGACTTTATAGCTGGATTTGGGACTATACCTATCACTTGACTTCGGATTATGTAGTGTCTAAACTTCTTCACTGCTCGAAGCAACGCAAAAGCTTTCTTTTCTAGTGATGAATATCTTACTTCTACATTCTTAAATGGAGAGCTCATTAAAGCAATAGGCCTCTCCTCATTCTCTTCTCTTCTCTGTGTCAAAACTGCTACACATGAATGTTCAGAAGCAAAAGAATAAATGTAAAAGGGTTTTAAATAATTTGGGCCTGTTAAAATAGGTGCCTCAGACATAGATTGTTTAATCTACATGAAAGCAGATTTAGCCTCTTCACTCCATTCAATCTTCGCATCCTTCTTCATCATTTCATTAAGTGGTTTAACAATTTCTGCAAACCCTGTTATAAATTTCCTGACAAAATTAATCCTTCCAAAGAAAGACCTCATTTCCTTCTTACTTTCGGGCCTTGTCAACTTCAAAATGGTGTCTAATCGATCAGGTTCTATGGAAATTCCCTCCTCTGATATAATGTGACCCAAGAGCTTCCCTTCAGAAACTCCAAATACACATTTCTTTGGGTTGAGAGAGACACCATAACAGATACATTTCTTTAGTACTTTCTCTAAATCAGCAGCATGATCTTCTCTACTCTTAGAGAAGATGGTTAGATCATCAACATAGATGATTATACACTTTCCTATCAGGTCTTTAAAAGCTACATCCATCACTCTTTGAAAAGTAGCACTAGCATTGATTAGACTAAATGGCATCCTCTTGTAGGCAAATGTGTCCCACTTTGTATTGAAAGCAGTCTTCATCCTATCCTCATGACTTACCAATGCTTGATTGTATCCTAAATATCCATCCAAGAAAGACATCATTTGAGATCCATTAACTTTTTGCAATACTTCATCAAGGGAAGGTAATGGATAGTTGTTCTTATTAGAGGCTTTGTTTAAATTTCTAAAATCCACACATAACCTGATTTCCCCATTCTTCTTCCTCACAGGAACTAGATTAGCCACCCAGGTAGAGTGTCTAACTGGAAAAAATATTCTTGCAGCCAAAAGCTTCTATACTTCTCTCTGGATCAGAGGCTCAATTAATGCATTGACTAGGCATTGCTTTTGGTGAAATGGCTTGGCTTCTGGCTTAAGAGGAATTGTATGTGTGATGATAGATGTATCAAAAGTCTTCAAGTCATCATAGCTCTAAGCAATTGCTTCAATATTTTGCTTCAAGACTTTGATTATCTCATCCTTTATTTCCTGAGGAAAATTCTTCCCTATAAGAACATTCCTTTCTGCCCCTGAGTGAGTCAAATTAACGGATTCATACTTGCCTCCCTCACTCTTTGTAGGCATTCTCTGATAAGCTCGTGGATCTAAATCAAATATCCTTTCCAATGCTATCATCCCTTTTGGGATGTTATTGCTCTTTAAATCCATTATCCCTTTTGGATTTTCACTTTCTGGATTTCAGTCTCCTTGATCCCTGTCAAAGTCATCAATTATATGTCCTTGAAATACATCAGAACTCTCCAAAAAGGCCAAAATATGTTGATCATAATTAAACACCTGGAGGTGTCTAACATTGTCAAGAATTGTAGGGACTGAAATCAACTCCACAGAAAACCTCTTTAGATCTGAATCTTGTATAGGCTATAATGTACTTGCTGCAATAGCAAGAACATTTGCTATTTGGTTTGCTTCCCTTGGAATAAGAGTAATCCGAAAGGCATCAAAATCATCTATTAAATTCCAAACCCTATTCCTATAAGCAGCCAATCTTTTATTATGGCAAGTGTATTGGCTACTTACCTATTTCAAAATTACCTTAGAATCTCCCATTACTATAAGAGTAGTTACCTTCTTCTTATGAACAAACATAAGTCCTCTTGCAAGTGCCTCATATTCAGCCACATTGTTAGTGCAACCAAACTACAATCTATAAGAAGCAAAATAAGTTTTCCCTTTCGGGTTAGTTAGTTCAATTCTTGCTCCACTTCCTACTTTAGACTTAGAACCATCAAATTTAAGAGTCCATAACTGGTCTTTAGCTAGGAGCTCTTTCTTTTTAGGAACTACAGTGATTTTGTCATTTGTGACATGTGGCGGCTCAGACTTTTGCTATTTGTCAGAATTTGTGTTGAGAAGAAAGTCAGTTAATGATTTCCCTAGGTCCTTAATTTGTTCAACAACTACCTCCTAAGTGATTTCTTGGGCTGCGTCAGCATATAACTCATCTTCCATTAACTCTTTTGGCATTGGCAAAGCATCCGGGGTAGGGGTATTGAAATGAAACTGAGATACTCCTACCTCTTCATAATCTGAAAACCCTAAGACCTAAGTCTGCTCTACTGGTAAAGAAACTTCCTCTAGAAAAAGACTGGCCCATGTAAGAATAGTTGCATCCTTAGCTTGGAAGGAGAACTCATTGATGGGAGTTTCAGTTACCTCTTGAGATTCTTGCTTGGGTAGATCTTCATGCCTTAAAATATCTATGCATTACTGACATGTCAACTCCGAATGGTTATGATAGTGTATTCTACACCAATTAGGAAGCAATAAATTACTCAAATTAGTTTCTATTCCTAAAACCAGCCTATCTTGTTGCAATTTCCTTATTAGAACTTGCTGGTTGATGTGAATCATCGAGTCACTATGGTCTAAGGATAGTGTATCCTTAGGACTAACTATAGAGAAAGTAAGGACTTCCTCTTGCTTGTAAACACCTATCTCAGTCTCAAAGAATGCTACTTCATTTGGAGTATCATACTCTTTAATCATGTGTTTGAGCCTAGGTTCACTTTCAATTCTTACCTCAGTGGCAACTCCTTTTCATGGTAACCACATGTGTGAGAAGTCCAAGGAAAAATATCCACATATACTCTTCATCAACTCTCGACTTAAAAGCATCCCATATGTTTCTGGGATGTTAGCAACTTGAATATCTATATAGGTCTGGATCCTTCGGTCTGATCCAACCTGCACATGCATATTCTTCAACTCACCTACAATATTAACTTCGGTTTTATCCAATTGAATCACCTTTTTATTGGTTGGAATAGGACTCAATCCTAACTTTTTACAAATCGAAAAAGGCATGACATTCCCTGATGCTCCAGAATCTAATAAGCAATTGTGTAGATTCTTTCCAAAAATTCTCAAACTTAACAAGAAAGGTGGGGTACTGGTCTTACCTTTATACATAGCTGCATTCATCTCCTTTGTGGGAGTCACTTTACCTTTCCCTTTCAAGCGATCTGTATCTTCCAAAACTTTTAATACCACCCCCCTTTGAGCTGGGCACCACTTCATGATATCAAAGAAAGAAAATGATGTCTTCTGCCTTTGCAATTCTGCAACAAAATCAAACTCTGAATCATTCCTAAATTAGTACTTAGGAAAAGAAGGCTGATTAACTCTATTCTAAGAATTAGAAGGTCCCTTTCGTGGGGGTGGACTATTATCTGCATTCTAATTTGGTGGAACCATATTATTAGGGCTTGCAGATGTAGTGAATGGCCCTTTATTCTGGTTCCTTAGAAAGTGACCACCCTTTGATTGGAAAGCTTGAGCATCATAGACATCTTCCTCTGGCTCATTATCCCCTTGCATAGGGAATTGATACTTTTCTTCAATGGTTTCATAATTCATGGAAGTGCTAACTGGCCCATTGCCTTGATTGGAATTTCCTGCTTGAGGATGGGCAGCAGCCTGTGCAATTTTCACCATCTTCTCCATTTCTAGGAAATTGATCTCAGAATAGGCTGCTGTATCATGTAACCTACACCAATTTTTCATAAAATTCAAATCAGCAACATTAGTAGTATTTGATCTCTCTTCACCTGCTTGATAATTATGGGGTACTCCTCCATTGTTAGGTCTAGTGTTCCATTTCCTATTATTATTGTTGTTGTTGAATCTTTGATTATATCCTCTGTTCTGATTTTGATAATTTTGGTTTGAGAAGTTCTGACTCTAGAAGTTCCTATTGGTGTTCTGATTTTGGTTTTGATTAGAGTAATTTCCTTGATAGTTATAACCTCCCTAATTGTTGTAATTTTGGTTTTGATTATTGGGAGGGTTTTTCCTGAGCTGTGCCATGTCATTTGACATCTGAGAGAGAGTCTTTTTCAGAGTCTTTACTTCACTTGTAAGTTGAACAGTTTGATCATTCTGCATAGTTTGAACTATGGTTGGGGAATGGACATGGGTTGATCCTCCCCCTTGTGGTGGTTGACTTTGAGGTTGATGTGTGGAATCATGCATGCTATTTCCAAAGAAAGGCACAGTTGGTGGAGCTTGCAACTCAGATACAGGTCCATAATGGGAATAAGACATCCCTGGGATAGTGTTGAATAACGGTGGATTATAAATCTGATAATTCATTGGAGGAAGAGTTACTCCCAACCCTCCAAGTTCCAGACTTATCTGTTGTTGTAGTTTGATAGCCAAATGATAAATCTTAGATAGTGAATCAATCTCAAGAGGTTGATAAATTCTTTGCAAGAATAGGCCAATCAAAAGATCAACGACTCTCAAATATGTTTGTATGGCCATGGCTTCCGGCACTAGGTAAGGCTCTTGTAGCATACAATACATCCTATGGAACCTAGTGTTGAACAAGGGAAATGATTCATGATGTTCCTTTCTAATGGTGGAAAAATTTTGATATAATATGGCAGGGTCTACATAAACCCTAAACTGATTAATAAAAACATTCTCTAAATCTATCCAACCCAGAATGGATCCTTGGAGCAGATTTAGATACCAATTATATGCCATATCTCCTAGATAGTAGGGAAATAGTCTACATACCACATCTTGATGAGCAACTTGAGCTCATGTGCAAGCATCTTTGAATGCCTGTATATGTTCCTCTGTACTTCTTGATACTCCATGCATATATTTCTGACAAAACTTCTCTAGGTTCTTTGGTAAATCATGGAATCCCCCAGGAATAGTCCCTAACTGGGAGGGATTATTCACAAAATAAGCCATTGGTGGGATTGGTTGGGCAGGTGGTAGTGATGCAGGCTAAATTGGTGGTGACAAAGCCTTATTTGGTGGTGGTGTGGGTGGATTTGGTGGAAATCCAGGTGGAGTAAGCGGTGGTGGTAAGGTACATATTTCTACCCTACGAGCATGAGGTCTTAGTCTAACCAGGGTTTCAAGTTCTTCAAATAGTTCACGATTAGTAGAGGATCTGAGAACCCTCTTGTATCCCTTTAGTGAAAAAGATCTTTCGCAAGCCAGCTTGTCCTTTCTCGGCCCTCCTTCTAGCACCAATTTCTATATTGTCACTTTCTGGATTCCAGTCTCCTTGATCCTTATCAGAGTCATCAATTATCTATCCTTGAAATACAACAGAACTCTCCAAAAAAGCCAAAATATGTTGATCATCATTAAACACCTAGAAGTGCCTAACATTGTCAGGAATTGCAGGGACTGAAATCAACTCCACAGAAAACCTCTTTAGATCTGAATCTTGCATTGATTCTAATGTACTTGCTACAACAATAAGAGCATCTAATATTTGATTTTCTTCCCTTGGAATAAGAGTAATCCCAAAGGCATCAAAATCTTCTATTAAATTCCAGACCCTATTCCTATAAGCAACCAATCTTTTATTATGGCAAGTGTATTGGCTATGTACCTATTTCATAATTACCACAAAATCTTCCATCACTGTAAGAGCAGTTACCTTCTTCTTATGAGCAAACATAAGTCCTCTTGTAAGTGCCTCATATTCAACCACATTGTTAGTGCAACCAAACTACAATCTATAAGAAGCAAAATAAGTTTTCCCTTTCAGGTTAGTTAGTTCAATTCCTACTCCACTTCCTTCTTTAGACTTAGAACCATCAAATTTAAGAGTCCATGACTGGTCTTTAGCTGGGAGCTCTTTCTTTTTAGAAACTATAGGGATTTTGTTATTTGTGACATGTGGCGGCTCAGACTTTTGCTGTTTGTCAGAACTTGTGTTGAGAAGAAACTTAGTTAACAATTTTCCTAGGTCCTTAATTTGTTCAACAACTACCTCCTAAGTGATTTCTTGGGCTGAGTCAGAATCTAACTCATCTTCTATTAACTCTTTTGGCATTGGAAAAGCATCTGGGGTAGGGGTATTGAAATGAAACTGAGATACTCCTACCTCTTCATGATCAGAAAACCCTAAGACTTGAGTCTACTCTACTGGTAAAGAAACTTCCTCTAGAGAAAGACTGACCCATGTAAGAATAGTTGCATCCTTAGCTTGGAAGGAGAACTCATTGATGGGAGTCTCAGTTACTTCTTGAGATTCTTGTTTGGGTAGATCTACATGCCTTAAAATATCTATGCATGACTGACATGTCAACTCTGAATGGTTATGATAGTGTATTCTACACCAATTAGGAATCAATAAATTACTCAAATCAGTTTTTGTTCCTAAAACCAGTCTATCTTGTTGCAATTACCTTATTAGAACTTGCTGGTTGATGTGAATCATCGAGTCACTGTGATCTAAGGATAGTGTATCCTCAAGACTAACTGCAGAGAAAGTAAGGACTTCCTCTTGCTTGTAAACACCTATCTCAGTCTCAAAGAATGCTACTTCATTTGGAGTATCATACTCTATAATCATGTGTTTGAGCCTAGGTTCACTTTCTATTCTTATCTGGGTTGCAACTCCTTTCCATGGTAACCACATGTGTGAGAAATCCAAAGACAGATATCCACCTATACTCTTTATCAACTCTCGACTTAAAAGCATCCCATATGTTTCTGGGATGTCAGCAACTTGAATATCTATATAGGTCTGGATCCTTGGGTCTGATCCAACTTGCACATGCATGTTCTTCAACTCACCTACAACATTAACTTCGGTTTTATCCAATTGAATCACCTTTTTATTGGTTGGAATAGGACTCAAACCTAACTTTTTATAGATTGAAAAACGTATGACATTCCCTGATGCTCCAGAATCTAATAAGCAATTGTGTAGATTCTTTCCAAAAATTCTCAAACTTAACAAGAAAGGTGGGGTACTAGTCTTACCTTTATACATAGCTGCATTCATCTCCTTTGTGGGAGTCACTTTACCTTTCCCTTTCAAGCGATTTGTTTCTTCCAAAGCTTTTAATACCACCTCATTTTGAGCTGCGCACCTATCATGATATCAAAGAAAGACAGTGATGTCTTCTACCTTTGCAATTCTACAACAAAATCAAACTCTGAATCATTCCTAAATTGGTACTTAGGAAAAGAAGGTCGATTACCTCTATTCTGTGAATCAGAAGGTCCCTTTGTTGGGGGTGGATTGTTATCTGCATTCTGATTTGGTGGAACCATGTTGTTAGGGGGTGCAGATTTAGTGAATGGCCCTTTATTCTGCTTCCTCAAATAGTGACCACCCTTAGATTGGAAAGCTTGAGCATCATAGACATCTTCCTTTAGCTCATTATCTCCTTGCATAGGGAATTGATACTTTTCTTCAATGGTTTCATAAGTCATGGTAGTGCTGACTAGCCCATTACCTTGATTGGAATTTCCTGCTTAAGGATGGGCATCAGCCTGTGCAATTTTCACCATCTTCTCCATTTCTGGGCAATTGACCTCAGAATGGGCTGCTGTATCATGCAACCTACACCAGCTTGTCATAAAATTCAAATCAGCAACATTAGCAGTATTTGATCTCTCTTCACCTGCTTGATAATTATGGGGAACTCCTCCATTGTTAGGTCCAGTGTTCCACTGCCTATTATTGTTGTTGTTGTTGAACCTTTGATTGTATCCTCTATTTTAATTTTGATAATTTTGGTTTGAGGAGTTGTGACTCTGGAAGTTCCTATTGGTGTTCTGATTTTGGTTCTGATTAGAGTAATTTCCCTGATAGTTATAACCTCCCTGATTGTTGTAAATCTAGTTTTGATTTTTGGGAGTATTTTTCCTAAGTTGTGCCATATCATTTGACATTTGAGAGAAATTCTTTTTGAGAGTCTCTACTTCACTTGTAAATTGAACAGTTTGATCATTATGCACATTTTGAACTATGGCTGGGGAATGGACATGGGTTGATCCTCCCCCTTGTGGTGGTTGACTTTGAGGTTGATGTTGAGGTTGATGTGTGGAATCGTGCATGTTATTTCCAAAGAAAGGCACAGTTGGTGGAGCTTGCAACTCAGATATAGGTCCATAATGGAAATAAGACGTCCCTGGGACAATGTTGTATAATGGTGGATTAGGCATTTGATAATTCATTGAAGGAAGAGTTACTCCCAACCCTCTAGGTTGCAGACTTATCTGTTGTTGTAGTTTGATAGCCAAATGATAAATGTTAGATAGTGAATCAATCTCAGGAGGTTGATAAGTTCTTTGCAAGAATAGGCCAATCAAAGGATCAACAACTCTCAGATATGCCTGTATGGCCATGGCTTCCGACACTAGGTAAGGCTCTTGTAGCCTATGATACATCCTATGGAACCTAGTGTTGAACAAGGGAAACAGTTCATGATGTTCCTTTCTAATGGTGGAAAATTGGTGATATAATATGGTAGGGTCTACATAAACCCTAAACTAATTAATAAAAGCATTCTCTAAATCTGTCCAACCCAGAATGGATCCTTGGGGCAGATTTAGATACCAATTATATGCCATATCTTCTAAACAATAAGGAAATAATCTGCATACCGCATCTTGATGAGAAACTTGACCTTGTGTGTAGGAATCTTTGAATGCATGTATATGTTCCTCTACACTTCTTGATTCTCCATGCATGTATTTTAGGAAGAACTTCTCTGGGTTCTTTGGTAAGTCATGGATTCCTCTAGGAATTGTCCCTAATGGAGAGGGATTATTCACAAAGTAAGCCATTGGTGGGATTGGTTGGGTAGTTGGTGGTGATGCAGGCCAAATTGGTGGTGACAAAGGCCTATTTGGTGGTGAAGTGGGTGGATTTGGTGGAAATCTAGGTGGAGTAAGCGGTGGTGGTAACGTAGGTATTTCTACCCTACGAGCATAAGGTCTTGGTCTAATCGAGGTTTGAAGTTCTTCAAATAGTTCATGATTAGTAGTGGATCTAAGAACCCTCTCGTATCCCTCCGGTGAAAAAGATCTTCCATGAACCAGCTTGTCCTTTTAGGCCCTCCTTCTAACACCAATTTCTATTGATGGTTAAAATGACACAAACAACATTAAAATAAAAATTTTCTACTTTATTTCTCCTAAAAAAGAAAGACAACATGTAGTAGTCTAACTCCCAAGGTCCTGGTAGTTGGTTCTCAACTGTCTAATGTCACTCAATTGGTTCATGCAACTGTAATATTCAAGGGGCTTGTGCTGGTAACAAAGGATTCAAGCAATGACTCTCTTTATTGAAATAGTTCCTGTAAATCAATGGGTTTTACATAAAAGAAAAAGATAGAAAAAATGGGTAAACCAGTAAGTATGAATTGAATTTACCTAGTATCTAGACATATACCTTCAACAATGAATATTTCCTAACAGATCATAAAACCATAAGATGATATAGTTTGTAGCATAATCTATACCACTGCATACATTTTAGGTGCTTAATTAACTTCAAAATTACTCTTCACAAATAATTCAAGGGTTTCAAAACAACACACATTCATTCATCATCAGAATTATAGATCAACAGACTTTTTAATAATTTCAACTCAATAACAATCTAATAAGATAATCTTTAAATCTGGTTTCTTCTAATGACTTTCATCACATGAGAAACTATCATGCTTTAGCACAATCACTGGCATTCAGATGGATTATAACTTATTAACCTTATCAAACAAAACAACTCAATGCCAAAAACTCCATATTGCGTTAACCTATAAATTCTATTAATTGTAAAAGATCAAGTACAATGTATCTCTACAAAAACACTACAAAATTCTAACTCCTAGCATTAGGTAAGCCAATCTAGTTCTCAATTAGCCGACCTTTACAATATGATACCCATCTGGTATTTATAGATATACAAAAAGTTCGAACCTCGCTTCTATTTTAGGCTTTCCCCCTTTTTAGGAATTTAGACTCTCTTGGAAACTCAGATCAATTTGATCTTGAGTTCTTAAATTAGACTTTCAGTCTTAACTAAAAATAGAAGATAGAATAGAAGAGAAATTCATGTGCTCAAAAAGCTATCAATGCTGTATGCATGCAACATGCAAGGAAGGAGAACATCATGCATGCAAGATTTTATGCATGCGAAGTTGGATCTACTAGGAACTCATTATAGCTGGTGAAGACTTGCTATAGAGTATCCATCTCTAGCCCATCAATCCAGTCATCTTAGAATTTAATCTGGTCCAGCTCAGCTGCAGCAAACTCCTTCATACTTTTCACCTTTATTAACTCTCTCCCAGCAACTTTTATCTCCTCTTTGACCTCTACTAGTCGATCTACCATCAACTCTCCACCATCATCTCCCTCTTGCATAAGTCCTTGGAATCTTTCATCCCACTTTTCCTTTATTTGACAAAAAGGCATGCCCTCTTTTGTAACTGCATTTATATCTACAATAATGGCAATAGCTGCTTCTAATTCTTCCAATTGCTTAGTTAAATTATTTACAGTCTATTGAATCTCATCCTTATGCTTGCTCAAAAAGCTAGTCCTAAACTTGAGTATGTGAGAAGTCTTCTCTACAAAGTCTTTGTTATCATCTTCAACTATAGACTATTCCAGAAGAGTTGTTAGAAGCAATGTATTTATCTTTTCTAAATTTTCACCATACTCCTTATACTCTTCTTCTTCTTTTCTGATGCCTCAATATATTGATACATCTTTTTAATCAACCCTTCAGTATACTTGTAGGCTTCAAATCCTTTCACTAAAAACTCTCCTACCTCTTGGTTCAATTTATTTATCCACCTGTCTACCATCTTCGCCTTTCCTCTAACCTACACCAAATCATCAACCTCCTTTTTGCTTAACAAAACAGGAGTCTCAATGGCTGCAACTTGTTGTGACCTTGGAGAGGAGACACTCTTCAAGAATGAATGTAGCTGATCCAATTGAGCTTTAAGCTCATCTTTCTTTTGTTTGTCCTTAATCATTCTTAAATTAATCATTGAAGCCACCACATCAATCAAATTCATTTTTTGATTCCATGTGGGTCTTCCCAAATTAACTGTACTCAATTGATAGTATGTTAGCTGCATATCCCCTACCTCCTTTTCTGTCATAGGCATGGCACATTCAACAACTATCTCCCCTTTATCTGTGAGTCTAGTAGAATGTAAGATTTTAACCTTCTTCTTAGGCCTTTCCTGTTCAATTCCCTTCATCACGTCCTCCCAATTAAGAGGTTGAGGAGGTGGTCTAGCTCTCTTCTACAGGTCTAACTTTAGCCATATAGGAGCACTGGGAGTAGTCATCATGATGGAAGAGGAAGTGGCAATTATAGAGGGTGGCTGAACATTTACCTTATGTTGAGAATCAACCTTTGCTTTCTCTTGTTGCTTCTGCAACACATGCATCTGCACCAACTTCTCAGCCTCTTCTCTATCTCTTTGTTCTTGTATTTTTTTATCTTCTTCTTCTTTCTTTAAATTCTCTTCCTCCATCTGATTCCTCTCTACTCTTTCCTTTTCCAACCTTTCCTTTTCTATTCTTTATGCCTCCAAAGCCTGTTGTTTCTCTTTTTCTATCCTCTCTATTTCTAAGGCCTTGAGCTTCTCTTCCTTTTCCCTTTCTTCTTCAGCTTGTTGTTTCTTTATTAGCTCTTCAAAACCAAATAACCTGAACTATGTAAATTTGGGGTATTGGATGTACCAACTTCACCATTCAGTAATAAAAGCCAGCTTCTTGACTTAACCTATATCTTGCATCTCCACTCAACCCATACAAAAATGCATGATTGACTCTTCTGAAATGGGTCTCGGCAACTTGAAGGGATAACTGATCATAATGTTCCCATACCTTCTTCTGCCCATCCAAGGCTCCTATTATACCTACTTTGTTTAATCCTGAGAAAATCCCCAATCTTGCTATAGCATAAACCACATAAGAAGTCATGAAGAGAGATTTAATGTATTTGACCCTTGTGAGCTGATCATGTATGGCATCAGAAACAATCATTGACCAATCAAACTGGTAATCACCCTGAAAGAATACTTGAATGAAATGAAACATCCATTCCTTGAAGTGGAAGGTATCCCTCTTCCCAAACACTCTAGACAACATTAATATTAAGTCAGATACCTCCTTGAAATTTGCCCTCTTTGGCTGGTTTGCAAGCTTGCTTAAAGATTTCTTCTCTGTGCTTAACCATTTTTTGTTTAAGTGAGACTTATTGGAGTCTTTATGCTTGCTATATTTCTCCAATGCCTCTGCTTCAGTTAGTTGCACCAAGTTCTTGGGATTAGGAACATTAAATATACTTTGGAACATTTACAGAGTGAGATCTATAACCACATTATTTTGTGAATCCATGCATAATCTTGTAGCAGGATTGTAAGTACTAGCTACTGTCAATATCAACTCCATACATTGGACTGATAAAGGAAACACAGTGATATGTGTAGGACCGGAGTCAACAATCCTTTGTGTTCTCCCTGTCAAGTTTTCTCATTCTGCAAAGGTCTCTTCATGTAATTCTCCAAAGCTATACTAGCCCAAATTAGTATCCGTGATATCTGACTAGTCTGATTCCACCTTGCTCACTTTCACCGCCGGATTCCTATGATCATACCTCAATGTATGAGGCAGTTATTCTGGTTTCACCTTTTTATTTTTGGTGTTGTCTTTGATGTTCCAGCCAGTTGATTCCTTCGAGAAGCCTCTCCTGACATTCCTGACATCTCTCAATTCTCCTGCAAGCAAACCTCTAATTAGATCTTTAGATATCATCATAAAACATGCTTTTAAAACATACCTGTTACACATACATTGGAGTCAGAACCAGACAGAAGCTCAAAACAATCTCTTTTACAACACTGGCGGTTTCAGAGCAAAAATTGATATAGAAACTTCACTAACAATGAACGCGCTGAGAGTCAGAGTTGAGGAGGTTGTTGGATTCAGGATCGGAATGAAAAATGGATTTGGTTTTCTTTGAATTTTCATTTTTTTCATATTCTATTTCCATTCTAGCTCCGCCTCCGATTTGGTCATCGTTACTTTGAAGAAAGACTTTCCCATTATACGCGGAGCTAGAAATGGGATGGAACATGGAATCGATACCATTTGTAAAAATGAAATTCTTAAGTTCAAGATCAATTGTGATCCCACCTCCGCCTATGTTATTCATGATGTCATCAAATACTTTATTCATTTTCAACACAACTTCATGATTAAAACCTAGGTCACTATAAAATAGAAAATGAGCTTGAAAAATCTACACTCATATGACCATGGGGAACAATTGCATCCTAAGATATCATTTTTTAAATCATTTAAAGTGATTACAGAGACCAACGAAACCCTAATCTAACAAACTTGATAAAAACTAGGGCAGGGATTTAAACCCTGCCATTCTATTAGATGATGAAACCCTAATCTAACAATAACTCTAATCTACCCTAACTCATTGTAAAATCTCTAATCTACCTCACTGTAGATTTCTAATTTTTAACAAACACCATTAAAAACCCTTAATCTAATCTAATCTACTGCAAACCAAAAAAAAACACAACGCAATCATGATTAAGATGTGAAAGCGACGGTGCCCTAAAATAGGAAAGAACTAACAATAAAAACCAACAGAAACAAAGAAACAACCCAACCAACAATATAAAAGACCCATTCAAACCAACACACCAAGAATCGCGAATGTTTAAAACGAAACGATAACAACCACGTGATTCAAAGCACGAGAAAACATACATATACAAAACACACAATAGTAAACGAAATGAAGAACAACAATAAGAAAACCTACCTCGAAGAAAACAACGCAGCTAACCTTCTGAACTAATCCATTTGCAACAATCCTCTACTCTTTCAATCTTTTTGCTCAAACAAACTCTGCTACTGCTCTTTCGTGCTCTTAGATTTTTAACAATAACAATAATGATCGGTTTAACCCTTAATAATGGTAAATATGTGAATTTCTACCTACACCGACAAACTGTCATTAATGCATTAAAGCACAGTAAAGGCAGAGTCGGAACTGAAAGTGAACCAACACTTCACAACAGTGTGACTTCAATCAAAAAGTCAATGACAAAAACTGGCGGGGGCGGAACTAAAATTGAAATGAAATCTCAAATTTATAAAATTTCCAAATCCCATTCCCATTCCGGCTCTGGGTCCGACAAATAAAAACAAAACAAAAGTAAATACCAAAAAGTAAAGTAAAAGACCGACCTACTAGAACAAAACACAAAGACCGAGACTAAGCTAAAATAAAAATAGCGGAGGCGGGATCGGAATAAACTGTGATTTTGCAAATTTTGATAACAACCATCCTAATTCCCACTCTGGCTCCGCTTCCGATAAAGACCAAAACAAAGGCAAAGAAAAGACTATCGGGATAGAACCAAAAACAAGCCTCAAAAGAACTTTCAGAACCCGATTCTATTCCGGTTCTGATTCCGACAGAGAAACCAAAGAAAAACAAAGTATTCGCAAAACTAAAATCCAAACTTTGTTTCAAAAAAAACTAAGTACAAAAAATAACAAAGGGGGACCCATTTTGACCAAGGCAAAAGATGGGGTGGTTATGCAAAGCATAACACCACCTAAAAAGGTCCCTTTTTGGAGTTTGTGCCTTGAGAATTGAGCCTTGGGACTAAGATGCCACCAAGGGAATCTTAGTCCTCCTTGGCATATTTTTGGTGTCCAATTTCAAATTCGGGTGGGATTTAGCCTCCTTTAATTAATGATTTCATATGTTGGCTTGTTGTGGTGTAATTTCAGGATATTAAGCATGAATAAGTATAAATACAAGGTTCCTTCACTCATTTTAAACCAAGTCTTTTGTGAGAGCATTCAAAAATAGTAAATTGGAGTCCACAAGAGCATTCAAGAGCAATTCGTCAAGAATTTGGTGCCATCATCAAGATTAAAGCATCATCATGTTTATTTTGGAGCTAACAATTGTGATGTAGGTTTCTATAATTCAAGCTAACATTGCATTCAAGATCTATCTTATTCAAGCAAGATTCAAGATCCACATCCATTGCAACACTCTCAAGCATATTCGCAACATTCTATCACAATGGTTTGGTGAGTTGTAGCATTTTCATTTGTTCATTCATCATTATCCTTCTCTATTTCATTTCATTTCAAGTTTTAATTACCAACAAGGGGTTTTACCAAGGAAAACCCCCATTTACTAACAATGAACAAGTTTTCCCTCTCTTGTGTGTTTCTATTTGTAGATCTAGGTTGAAGACTTGAAGATCATTTGGAGTGAAAGATTGAAAAGTTTCAAAAGTTGCATTACAAAGTTGTCATCTTCATGAAAACTCACCTACAAGATAGATCTGGAAGTTTTAGGACCTCAAATCTAGAGAGAAGCAAGTGTAGACCTTGGAGCTCAAGACAAAATTCAGAGATTTCAAAAATTTAGAATGGGACTAATATGCCACATTGGGTGTCTTTGTCCTCCCAAGCATATTTTTTAGAGATTCTATTCTGATATCCGAAGATTTTGTGTTTTCCCTGAAAAACAACATTGGGACTAATACACCATCTTGGGCATCTTAGTCCTCCAAGGTGCTTTTTGGTAGCTTGTTTACCTAGAATTCTCATTGCATCTCCAAACTTCCAGGTACACATACCCTAACTTAGTGTATCTTAATATCATTATTTTATCTCATTATTTAGCTTGTATTGCTTGATTTTATAGGTTGAATGCTCAATTATATTTTTCCAAGCTTTTGCTTAGTGGTGAATGCTTAAAGTATAAAAGAACCCCATCCTAAGTCCTCCTTATTGATAATTGATTCACCTTGTGAGGTTGATAGTCAATATAATTAGTGTTCCTAGGACCATCTTGAATGACCTTAGGAGAAAAGTGGTGTTCTATGACCTAGGTTATAAAATACTCATTTTCCTATTGTTCACATACAACTGTCAAAAACATATAATGCGTATTTTTTTTTTTTTGCAGACATTTATTAATAAACTCCAAGAAATGGATGAAGTTGAGGTGTTGGAGCCATTTGATGGTGTTGATGTGGGCATTGGGTGGATTCACTCACTATCTATTGTACATGGAGTCAAATTGAAATGAATGGGAGATGAAAATGTAATTATTTAAAGGTCACAAGTAACATACCCCTTGCTTATGAAGACAAAATAGATGGAGTTGTCCGTTTGGGAGAGAAAGAAGGGACCTTCACACGATGGCCACTAAAATATTTGAAAAAATGGTATAGTTGATTTTTATCATGTAGTACTAGCTATTATACAGCTTGGCCCATTGTAACTTGGTTTTCTCAATCACAACACTAAGAAACACACTTTGTAACAGTACATTTTTCAAAGAAAAGACACATTTTTGCCCTGTATCTGTTGTAAGAGCACATTTTCTTAATAAAATTTCAGTATTTTTCCTTCTTAATAGTTGTTTCATTATGTGCAAATAAATGATTGATTATGTTTTTCTATATGTTTAAACCTCAATTAAAGAATTGTCCCATTTCCAACACTTATAGGAAAAAATCAATGAACAAAAACAATTTAAAAAATACCAATTGACTAAATATACTACCAATTAACAAAAATCAGTGAATAAATATGACTAAATATAATGATTATAAAATTGATATAGTACTAGTTGACAGAAATCGGTGAATAAAAACAATTAACTAAACTACCAAATTGATCAAAATAATGATTAAAATCAATGACTAAATTAATGACTAAATAAATCAGTGAATAAAAAATGACTAAATAAGTGACAAGATTGCAACTATCAATGACTAAATCAACAACTAAATAAATAACCAGTTAAATATATCAGTGGATAAAAGATGATTAAATAAGTGACCAGATTACAACAATCAATGACTAAATCAATGACTAAATATATCAGTGAATAAAAAAATGACTAAATAAGTGACCAAATTATAGCAATCAATGACTAAATATACTACCAAATCGATCAATAAAAAAAACCAATAAATGAATAAAAATGGTTTAGTCATCAATCCAGTCGCATTATAAATGACTGGCAATAAACTACTAATGGTCATGTGATCATGTTCAATCATTTATAAGCAGTTTTTAGTAGTTTTTTAATCATGTATTCTTGTTTCTATACTAGTGTAACACTCATCCCTCATGGATTATAGTTTTTTATACTATGGAATTCCTTCATTAACACATTAGTTCATTTTGTGTTATGATGTAAACATGTGTGTGTGCGGGGGTTAATTTCTTTAATTATGAATTTCATACATATATGTGTTTTATCATGCTATGTATGTGCATTGGATTTGATTAGGCAATTAGATCATCATTTTATTTAATTAACATACAGTCATGTGTGTTTATTAGATCATGATAGAATCTAATGCAAACATAAATCCATAAGTATAACATCCATCACATAATCATACATGAAAGTAAAAGCATACACATAAAATAAATTCCATTATGTCAGAATTTGACTCTCATTTATCTATATATATCAAATGTATATCATGTACATGTACTGCACCACTATAACAAAGAAAAGAGTGGTGATAGTATATCTGTGTATGTCAATACATCAAAAATAATGGTGTACAATATAAATATCATTGGTATAAAAAATGGAATATATCAAAATGGGCATCTAGCCCCTGGGTGTGTAGCTCCTTGAGCCCTCTAGTCTTGGTGGAAATCGTGGTCTAGGTTGGATGGAGGTGATGGAGCATGATCTATGTGATCACAAGGCTGACATGCTCACCCATAATCCTCGGATCACACATTGCAACTTGACTATCTCTAGATGTGCATGCCTCAGATCCTCTTGCAATTTTGAATTTTTTGTCAGCATCATATTTGTTGCCTTCCCATTGAGGTTATTGAGCTAGCTATATAGAGTGTCACATGTGCTCTCGACACTCTCTAATTTCATCCTCACTTGGTCTCACTTAGTGAGCATAGTTCATAGAACTCTACTGACCATTGATCCTTCTTTCCAATGAGAGTGGTGATGTTGAAAGTTCTCTATACTGCCTCCACCTATGCCTCCTCATAAGCACGATTGATGCCACCTCCAAGATGCACTATACAATAAATGTGGTCCACTCTTGTGTGCTCACTACAACTATAGAGTAGTAGATCATATTAGTAACACATGATACATCAAATCATAAACATGTATATACATATATGAGATGAAACTAAAATACTAAAAGAAAATAATGTAAAATCACTCCTATACCTAGATCCCCATCTTGCTAGTGTGGATTAGGGAGAGGAGTGATGATAGGACCTGCACCTCCCATGCTCGCTACTACTATTGCTATAACATGGCCAATGGTCATTGATGGTGGTGCCGCTAAACCTGGGATGGCATCTAAAAGAGATGAGAGCCTTCATCATTATCTTTCCCTCTATACCACTCCACCCACCACCTCTCTCTCCTCATCATTGCCACCTTTGTCTCCTTCTCCTCCTAGTGGTCCCTACTCTTGAGAACCAACATCACCTTTAGGGGAATCTGCTAAGAAAATCGCAACAAGACCATGCATCAACCAGTAAGTTTTGAAGCCTACAATGAACCCTACATCATCCACTATTAGCATCAAGGATTGGTCATCATTATCTAGCCATCATCGCCAATGACAATGTCACCTATGGTCGGACATCGATGATCACCTGACCTCACCATGCTCTTGACTACTCATGTGTATGATGGGGGTGTCAAGGGAATAATCTATAGTATTCTAAACTGATGCATGACCCTGTGCTAGTAATAGGCCATGATGATAAAATCGGTGCAACCGACCAAAAATAATCATGCTACATGTGTCACAGTTGCCACTAGTATATGACCCACCACATCCATCTTTATGGTTGACATCTAATATGGTTTGAATAAAGGGTATCAATCTATAATATCCAAAACTAGAGGTCTTCATACCTCCACTAGCATACCAACTCATACACGTGGGCCATTGGTGTACCAGGGGCTATCCTTGGAGGATACTCGACTGGTCAGGTGTAAGTAATGTTTGCAAACACCCACACCTATAGAACCGTGTAAGTAATAAGGCTAGAGTACTCATAATGCACGAACCTACCCAACTTGTGGTACAAGTGTGAGAGCATGTTGCGACCCCAAGCATAGATGGTTCACTACTCTTTCATTTCCCTGATCATATGGATGAGGACCTCATGAAGGTGAGATCCCTATCCATCCATGATCAATTTGAGGGTGAAAATAACTACCATCACCCTCCACAACAAAGGAACCACCACCTGACCATGCTTGAACCAGCAGATGTAGATGTTGTTAGTGTCCTCATTAGGGTTTGTGCATCCTGTGTAGTACTATAGACCCTCAAATCTCTCCTAGGAAAAGAATGTCTCATCTAGTGCCACCTATCATCCATGGATGGGAAGGTTGGTGATCCTATAAGTATCCTCCAAAGTAACATTCATCTCGCCTATCAGTGAATGGAAGGTGGAGGTGGTAGATTCCTAGTGGTCCATCGACACTATCAACATGCATTCATGGTATAACATCTCTAGCAATGTGAAGATCCACCACAAGTCTACCCATCAGAGATGCTCCTAGTCATTAAGAATCATAAGTGGTGCTTATTCATGTAGCATCCTTAGCACATGCCCACCTTCATGCTCTGAAATCTTAGGATAATCTTGTAAAAAAGAAAAAATATTTAAGTTAGATCCATCTGCATCAAAAATATTCTAACTTCTACATCAAATTATTTTCTAAAATGTCCTCTATGATGGAGGTGCACCACACAAACATCTACACGACGTGCTCCTATCTAGGGTCCACTAATAAACCTTCCTCAAAAGTAGCACATCTAGTGGAAACCGGCATGGCCAAAGGCTGCCAATGCACTAGTGGGATGCCAACATGTAGGTTGGATGCCTTCATGCTACTAAGGTGCCTACACTATGAAAATAGGAAAAAACTATGAAAATGTTATAAAGTACAAAATGAGCGATGATTTGGACTCACCTCATCAATCTTGTCTCCCTCACCTATCGCTTGACGTAGCTGCTTGATCCTCGACTCCTCAAAATCTCTTCTATGATGCATTTTATTGACTTTTCTCTCACAAAAGTCAACAAAATTCCTATGGTGAATAGTGAAAATGACCCTTCTAAGGGCATACCCGAGTATATATAGGCCCCCCAAGGGCCCATTTCTCAACAATTGTGGTCTTCTCATTTTTCCTATTTTTACCCCACCTAGCAAGGGGAAAAATTGAGAGGGGGCATATACTCACCTCTTCATTATATTTTTCTTCCAAACCACTAATTTTTTCCTAAACTTTCTTCTCGCCTTGGTAGCTTCTTCCAATTTTTTAGTTGACCTAAATTTGAGTCTTGCAGAAAAAAACTTCATGTCTTATGTTATGGTTTCTCACTAAGCTCGATTATTGGGGGAATCATCAATACCCACCCGCTTGATTTCTACGGCCTCTATAGCATCCCTTAAGCATGCAAATCCATAAAATTTTATTTTTTTTGAGTTTTCTCTAATGTTCTTTTTTCTACTTTAGTGCATCTGATTTTCTTAAAACTCAACTCACTAAAGTCGAGGAAAAATGTAATGTCATAAAATTGCACCCCATGGCAATTTCACATTTGTACACTTGCCCCCCACATTTATGGCACCTATCCGCACTTATGGAAAGAACCTTATGAGTCAAAGTTTTGTGATTTCAACTCCATAAGGGCCAATGATGAAGAGACCGTAGTCTACCACCTCGTTTCTTGTGAAATGATGAGTTAGAAACCTACACGGTGTGTGGAAATCTATGCAACATGCTAGCGTCCATGTACTTTTGTGAGTTCAAACAAGGAATCTTGAAAGTCTTGGCCCATGACATGTGTCTTCATGGTAGGATTCTGAGAGTAATGGATCTTCCTACCCATGTTGTTGAACAAAACTCATCTTTTCACTCTCATTTGCAACACTTATCACTTGAACTCTCTCCAACTTGCTCTTCTTGCTCCTCTCTTCTACATCATGTTTCTATGGTAAAGCTTTTCTGGATTGAAGCCTCGCCAATAGATAAAGCTCTCTTGAAAGCACACAACATCATGTCTATCAAGCCAAAAGGGAGCTGAAAATATTGGTAACACTCTCTTTCTTCTTGCCAATTTTTTAGCATAATATCTTGTGTAAATATTTTGTGATATGGGTTCTCCTTTGTAGCATGGTTTTCTTTTATCACTTTGGTGTTTATTTCGTGATATGATTTCTCCTTTGAAATGGGGTTTTAATTTATCACTCTTGTGTATACTTTAATTTATGTCTACTATTCTCTCTATCTATTTGGATGTTGTGGAGGTGGGAACACCAAAATGGGGTTTGACTGAGGCAAGCCCCAAAATAGCCCCAACATTTTCTCTCATTTTCCTTATGTGCAAGTTTATCATGTGGAGCTTTGTTGGAGGTTTCAAAGTACAAGGCCTCTTGTAAGTTGGTATCTTGGTTTCCTTGTCATTTATTTATATTCTTGCTTTCTATTAAATTAGTGAGTTAACCAAACCTCAATTTCTGGATAGTTAATAGATCCTTTGATTTCTAAATGAGAGTTTAGTTTTATGTCTATATAGGATGTTGTCACATACTTGAGATGTCAGTGTGCTACACTAACATCCTAATCCCAAATTTTCATCCTTTGGCCAAGAGATTTTCACTCTATCTCATAAATCTTAGTGATCTTCTCTTTTGGTCCTCAAAATTGTATGCATGCAATTATTCCTAAAACTCTATTTTTAATGTGTTTTTGCAATCTCTTTCATTTTGTTCAACTTATTACGTAGTCTAAGATAGTTGAGGGAAGTTCGCTCCCTTTAGGCTCTTTGGTATCCTAGAGACTTGGGATTAAGGAATCCCCCTCTTCTATAGGAGTAATGATTCCTCTTATGGATAACCTTAGGAAGCTAATTAAAGATGTGTAAGGGATATAAGTGTTGTGTAGCCTATCTCATATAGTGTATTTACCAAAGAATTTATCTACTTGTTGATTTTAGTGTTGTTTGAGATAATCCCCGTGACAAATTTCAACATAATTCCCTGAGTGACAAAGGTAATCTTGTAGATATCCAACTCCATTATTTTTATAATTTCATTGTTATATTTCAACTTACAATCCATATCTTTGACATTCTATTGTAAATTTTGTTTTTAAGATCTAACATGAGTAGAAAATTACTTCTCACTATTTGTTTTATTGAATCTATCTTCCTCTCCCAGTTTACCATCTTCATATTCTTCATTTCCTTCTTCCACATCAATTATTCATCTTACACTTCATTTTCCTCCTTATATTCATCTTATCTTCATCATGCAACTCCTCAAAATTTTGACCCAACTCCTCCACAATTCCTCACATTGCTCTTCCATAACCTCATTCTATAGATATGCCTCCCATTCCACACTAAGGATATCATCCTTAGAATCCTTGAGATGAGGAAGAAACTCCTCATCCTCAAATCCATCCTCATCCTTATCCAAGGAGGAAGTAGCCTTTTTATGTTTCGTCTAAATAAATTCCCATAGCAAGAAGATTGGCTAACCTAATAGATCTATAGCCCCAAAAAGACAACAAGATGTTCTCTGAAATTAGATTAGTTTTTTACTACCCCATTTTTTATTACTTAATTGTTAACATTACTTGGCTTCTGATTTGTAGATATTTTTGTTTTTAAGAATGTTTCCTTTGGTTCCTATTTGACTATCATCTATTAAGGAAAGTATTGACTCAATAAATTGTTATTTTTTTATTTATTTTTGAATAATCCAAAACACATACTCCTAACTAATTAAAAAATATATATTTTAAATTATATGGTGATGATTCACTTGATATATAAAATTTATTAATTTTAATCCAAATAATATTTCTTGTTCACCTAGATTTAATTACAATAATAAATTGTCAAAATTACTCCCTAAAAATTTATAGGGGTGAACTAATAGATGTCATTGTTACATATATGTTAGCTTATCAAAACACTAGTTAAATCATGATGTCCTAACCCATAAATGTGAACCAAAGACATCATTAAGTGAGAAGGTTTTTTTTTTATAACTTATTTTAAAATGTTAAAATTTAAATGAGATAATTGTTAAAATATCATTTCATTGTTATTTGATAGAATGCTTATTTATTTCTAATCTCTAATATCCCAAGTGGGTGAGATGAGTGTATACTATAAATAAGTGTTCTAAAAGTATCTATATGAGATACAATATTTTTCTTATTTAAATAATATATTTTAAATGTTAATATGGATTTCTATACTTTTTTTCTTAACTTATCAATATTACAAATATATGACCTAATTTTAAAAATATAAATTCAAAAAAGATATGCATTTCAAAATACTACCACTAATAGAAACTTGAAATAAAAACTATTCCACAATATCTCCTAGTTCTAAAATTTATGTGTAAATAAGATAGAGAATGGCATAATTATACAATCCATCAAATATCATTACCATAATCTTCATCTATCTAAAATTAAAGGATATGATAATACTACTTGTAAGAGAGGGGGACCAACCACTACAAGGCCCCAAGTCACAGAAGGCTAAGAGTAGTAGGATGCCCTAACTTACCTTAGTTTAAGGGAATGTTAGGATAGGAAGGATGAGAATGATAAGGACTATGAGGTCCTTTGACCACCCTACAAACCTGAGAGTTGAAAGGAGACTAGGTAAGTCAGTTTTTAGGGTCAACTCTATGTCTCGGGTAGCTCTCTATTAGAGGAAAGAAGCATGGCTCTGGGATGACAGCGCGGACCATTGGCATCTCTCAAGCGTGTTGGTCTTCATATGGCCAGAAAACCAAGCAGACAAGGTCTAACCACTAAAAATCAAACTAATGGCCTAGTTAATATTTTCTAAGGGAACAAAATAATAATATGAAGTACAAAACATAAAAGCGGATGTGATAAAGCAAGTATATTACCACAAAGGTGACAAAGATGATCTCACACAATAGCTTGTTCCCCAGCTCGCTCCAAGATATCTCCACCTAAACATAGAAGAGAGGGAAAATGTTGGGTGTCCACCTCCACGAATAGCCAAGTTTGCAATGATATATAAATAAAGTGATAAAGAAGGAAATACAAGCAAAGTACGCAAAGACACTACAACATAGTAATGCAATAACTCAACCAAGTAATAGAGAAGATGGGTGAGGAGCTTACCTCCTCCACATAAAGTGCTCAAGGCTAGTGGGGGAGAGAATGAGAGGAACTCAAGCCTCTTCTGTAATGCATTTGTCCTACGATTTCTCTATTGAAATGATGGAGTGATAGATTGCTGCTATGGAGTACAAAACGTTACTTCAATGCTTGGAGTGAATTCTAGAATGCTTGGAGAGATTGTGTAGAAATCAAATAGCCTTTAAATGAATGAATGAGAGGTGAATATAAAGAAAGGAGATGAATAAATAATTATATTCGGGTCAACCAACCAAAGGGAGGCGTTACAATTCGACTTCCAATAGGAAGCGTAACACCTTTGTAGACTCTAGCCACAAGAATCTATCAAGAATGTAAGTGCACTGTGCAAATGTTTGTGCGTCGCATGGGCGTGTTCGACAGAAATGCCTCTATCAATGCTCAAAATAAGTGCCAAGTGGATGGAGAACAACAGGCTTATGTGGAATTAAGCCTCTAAATTTGGTTTTCTAAAGTGGAGAGGGGTAAAAGGGGAATTTTCATTATGGGTGAAAATTCACTCCTATACATTTTTCCCCCACTTTAGCAACCATAAATATTGGTGAGTGCTTCAATAAAGTAGATCAAAGAAGTAGTAGGGTTAGATATGTATACCTGAACCATCGAGGAAGCAGATCATGGTCTGGAAAACCTAAGAGTGTAGGACAATAAAGGACTTCATAGCCCCGTAGAACTATAAAGTTGAAGAATGAAAGCGCCTTATAGGCCCATGGACTTGCAAGGGAGGTATCCTTTAAGAACTCTCACATGAAGGAAACTAGAAAGAGTGGCTTACAGACCTATAGACCTACAAGGAAAGGTATCCCCCAAGAACTCTCACATGAGGAAGACCAAGGAAAGGAGACTCTGCAAAGCCAGATATGACGACATGTTTACCCGCAGATAGAACACATCAAGAAGCGGTCGCACAGGCTAGTGAACAGATAGTCATGCAGACCGTCACCAAGTTGGAAGACTTTCAAAGGGGTCCATCATGAACCCTTCAAAAGGAAGAGGGGTCCACTCAAAGGGACACATTAGTTGAAGAGTAAAATCTAGTCAGGCTACCCCTGATTTAGACACAAAGATGCGAAGTAGGTCTAATCAAGATGCCCTAGGATAGACATGAAGATGTGAGATAGGTCTAGTCAGGCTGCCCCCAAGCTAGATGCAAAGATGTAAATTCTTTTCGAAAGGGTCCCTTGGGAACCTGATGTGAAAGGAAAGGGTCCATCCAAAGGACACACTATTCAAAAGCTAATGTCTTCTTTCTTAAATCAATTCATCATCAAGGAATCCTTCTAAAATTTGTTCACTTCATCAAGGAATTCAAAAGAAATGATATGCCCCCACACGAGGGGAAGATAAAAGTTGTTCCCACTTTGGAGGAAGGTTTCCAAGTCCTTTCTTATGAACCCATGATGAAGGAAACATGTTCCATTAGTGTTTCAAGCTGAAAATGCAATTCTAACAAATAAGTGTGTGAAGGGTCTTGAGAAAAGATTCACTGAAAAAAAATGAACTTTCTAAAGACCAAGTAGTGTAGAAGTGGTGTTGTCACACATGAAAGGGACAACTCAAGCAAAGAAGAGAGAAATATAAAGGGAAAGAAAAAGGAAAGAGAACACAAAAAAAGGGAATAGGGGATTTGGTTTCATGATGTCAAATAGTAGGTAACTGTAGTGCAAGGGAAAAAGATCATCAATCCCCAACTAGATCAATAAGAATGCACGGAAGAAAAAGTAAAAATAAAAAATTGGGTCAACATGGAAGGAAGCCTAAATTATCCCAATGCTTTGCATCATCCCCAATTTGTCGAAATTCAATCACAAACATGGAAGAATGATGATAGACATAGAAGAAGGTTTATAATGGAAACACCATGCCTTTATCCAAGCACTAACAGGGGTGATGAGGTTCATCCAGGAAAACAGAACGATCACGGACGAAACACATCACAACACACACACACGTCTAATCTAAAGATTAAGAAGAGGTCTCCCCTACCACTAATCAGCCAAGAGGTCATTATACCCCCACTCTAGATCATCGTAGGGGGAAGGATGGTGAGCCTATAGTGGTGTAATGTTAATAGGAGGAGCTTTCAACCCTCCCACAACAAGGGCTAAGGAAGAAGGACTTGTGAGGTCCCCGTCACTCAACTCTTGTGGGTCTAAGGTCAATGCCTTCATGAAGATTGCTGACAAGGTCAAAACTTAATCCACTGAGTTAAACATGAACTAAATAGGAGTTCCATGTTTCACCTCAATGGATGAAGGATTTTGTGTATGAGGTTCATTGCTAAGCTCACCAAGTGATTTGAGAGTAGTGATGAACTCGGGAGAGGTTGGGACTGGTTCTGTCACTATGATAGAACAAGTCAGCATGGGACCACCTTTCAAAGAAGGTGGGATCCTCTTACATACTCCATTGTTGAAGGGACCACTCTCTACCTTTTTCTTTTTTGGAGGGGGAAAACTTCTCACAGATGAAGCAAGAAGGGTAGAGGGAGAGGAGGAAAGAACCGCAGTAGATACAACCAAAGTGTTAACCATATCTACGAGATTCATGAAAGGTGAGACATCCGAAATGAATGTCAACAATGGAAAATCCACTAAAGGAGTGATGAAAACCTACACCTTTCCAGGTACATGTTCGCTTGCAGCAGAAGTCGAAAGCGATATAGAGCTGGTTTGGATAGACACAGAACAAAGGAGAGAGGAGGACACGATAGGAGGTCCTAATACAAAAGTGATCATCTCCTCTTCTTTCTTATGTAAGGTGGCTTGCTTAGCCAAAAGAGCCTTTCTCTAGTGCTTGCACTCATGTGCAAGGTTTTTTCTATGACTCTTCAAACCAGAAGTTGGAAGTTCTAAAGGAACGAGGGCTCCTACTCAGCCATGGGAGTGTCCTCCATAATTGTTTCCAATGGATGGATAGACTCCTAGATGGGATCAAGAGGAGAAGGTTCAAAAATGGTAGGGGGAATCGACTCTAGTACTTTGGTAGTGGGCCTCTTCTCATTCACTGCTTTAGGAGCAGGAGCGGTAGGAGGCCGTAGAGAAAATTCTCTTCGCGAGCCTTTCTTTCTACCATATAAATAGTACCAAGGTCTAGGAGACCCATTAGGGAGATTCAATATCCTAATCTTGGGTCTATGCAAAGCAGGCATCATCACACTTAGAGGGTAAAATCTAGGCCTATTCATCCAATACTCCTCCTAGGAAAGGGGAGTAGATGAGGTAGATCAAGGAGCAAGCTTTTGATTTCCCTTTTAGCAGGAGGAGGCAGTTAGCTGCTCTACTACAGGAAGAGTCAACTCCGTCTATCCCTTAATCCAAATCTTATACTTTATGTAGTTCTTATAAAGTAGGTCCATTCTCGGAGGGAGCGGACCAGTTGAGGTGGGCCAAAAGTGATCCAATGAATATCCTCCATGGGACACCATAGGCTGGTATCCAATATCATGCACCATGTGCATGACACATTCATGGGAAAACTTAAGACACTCATGAATTATGGATCTGATCCAATTCATGGAAACTAGCCAAGGTATACCTAGCTTCACCTTGAATAGGTATGACTCAAGAATAACATCAAAAACTATGTCCACATTCCTAGGTCCAACCATGATGGACATCATTATCGATCCATATGGTTTAAGAGCAATACCATCATGCGTTTGGATGATGGATATTTTCTTTCATATTCTTCCCTTTGCAGGGAGTTCAAAAATAAAGTCTCCTTCATGATGAAATTCACTCTACTTGCAAGGTCAACTAAGACTCTTGTCACAATGTTTCCATTCAAGCAAGCAGGAATGTAAAGTAGAGAAGGTTTATCATTTGTTGGTACATCTTGCAAGGTGAATTTTATATCCGGTGAACTGGTCACAAGATGAGGAGGAGTAATAGTAACCATGTTAACATAGGTTATAGGTCTAGAAAAAAAATTAGAGGGATTGATAATCATGTTAGTAGAATGCGATAGAAACAGGTCCATGTATATTTGCAATTCACTATTAGCTCTCACCACTGATTTTTTTGTATTTTGTTTGCTTCCATCAAGATGAATATTTCCATCCTTGATGCGGTCTTGTATGTCATGATGCAAGCGCATTCAACATTTAGTATCATGTTTGTTAACTCAATGGTATTGAAAATAGGTATTTGCTTCATACTAGGTAGGATATGGTTCCCTAACTGGATTTGGAGTTGGAAAGTTAACAATCTTATCCTTCAACAACTTCTGTAAGATGGAAGAATAAGACTCTCATAACTTTGTGAACTTTCGGTCGCATTTTAGGCTGTTGTTATCCATAGTGACTACTACATTCACAACAACATTTCCTTTTCTAGAGATTGATACAATGGACTTCCCTTTAGGATGGGAGTGTGAGGAAGATCCCCCAAATTGAACCACCATTTGTTGGTACTCCTGTAAGACTACACACAAATGCACGAAAGATGGGTATTTCACAAGGGAAAAATTCTCTTACCAAGGCATTTGTAAATTCCCTATGAATACCTTATGCACATTGAAGTCAGGTAATGGGTATGAGATTCATGAAAAGAGCACTTGATATTGTGCTATAAAGTTAGTAATCTTCTCATTATCTCCTTGTTTACATCAAACAAGGTCAGAGAAGGCCATCTTAGGTCCAATGTTGGCTTGGAACTGTCATAGGAATTGGTTCACAAGTTGATCGAACATAAAGATGGAACTGTCAGGCAAGGAATAGTACCACTCGAGTGTTGTATCCTTGAGGGATTGAGGGAACAGTTTTTCCATCAATGCATCATGATGGAAGAAGTTTGTACATAAGGAATTAAAGATTAATACTTGCATTTGTGGGTCCCCTTTACCACCATATTTCTTGAATTTAGGAATCTCCATCCCATTAGAACTAAAAAAATCTCATATTTTTCAATAGTCTCCATCCACTCACCTTCCACATATCACAAAACTTGCCCCACATTAATTTTGTGACCAATAAAAATTGATGATATTTGTGTGACTAGATCCATATTTGTTTTTGGATTTTCCCTGAAATCCTCATTTTCTCTTCATCATCATTTTTCATTTCATCATTTAGCTCCATTGTCATTCCCTATCAAGCCAAAATATAGCAGAGTTGCTTGTCA
>CM021109.1:511786238-512184796 GCA_007115665.2 Sequoiadendron giganteum
CTTTTTGGGTTTCCCTTATATATCAGTCTTTCTGACGTTTGTGGCCCCTCTTGGGTCTGGACCCTCAGGTTTCCCCCTTCGACTTTACCATTGTTGTTGGCTAGCATCCAATGTCCTTTCGGACTCTGGATCCCAGATTTCCATGACCGGAATTCTGTTTGAATGTTGCTATTCTAACCGGTCATTGGTCAACATCCTTCTGAACCTTGGACCCTAGTTTCTTTTCCACCGTTTGACTTAACATTTCACAGATTCTAAAATGGCCATGAATTGACGTCTTTCCAACTACCGAACTCTAAATCACCCGCCATCGCTTTGAAAATTTGAATTCACCAACTCCACCTATCATCGTACGGGGCATTTAATTACGACATTAATTACATTTGGGGCTATATAAACATGTTTTCACCTGTCATTTTCACATGACAGAGTGAAGTTTCAGAAGTTTAGCGCCGCCCTAGCATTTTCCACCTTCGTGCCCAAACCCCCACTTTTCTACTCTTCATGAATTCGGCATTGTCCTTCTCCGTGAATTGAAGGTAGGTTTTCCACCACCCCTGCTTTCCATCTTTTCAAAGAATTTAAAATCGAAATCAAGTAAGGAGTAAAGTGAATTTGAAAACTTGGTATGGCGGCACCATGACCTAAAAACCCAAGTTTTAAAAATTTGTAAAATCAATCATCTTAAGGACCAAATAGAAATCTAGAGTTTGACCTCACTGTCATTGTTCTACAAAATACACGACTGCCTTCCTTGGGCCCGGATTGGTCCACGACTGTTACCTAAAATTCAAACTTAAGAAATTGACACCAACCAAACTTTCCCTGGGTCTTGGCCTCTGGACTTCCCCTCTTGGGTTTTCGTTGTGCCTCTGTCATTCCAAATGGCCTTCCTTGAGTGTCCTTCTAGACCTAGGACCCCAGGCGCATGAAGTCTGTTCAAACTTGCAAAGAAAAAATCAACCTCACCTCAAACTCTAGTGTTCGGATTTCCATTTTCATGTCCGTTTTTCCATTATCAATAGTGGACTCCATCCATTTTTCTGGGACCTAGACCCCGACTCTGCAAATTCCATCACAAACCTGCAAAAAGAAACCAAACATCCAAAGTGTTGCCAGACCCCGACCCTCAACATTCCATGTCCAAAATTTTGTATCGCATTCGCTATTCCAAATGGCTATCTTGGGACATTTTTCCAACTCCTAGACCTCGGTCCCCCTTTTGTCGAGCATAAAGTCTAAACTAAAACATAACGTCCAAACACCCTTCGGACTCCAGACTCCAGAATTCCATTTCTAGAATTCCATTATGGTTTCGCCATTCCAAACAGTCGAACTTGACCATCTTTCCGGCCTCCGGCCTCCGGGCCCCAGCCTTTGGTTCATTGTCGAGCTTTCCTAATTGATGAATTTGTCTCAGGGGATTACCCTCCAGACATCCCTCCCCAGATTGTTGCCTACATATCACCATTTTGCACGACTGTCCCATGACAGCTTCCCGACTCCAGCAACCTAAACTCCGGAGTGTGTTGCCTGGAGTGTCCTCTTCCCTATGTCGTTTCAAATGACCTTCCTACAGCTTGAGCTCGAACACCTAAATGAGAGCTCAAATGGACTCCAAATCGAAAACAGACTTTGACCCACTTCCTCAAATTTGCTCTTCTTTCACACCAATCCTTCATTGGGAGTTCCATGCCACATTTTCCCTTCCAAATGGCATTCTTCCAAAGGAATTCCAGCCTTGGGAACCCAAATTTCCTGTCTTGCTTCCTTATGATGCTTTTAACAGGTGGTAGACATTTCTTGAATGTGAATGATAATTGTGGAGCTAACCTTGATGTGTATGGATTTGCTCAAGGCCACTTTTTCATGTTTAATGTTACTGATTTGCCTCTCTTTGTGCAAGATTTATGGAATCTGACATAGAAACCTTCGGTGCCACCAAGGAAAAGGGAAAGGGAACTGGCAAGGCACCTCGAGGCAAGGAGGACAATGATTAGATGAAGTTAAAATTCCAAGGGGTTCCATTGCACTCTAGAATCACCACTCTTTGGAGAGACATCACAGATACCAATATCGGGCATGACAATATTAACAAGTTCACACGGAGGGTCAGGGTGGACCCTAAAATAGAAAATGGAAAACTAATCAGAAACAACGGACTTGCTAAGGCTGCAAGCTTCTCGCCAGCTTTGGTGGCCCCCGAACTAGTAATGGCATGCTAGGAAGCATATCAACCCGACACCAAAACCATAGTGGATAGAGATGGAAACATCCTTGTAGACATGTCCCCTCTTGGGATAACTACAACCTTCCACATCCCCACCTTTGAAAGTATGGAGACACTGACTATGGAAGAATGCAAGGTGTTATGGGAGCAAGATCCTATGAGGTGCAAAAATCTGATCAATCAGTACTGGTTGAAGGATAAGTGGGCCAATGCTGGCAAAGTCCCGCAGGAGCTCTTTCGCTGCGATTTCTTTGAGGATTACCATGACCTCGTTACCCTACTGAGCAAAGTAATGGGCTTGCTCACTGTGGCCTTCTTCCAAGAAAGTATGTTATATTTTGTGGAGAAAATTATCCATAGCAACGCTACCTTTGATTGGGGAGAAATAATCAGCAATTGCTTCCACGAGAAATTTATTAGTGTGAAGAAGACCTCGAGTTTCTATATGAAATCCTACCTGGTTTATTCACTTGTCAGTCGGTGGCACTATCATGGATTGAATGCAATGCCCAATGAGGCACCAGGAAGGGAACTCAAGCCTTATGACAGATACCCTCAACTACAATACAAAAACTTCAAGAGGGATTGTTGGAGGGTGAATGATGCCTTCATCGCCTACATCATTTGGCTACTTGGAGGAGATTTTTAGAGAAGAGTTTCCCACAGTGCCAGAGCCCTCCTTAGGTAGTGTGCCTTCTTATACATAAAATTCCCTAATTTCACATACATTCATGCCCAAGGATTCATAGAAAGGCCAAACAAGCTGCCCTGGTACCCCAATGATCGGATCATACTATTAGAGCTGACTTGGAAGCTACGACACATTCATAATATTCTAAGCAGTAAACATTTGGTAGGGACACCTTATCCTATAGACCTCGGCCAGGGGATGTATAAGATCCATACCTCCCAATGTGCAGGTAATTCAGAAAAGGAGCTGGCCGAGTACCACTTCCAACAATATATAGCTCGGTCGCGAATGGACCCCTATGGTCATATCAAAAAAGGCACTGGGAACCAAGTATGTCCACCTCCACAATGTTGAGGATTTTTGGGCCAACTGCAAGGATGATCTTGAGGTGCTGTTGTGACACTACATGCACATGACTGTCCTCTATGTGCGAAGAGTGAACTTGTGCCCGGTTCTGGACCAACTTGAAGAAGATGAGAGCATGGTGATTTAATCAGGATATAGTATCATTGCCAATATGCTGCTGCCTATGATTGATTGGGATGAGCAAGAGGTTGATAACCTTGACATACTCACCAAGCCTGTGGATGTTTGAATGAAGGCATGGATCAGCCAACAAGTAGCACAACTAAAGCAATAGGGAGTCGCCTAAACATTTAAGGGATTGTAAAGTGAGCCAAGTGGCTCTGATCATGGGGTGTCTACTATGACAATTGGGGAAACTTCCAAATCCCCACCATCTGTCAAAACTAAAAAGAGAAAGGAAGCTAGTGAGCAGGTGCCTAACCCAAAGGTTTATGCTCGAAAGGATTCAGAGGGTGAACCTTCCAAGAAGCAAAAGAAAATAGCCAAGGTTGTAGAGATGTCGATCATACCTAAAGATCCGCTCCTCGAGGGTAGAGAGGAAGAGTCTGCCCTGCCAAGGTATCCATCTTCAACAATTGCTGCTGCCATTACCACTATCCCACCTACTCCACTTGCAGTTCTCACTTCCTCCCCGCCTATGGTGGACATATTTGTCCACCTTGCCTCAACTTCTCTGATCATGCAGGTCATATCAATGGATTCATCCTCTGCCACAACCTCACCAGTCTCTTCATCTTCTATATCTCCTTCCCTTCCATCTGCTTCCATTGCTATAATGCTTGTCCTTAGTCTCCCATAATCCCTCATAAAATGCATGCAGAACATGCCCTCCGAGCTTTCAGGGATGCTTAAAAGTCTTATAGTGCAAGCTGCAATAGCCCAGGCTATGGCTAATGCTCCAACTCTCCTTCCCCCAACAGAACCACTAAGAATAGAGGTAATAATGCAAATATACAATGAGCTTGAGTGACAACATCTAGAGGCTTCCAAAAGGCCGTAAGATGAAGAGTTTGAATACCATGAGCACCCGATGTTCGAGGGTTGAGAGATCGATGAGGTAGCCTATGAATCCTCCAATGAGAGCAGTGAGGAGATGGACACTGAATTAATTTAGGAAAAAAAAGATCCAGAGCTCGATGATGAATGGAGTGAGAAACTTAAGGAGATTGAGGATAAAGAAGATGAGGATTGGCTTACGGTTGAAGAAGAAGTTTCTGCTCCGAAGACTAAGTCCAGCAGGTCTCCAACTGAATGACATGGTCGAACACTAGAGAATGAAGAGAAAACATCCCTCCATGTAGATGAGCAAGAGGATAAGCCTGGGGAACATGAACACGATCAAGATGAAGAGGAGAGGGCTCTTGATAGGGAAGATCCCTCCAACAAGTAATTTCTCGCCAATTCTCCCACTAAACGTGTAACACTCAAACAAGACTCTGACAAGGAGAAGGAGGATGCCACAAGGGAGCAGAAGGTTGACCACCTCCAAGAGTCGGTTGCCATGGTGGTGCACCTTATCCAGCAGGATAAGCTTTCAAACTAAGAACTCGAAGCATAGGTGCCCGATCTGATGGCTTACATTCAGCAATGGTCATCCCTAGATGAGCAACCCATCACATCATCAGCCCCTCCATAGTTGTTGTCCCAAGAGAAGATCAAAAAGTTGGAAAAGAGAAGGAACTTGGATAAGACTATGAAAAATTGGTTTTGGTAGGTCTTAGACATGGGAGACACGGGCATAAACTTGGGTGTCTGAACATAAAATAAGTTTGTGGAAGTGCAGAGAACTCTTAAGGGCACAAGGTAGGTCTATGAGGAATTCTCAAGGAAGTACAAAGCAGCCTACCAAAAAATTGAGGCCATACGCACGTTGCCAAGTGAGGTTTGGGAGAAGGACCTTGCCCTCAAAGATGATGACCACTGGTTAGTGGATGTATAGAAATGAGATTTTGATCATCGAAGGGGAAAGCTAGAGTAGATCCTAGAATGGGTAGTTCCCGATATCGAATGGGCCAAGGAGGCCAGAGAAGATTGTGCTCGGTACCTCAAGTTAATGACGAGGTACGAGCTGCCTACTATTGAAATTAATCTAGAGAGCACAAAGCCTCATTTCTTGGAGAACATGGAAGATGGGATGTTGGTTGAGGTTACCATGGATTTCATGAGCTTTCCTGCTCAATCCTTTGCCCAGTCTGAGCTTGTCAAGAGCAATGCTGCCAAGCATGATGACAACTAGAAGAAGCTTGTTAACAACTCCCAAGAATGGAGTTACCAGGTGCTACGATCGGACATCATGGAGGCGGACAAGCTTCAGCCAATGATCTTGAGCTTTGTGGAGTATGCAGCTTTGAAGAAGCATGAAGGCAACCCTATCATCGATGAAGAATTCCTAAAGGAGTAGCTGTAGCAAAGGGAAAACAACAAAAAGATGAAACTACTATAGTGCTGCCACTAGATGACGAAATAAGGAAAAGAAAAAAGATGTTTTAAAAATATAATATATTTGGGGGTAGGTGAAACTCTAGTGTAAAGTTAATCTTGGCCACACAATAGAATCGAATCTTGGCCACTTATTTTTCTTTTTGAAAACTATAAATAGGGCTCTCCTCCTCTCATTTAAGAGAGTTGAGTTGTTGTCAAGGCATGTTGCAAAAATTTTTAATAGAAATACATTGACTTGGTGTGTTTCTAGATTTCTTCCCATGTTGCATGATTCTTCTCCCATTAGTTAAGACTTTACTTCAAGTTATTTTTATGTTCTAGTTTCCTTTAGTTAGCTTTAGTGGATTTAGTGATGTGTCTTTGGTTATGAAGCTTTTTGCTGTGTGTATGCTTTCCTTGTCCATACTTTTGGTCATTTGTTGCTGGTAGGTGACTGTGCAAAGTTAGCCTAGACTATAATTTCATACCTGCTCTTTAAAATTTTTCTTTGTTCATATTTACATGGTGAACGAATGATGAATACCTACAGTCCTTAGAAGATAGCATAGATTTCATGACATTGTGAGAATTCAGATTAAATGAAATCCTATTTAAGGAGACTATCCACAATAGGAATCTCCATGATCACTGTTCATCAGTAGTTGTAGGTCCAGGAACCATCCTTCTTCCCTTGCCTTTTTTTTCCTTTTTTTAGAAGAAACCTATGCTAAGGTTCGTTGCACATTGTAAATCCAAATCTAACGAAACAATGGAGTTTAAGGCTGTTGTTTGAACCTGCAGCAAAGTGCATTAATTTCTTATTTGAAGAACTCCATTCACAGACCTGATTCTCCTACAGTTTTAACTCATGTAAGACCACTTTGTGATTCTAGAAAATCACATCAAACAATTGATATATTCAAAGCATCATCATGACCTAATATCTGAGAGACGTTGGGATAGTGTTCTGCAATTTGATTGTGGAAGATTGTCTTTCAAGAGAGTTGATGCACCTATGCATTACCTATGTTGAGAAGTGCATAAAAAAACCATCAACAAAATTTTCACTAGAAGGAGGGCCGAGGAAATAAAGTTGGATCGAATTGGGTCACTCTCCCCTGAGAGATTTCATTGATTCTTGATATCTACACCGAACAAGGAAGAATTTTAGGAATTACAAACCCCTGTCCAAGCTAAGAGAGCTAAATGAAGGGAAGCATCCATCACCAATTCACCAGACCAGCCCACTTCTCATTCACCTCCTTCTTCTCCAGTATCAATGGCAGTACCACCTTCCACGTATATGATCCATACAGCCATCCAAGTTGCCACTCCATCTGGGCTAAACATTGCCTTTTAGCCAAACATAGTCACCAGCCTCACTACTATCCTATTGGTTGTTCCTGTCCATTTATAGTTACAAGCCAATTTGGCACAACCCCCTCCAATGGCATGGCTAGGTAATAACCCGTCTCCTTTGGCCTCCAACCTCTACCATGATATGCCAAAAAATCGTGAAAATTTATGCATGAAGTTCAACTCCAGGGATCCATAGAGGACAGCCGAGGAGCATGTCAAGATCTTTGAAATTGCCCTGAAGACTATGTAGATCATATATGAAGATGTGGCTTGTAGGCTCTTTGCCTACTGCTTAAGGGAGGAAGCCTTTTACTAGGACGCCAATTTTCCAACCAAAACTATCAATACATGGGATCTTCTAAAAAATTATTTTATGTAGAAGTTCAAGACCTCGATTAGCTCTGCAGATTCATACTGACACTTCATGTCGGTTCAAAGGGAGATTAATGAGTTGATCATTTCATTCAATGATCGTTTCATAGAGCGTACACTCGGCTATAGGCCCGTCCATTTTCAATGATGTTGTCATCTTACATGTTTACTATGCAGCCTTGGTAGAGAGAATGAGACCATTGCCTGCTAGGTTGGTCAATGCATATGCCAAAGCTATTATTGCCAACACAGATTTGGGGTAAAAAAATTTTGGTCTGCTGCCTTCTCTTGGGCAAACCGCGCATCCGACGCAAATTTAGGGGCTTACTCAATCCTTGCAGCATCAGACACCCCTATTGAATCTAGTACCACAACTACCTATGGTACCACACCCTGGGCAACCAATGAATCAAGCATATCCAATACCTCACTACTTGTTTCCCCAGCAGTAGTATTCACACCCTTAGTTGTCCCAGGTGCCTTCGTACCTCCAAGCAGTAGAATTCCCACCCGCTCATCAGAATCATCCGGTTGCATAGTGTGTGTTCCTCCAGAATTTGGTGTCATAGCCAAAGAATGCCAAAAAGGATAGGATTGACGAGCTTATAGAAATGATCAAGAAAATGTCAACATAAATGACACAATTAAGAAATTAGAATAACTAGCTGTAAGCGTCACAAAAGAACATCTTGGCCAACCTTAATAGGGATAACCAAGATCAACGTGAAATTCAAGATAATTGGGATGCTCTCACATCATCTAGATAGAATTATGATAGAAATCAAAATTCGGGCCAGAATTGATAGAAGGCCCTTCCAAAGGAAAAATTAGACATGGAATACACGACCCAACAATGGTGGAATTCCCACGCCCCTCGATCATCCCAGCAGCAATGAGAACCCCACAAGCAGAGTTTACTTGGTAGAAGTTGCTCTATCTGGTTAGTGTCGCATACACAAAACTAGTTGCCATTCCGAGCTAGATTATCCGAAATTCCAAACTGCTGCTGAGATTTTCCAAGTGGAAGTTCAGAATGTAGTGGACAATTCTGGGTGCAGAGACATTGTTCCATCTAACCCATATGACTCCTTGGTGTTGGTGTTGAACCAGGCTCCTTTCCCAAGGGCAGAGTGCAACATGCCAGAGCAGGAGGGTGCCAACCTGAACAACTATGATAAAGCGGAAGAGGTAAGTTCCAAAATTCCTTTGGCTCAGCTTTTTGATTTAATAGATAATGGTCCTAAGGATGACAAAGAAGAGCCTAGGGAAGATGAAGTTCAAATGTTTCACCAATGGACTAACCCTTACAACTTCAGAAATAGACAAGCCAGTGGTCATGCTAGAGGTCCTTTTACAACCTCCACTTTGCCGAACAATTTCAGCACCCCTCCTAATCCGAATGCAAGTAATAACCTGGGTTTTCCCCATACAACCACATGATATCTCAACAGAAATAAACAACAAAACAACAATCAAATTCAAGCCACTAGCTCCTCCCAAAATGTTTCTTGCGATCAAGAAGTTGAGCAGATGGGGGAGTATATTGCTGACAAATTTAAGAAGGTAAAGCTAAGTGTATCCGCCTTCATGCTGCTAAAGGTTCCTGTCGTCAAGAATACCTTTTTTATAATGATAAATGGGACTCCATCACAGGGGTCAACTCAAGAAACTTCAGCAAAGAGGGTCTCCTTTGATGATCAGCAAAGTGAGCCAGTCATTAGGTAGATCTTCAATAGTAAGGCTGACCCACCAATAGGTCAGCAAGAAAACAAGTAGCCCGATAGGATAACTAGTCAAGTACCAACCCAAAGCAAGGGCAACAAGAAGGAAAAGGGCCAAGTCACTCAGGTGGACGTTTCTGGAGGATTGTTTCAAGGGAAATTTGAAACTCCTCCCTTTTTGACCAACATCTGTGTGTTCGAGAAGAACCTCCACAATCGCCTGCTAGATTCGGTTGCATCGGCCAATGTTATGCCCTTGAGCTTGTGCAAGGCACTCGGAATAATGCCAACTCTTTCTCGGTGGAAGGTGACACAACTTGACAAAACTAAAATCAACAGAGTGGGGGAAATTAATATAATACCTATGCAGGATACTGCCAACCCCCGGATCCAATAGACCATAGATATTCAGGTTGTTGATATCCGAGATACGTATGGTATAATCCTAGGAAGGGATTTCACAAGGGTGTTAAATAGATACACTATGACCGATTACTCACACATGTGACTACCATGGAAAGGAATGCTGAATTAGATTCCGATCGATCAGGAACCCCGGATGAGATTCATGATCATTGAGTACAACAACACAAATGAGGTGTTGTATGCTGAAATAGATTTGGGAAATTATTCCGCAATATCATATTAGAATGAGCAGGAATTTCTTGAAGAAGAGGGAACAAGCAAGGTCTTCCTCGTATTATGCACCCTTCCTGCTAATTTAGCCAATGCCTCTCAAAGCACTGAAGTACTGATAGAATCCAATGATGAAGAGTCAAGAGAGGATGGTAGTATTGGATTGCTGGATGGTTTCCAAGATTTCATGGAAAAATGTGTTCAAGACCAACTTAGTCTGGGAACCCGAATGAACTTTCAAGAAATCTTGCTCCCTAATTGGTGTAGGGTACATAATGTTGCTCACTCAGAGTTCAACTGCTGCTTGTGTCAAATAGCAATTGAACACATTAAAAGATAGGCTAATCCGAAGGAGAAAGAAGGATCAGCACTACACGAACAAACATATTCCATCCCTGTACCTCCCAAAGTGGTTACATTAATGAAGGCCACACCAAAGGTGAAAGTTGAATCTGTCAGTTCCATGTTCAAGGATTCTCCTAGATTCTAGACATTGCACTTTGACGGGTCTAAATGCAAGAATGGAGTTGGGGCAGGTTTCAAATTGATTAGTCCTAGAGGTAAGTCATACTTTTCTTCTCATAGACTTCAGTTTTATTGTACCAACAACATAGCAAAGTAAGAGGCTTTAGTCTTGGGCCTCTTAATGGCATTGAGAGAGGGTGTCAAAATGCTCCAAGTGTATGGAGATTTGAAGTTAGTCATAAAGAAAGTCAGGAAGCTTTATTCTTGCTATGATCAAAGACTCACCAACTACCAGCACCACATATGGGATCTACTAGAAGGACTGGATGCATTCAATATCCAATTGATCCTGTGTGCTCATAATCATACTACCAATGCCTTGGCATAGGCAGCAAGCACACTATAGCCGCTGTTCGTATCTGGCTTTAGAAGATTCATGGTAGAGCTCACCTCCATCCCATTAGTACTCGATAATGTAGCTAATTTCCAGGTCTTAGATGATTACAAACACATCCTATATTTTATCACCAATTTAGATGTGTTTTCTACATAGATAATCGACGAGGTCAAACCTCAAGAGGCGGACCTGGATATAGAAGGGATCATCAACCTAAAGACCAACACCATTCCAAGGGGAATGGCCCAATCAGAATGGATCATTGACCTTGATCAAATCAGAGATCAGGATCAGCAGGCTAAGAAGGATACCATCAGTGGCCAATGTGACACTTACAATCTAGGAATGACCAAGAATGCTAAGAACGTGTTCATTGGTAACGTGTGTGCTCCTAATGAAAGAGTGGGGATAATTGAGGCTCTACGGAATTATGATGACATCATCACCTGGATCTACGAGGATCTCAAGACATATGATATGTCAATTATTACCCACACCATCCCTGTCAGACCAGATGTGAAGCCATTTCGGAAGTGGAAGTGCCCTGTCAATGCTTTGCTAGAACCAATAATATACAAGGAAGTACAAAAGTTGTTGTCAGCTAGGATCATCTTTTCGGTTAGACACTCCACACGGGTGGTGAATTTGGTTCCTGTCAGGAAGAAAAGTGGGGAACTCAGATTGTGCGTCAACTTTTGCAATCTGAACTAGGCTTCAGAAAAGGATAACTATCATGTATCCTCACTGGATGAGGTGTTACATATAGTAAATGGCTCCCAGATGATGTCCTTCCTAGATGGGTATTTGGGGTATAATCAGGTTATGGTGCAGTACAAAGATTGACACAAGATGGAATTCACCACCAAATGGGGAACTTTTGCTTATAGAAGAATGTCGTTCGGACTAATCAACGTTGGTGCCTCTTTCCAACGCGCCATGGATATTGCATTCAAGGACCTGATTAGAAAGTGCATAATCATCTACATGGATGATTTGACAGTGTTCTCAAAGTAGCAGAGTAATCACGTCGCTAACCTATGCAAGGTCTTTGAAAGGTGTCGTGAGTTTGGGGTTTCCCTTAATCCCAAGAAGTGCATCTTTGGTGTCACTGAGGGGAAGTTCCTTGGACATGTCCTATTAGAATAGGAAATTTCTATCGACCCTGAATGTATCTAGTCAATTATAAAAATCTAGTTGCTAGGCAACAAAAAGGAATTAAAATCTTTTTTTTAGGAAAGATAAACTTTGTCCGCAAGTTTATCACAGGCTTCATGGAAATCGTCAAACCACTCAATGATATTCTAAAACAAGATGCTAAGGTCGAGTGGACCCCATAAGTGAAGTGGTATTTTGGGGAAATCAAGAAGGCAATTACTAGTGCCCCTATGCTTGTCAGCCCCAATTACCTAAAGCCCTTCTACATCTACTCATTTGTCTCTGATCATTCCTATGCCAGCATCTTGATGCAAAAAATGATGAAGGGAGCGAACATCCGATCACCTTCATGAGCACCCCTCCAAAGGATGTTGAACTACGCTATCACAACGTCGAAAAACAAGCATATGCCCTTGTTAAGGGAGTCAAGAAGTTTAGACATTATATCCTGCGCAACAAAGTGTTCGCTATAGTTCTTGACCCCATAGTGAAAATGTTGCTCATGCAGAATGAGTTAGGAGAGTGAAGGGAAAAATGGATTGCCTTGTTGTAGGAGTATGATATGGAAATCCATCCAATGAAGCTAGTGGTTATTGATGTTGGATCTGAACTCACAGTGCAGAAATACCAACTAGAGGATGTATCTCTAGGGGAATGGTACGATGACATAGTGTATTACCTATTGAATCATAAGTGTTCGCCTCATCTGTAGGGAGTCCAAAGGTGAGCCCTTAGATTGAAAAGAAATGGCTATATGTTGTAGGGCTCCATATTGTACAAGAGGAACCATGAAGGTATATATTTGAGATGCCTTGGTAGGGAAGAAGTTGATCATGTTCTCAAAGAATTCCATGATAAGTTTGGGATTGGTCACGGTTCCGATTTATCAACTGCACATCAAATATTAAGAGTTGGGTATTATTGGCCCACCATTTTCAAGGATTCTCATCATCATGTCCATACCTTCCATGTGTTCCAGACTACTTCCACTCGAGAAAGGAATGTCATTGTCTCGTTGCAACCTATTTTGGAGGTAAGGCCTTTCGCGCAATGGGGTCTTGACTTCATTGGTCCGGTAAGCCCTCCATCATCTATTGGACACAGGTACATTCTGACCGCTTCTGATTATTGCACTAGATGGATAGAGGCAATAGCTTGTAGGAAATTTACAACTAAAGTAGTAACTAATTTTTTAGAAAGTTTTATTTTAAATCACTTTGGTTGTCCTTATGCTCTAGTATGTGATAGCGGCCCTGCATTTGCTTCATTAAAATTCACGAGTTGGGCCTTTGACTATGGTATTGCCCTTAAATTTTCATCCAACTATTACCCTCAAGGCAATGGCCTTGCTGAGTCAACCGACAAGAACTTGATCACGGTGATCAAGAAACTACTAGATAGGAATCCCAAGGATTGGCATACCCAACTTCGTTTCGCCCTTTAAGTGGATTGCACCCATCACAAGGCTGCCCTCGGAGATTCCCCATATCATTTCGTTTATGGCTTGGAGCCTATCTTCCCCATACACTTGAAAATACCTACCCTCTAGTTTGTCAATGATTTTTATGAAGGAGGAGACCACAGAGAAGCTTGTCTGGCCGAGTTGCTGCACCTTGAAGAAGTACGAGACCATGCAATAGAAAATTTTACCAAACATCAGGGCGTAGTCAAAAGATGGTTCCACCGTCAAGCCAAAATTAAGGCCTTTCATATTTTTTATTTACTCCTTTACTGGGACAAGGCCCATGAAAAGAAAGGGGGACACAACAAATTCAACAAGCTTTGGCTTAGAACCTTTCAGATTGTCAAAATCCTTGGAGATAACACTTTCTGCTTAAAGACTTTGACTAGTGAAGATGTCTGGTTTCCTGTCAATAGGAAGCACCTTAAGCATTACTTCTAGGCCTGAGCTCTTCCAGAGTTGTTGTGTAAATACCTATATATAGGTTAGAATAGGTTTCCTACTTTGTCCTTCGGTTTTTCTCATCTTCCCAGCCATTTTGTTTTGACCTTGGAAGAGTCTTCCCATTTTGCTATGGTGGTTGTGCTTGGCTCGATATACGGTCTACCCTACTACCCACTCTTGTGTTGTTGTCTAGATAAGCCTTCATTCCTTATTGATAACCTATGAAATCCACTAAGCATCGATTTTCAACTTTTGAACTATGAACTAACCTAGGATAGCTATATGCTTGAATTGCCTGCGTTTATCATGGAAAACACAGAAACACATTTTAAAATTTCCAAAGAATGGAATGGTGATTACTAAGAGGGAAGGATAAATGAAAAATCTAAAGCCTTCTCCAGTGACCACTGCGATTCCTAAGCCCATAGTGAGCTTCATTGCTTACATGGTTGAATAGAAGGAAAAGAGAAAAATGCTGAAAAGAGGTATCAAATAGAAAATTAGACAAAGTGAAAATAACAACCATATGGGTGTGTGAATATCTCTACCCGGGCTATGGATTCCTAGCTGACAGTAGAGCTATGTTCATGGGATCACAATGACAACTCCATCGGGGCTATGGATGCCTGACTGGTAGTGGAGCAATGTCCAAGTTACTTTTGGGGTCCGGTGAAATACATAGCTTATCTCTCCCAATCAGTTGTTTCTCATGCTATCTCCAAGGAAAGTAAATGAACTCACCATGCACACACCTCCATGATGATGTCGTAGCATGATTCGATCTTTCCTTCCTTAATCTACTCTTAGTTCAGCTTTAAAAATCAGCTTTGGTGTGTGAAACCAGAGATCATGGGTTCGGAATGAATATTTATCTTTAGAACATCAAGAGCGTTCTCCCAGCAGAGTCACCATTTGTTGTGTTTGTTGCACACATGCCCCGTTCAGAATGGGGACCCTCTCTTCCCTCTTTTTTCTTACTGGGTCCTTTTGCTTTGCCTTGTTTTGCATGCTCATTTTTGCACCGTAAAGGGTCAACATATTCTCAAAAGTCACATTTTAAGTTTGAACAAGTTTTGGCCCCCTTGAAAAATGTTAAATCTTAAGCCTTTTCGGGTTTCCCTTATTTGTTAGCCTTTCTGATGTTTGTGGCCCCTCTTGGGTCCGGACCCTTTGGGTTTCCACTCCGGCTTTGCCATTGTTGTTGGCCGGCATCCAATGTCCTTCCGGACTCCGGACCCTAGATCTCAAATTTCCATGACTGGAATTCTGTTGAATGTCGTCATTCTAACCGGCCGCTGGTTTTCCCTACGTCGCTTCAAATGGCCTTCCTACAGCTAGAGCCCGAATGCCTAAATGAGAGCTCAAATGAACACCAAATCGAAAATGGACTTTGACCCACTTCCTAAAATTTGGTCTTCTTTCATGTCGGCCCTTCATTGATCAAATCCATGATTGAAAAAGTCATTGGGAGTTCCATGCCACGTTTACCCTTCCAAACGGTATTCTGCCAAGGGAATTCCGACCTTGGGAACCCAGATTGCCTATGTTGCTTCCTTATGATTCTTTTATCAGGTGGTAGATGTTTATTGAATGTGAATGATAATCGCAGAGCTAACCTTGATGTGCAAGGATTTTTCCAAGGCCACTTTTTCATGTTTAATGTTACTGATTTGTGTCTCTTTGTGCAGGATTTATGGAATCTGGTGTAGAAACCTCTGGTGCCGCCAAGGAAAAGGGAAAGGGAACTACCAAGGAGCCTCAAAGCAAGGAGGACAATGATCAAATAAAGTTCAAATTCCAAGGGGTGCCATTGCACTCTAGAATCACCACTCTTTGGAGAGACGATATTGACAAGTTCACACAGAGGGTCAAAGTGGACCCTAAAAAAGAAAATGCAAAACTAATCAGAAGCAAAAGACTTGTTAAGGCTGGAGACTTCTCGCCAGCTTTGGTGGCCCCCGAATTGGTAATTTCATATCGGGAAGCATATCAACCCGACATCAGAACCATAGTGGACAGAGATGGAAACATCCTTGCAAGCATGTCCCCTCTTGGGATAACTACAACCTTCCACATCCCCAACTTTGAAAGTATGGAGACACCGACTGTAGAAGAATGCAAGGCGTTATGGGAACAAGATCCTATGAGGTGCAAAAAATTGATCAATCAGTACTAGTTGAAGGATAAGCGGGCCAGTGGTGGCAAAGTCCTGCAAGAGCTCTTTCGCTGTGATTTCTTTTAGGATTACCATGACCTCATTACCCTACTGAGCAAACTAATGGGCCTACTTGCTGTGGATTTCTTCCAAGAAAGTATGTTATACTTTGTGGAGAAAATTATCCATAGCAACGCTACCTTTGATTGGGGAGAAATAATCAACAATTGCTTCCATGAGAAATTTATCAGTGTGAAGAAGACCTCGAGTTTCTATATGACATCCTACCTAGTTTATTCGCTTTCCGGTCGGTGGAATTATCATGGATTGAACATGATGCCCAATGTGGTGCTAGGAAGGGATCTTAGGCCTTATGATAGATACCCTCAGCTGCAATACAAAAACTTCAAGAGGGATTACTGTAGGGTGAATGATTCCTTCATCGCCTACATCATCCGACTGCTTGGAGGAGATTTTCAGAGAAGAGTTTCCCATAGTGTCAAATCCCTCCTCGGATAGTACGCCTTCTTATACATACAATTCCCTAAGTTCACATACATTCATGCCCAAGGATTCATGGAAAGGCCGAACAAGCTTCCCCAGTACCCCGATTACCGGATCATACTATTAGAGTTGACTTGGCAGCTACGACACATTCATAATATTCTAAGCAGCAAACATCTGGCAGGGACACCTTATCCTATTGGCCTCGCTCAGGGGATGTATAAGATCCATACCTCCCAATGTGTAGGGAATTCAGAAAAGGAGTTGACTAAGTACCACTTCTGGAAATATACAACTCGGTCATGAATGGACCCCTATGGTCATATCAGAAAGGCATTGGAACCCGAGTATGCCCACCTCCACAATGTTGAGGATTTTTGGGCCAACTGCAAGGATGATCTTGAGGTGCAGTTGTGACACTACATGTGCATGACTTCCCTCTACGTGAAAAGAGTGAACTTGTGCCCAGTTCCAAACCAACTTGAAGAAGATGAGAGCACATAGTGTCATCGCCAACCGGTTGCTACTTATGATTGGTTGGGACGAGAAAGAGGTTGATAACCTCAACATACTCACCAAGCTTGTAGAAGTTTGAATGAAGGTATGGATTAGTTAGCAAGTGGCACAACTAAAGCAATAGGGAGTTGCCTTAACATTTAAGGGACTCGAAAGTGAGCCAAGTGGCTTTGATGGTGGGGTGTTTTTTGTGACAACTGGGGAAACTTCCAAATCCCCACCATCTGTCAAAACTAAAAATATAAAGGAAGCTAGTGAGAAGGTGCCTAACCCGAAGGTTTATGCTCGAGAGGCTTCAAAGGCCAAGCCTTCTAAGAAGCAAAAGAAAATAGTTGGGGTTGTAGAGATGTCAGTCATACCTAAAGATCTCATCCTCGAGGGTAGAGAGGAAGAATCAAACCTACCAAGGTCTCCATCTACTGCAATTGCTACTGCCATTACCACTATCCCGCCTACTCCGCTTGTAGTTCCCTCTTCCTCCCCACCTACGGTGGGAACCTTTGTCCACCTTGCCTCAACGTCTTCAATCATGCAAGTCATATCGGTGGATTCATCCTCTGCCATGACCTCGCCAGTCTCTTCATTTTCTATTTCTCCTTCCCTTTTGTCTACTTATGTTGCTATAGTTCTTGTCCTCAATCTCCCAGAATCCTTCATAAAATACATGTAGAACATGCCCTCTGAGCTTTTGGGGATGCTTACAAGTCCACAAGCTGCAATAGCCTAGGCTATGGCTAACTCTCCAGCTCTCCCTCCCCCAACCGAACCACCAAGAATGGAGGTAACAATGTAGATATTCGATGAGCTCGAGCGACAATAGCTAGAGGTTTCTAAGAGAACCAAAGATGAATATTTTGAATACCATCAGCACCCGATGTTTGAGCACCGAGAGATCGATGAGGTATCCTATGAATCCTCCAATGAGAGCAATGAGGAGATGGACATTGAATTAATCTAGGAAACAAATGATCTAGAGCTCGACACTTAATGGAGCAAGAAAATTAAGGAGATTGAGGATAAATAAGCTGAGGATCGGCTTATAGTTGGCTCTAGAGACTAAGGCTAGTAGGTCTCTAGCTGAAGAACATGGTCAAACACCAGAGCATGAAGAGGAAACATCCCTCCATGTAGATGAGCAAGAGGATAAGCCTAGGGAACATGAACACGATCAAGATGAAGAGGAGAAGGCTGCTGAAAGGGAAGATCCCTCCAACGAGCAATTGCCCACCAAGTCTCCCACTAAATGTGTAACGCTCAAACAAGACTTCGATGAGGAGAAGGAGGATGCAGGGGTTGAGAAGGAAGTCCTTATTTTTAGAACCATTGAACTTGGGGTGGAGGCCAGCAAGGACCAATTGAATCACCCAAGGAGGGGCCCCAAATGCCCGATTGGCTTGGGAATCAGCTTAGGCAAAAGACTCATGCCCTAAAGGATACTAAGGCCAGGCTAGAAGCCACATTGGCTAGAGCACAGATAAGCGCCAAGAAAGAGAAAAGGTTAAAGATCATATCAAAGGTAACCATGGATGCCTCCGGATCTAGGGAAGTACAAATAGCAATGTCGATGGTTGGAGAACAAGGAATAACTTATAACGTCTCCATCATCAACTTGGGGGTGGCCACAAGGGAGCAGAAGCTCAACCACCTCCAGGAGTCAGTCGCCATGGTGGTGCACCTTATCCAATAGGATAAGGTTTCAAAGGAATAACTCAAAGCATAGGTGGCCGATCTGATAGATTACATTCAGCAATGGTCATCCTCGGATGAGCAGCCCACCACATCATTGGCCCCTTCGTAGTTGTTGTCTCAAGAGAAGATCAATAAGTTGGAAAAGAGAAGGAACTTGGATAAGACTACGAAAAATTGGTTCCGGCAGGTCTTAGACATGGGAAACATGGGCATCAACTTGGTTGTCTGAACATCAAATAAGTTCTTTGAAGTGCAGAGAACTCTTGAGGGCACAAGATAGGTCTGCGAAGAATTCCTGAGGAAGTTCAGAGCAGCCTACCCAAAAATTGAGGCCATACTCACATTGCCAAGCGAGGTTTGGGAGAAGGACCTTGCCCTCAAAGATGATGACCATTGGTTAGTGGATGTATAGAAATGAGATTTTGATCATTGAAGGGGAAAGCTAGAGCAGATCCTAGAACGGGTAGTTCTAGATATCGAATGGGCCAAGGACGCCAAAGAATATTGTGCTTGGTACCTCAAGTTAATGACGGGGTATGAGTTGCTCACTATTGAAATTAATCCAGAGAGCATAAAGCCTCACTTCATAAAGAACATGGAAGATGGGATGTCAGCTGAGGTTACCATGGATTTCATGAGCTTTGTTGCTCGAGGCTTCACCCAATCTGAGCTTTTCAAGAGCAATGCTACCAAGTATGACGATAACTGGAAGAATCTTGTTAACAACTCCCAAGAATGGAGCTACCAGGTGCTACGACCGGACATCATGGAGGTGGACAAGCTTCAGCCAATGATCTTGAGCTTGGTGGAGTATGCAGCTTTGAATAAGCATGAAGGCAACCTTGTCATCGATGAAGAATTCCTAAAGGAGTAGCTGTAGCAAAGGGAAAACAACAAAAAGATGAAACTGCTACAATGCTACCACTAGATGATGAAATAGGGAAAAGAAAAAAGGTGTTTTAAAAATGTAATATATTTGGGGGTAGGTGAAACCCTAGTGTAAAGTGAATCTTGGCCACTTATTTTTCTTTTTGAAAACTATAAATAGGGCTCTCCTCCTCTCATTTTAGGAGAGTTGAGTTGTTGTAAAGGCATGCTGCAGAATTTTTTAATAGAAATACATTGACTTGGTTCATTTCTAGATTTCTTCCCATGTTGCATGATTCTTCTCCCATTAGTTAAGACTTTACTTCAAGTTATTTTTATGTTCTAGTTTCCTTTAGTTACCTTTAGTGGATTTAGTGATGTGTCTCAGTTATGAAGCTTTTTGCTGTGTGTATGCTTTCCTTGTCCATAATTTTTTTCATTTCCTGCTGGTAGGTGACTGTGCAAAGCTAGCATGGACTATGATTTCATAGTTGGTCTTTAAACTTTGTCTTTGTTCACGTTTGCATGGCGAACGAATGATGAATACCTACATTCCTTAGAAAATAGCATAGATTTCATGACATTGTGAGAATTCAAATTAAGTGAAATCCTATTTAAGGAGATTGTCCACACCAGGAACCTCCATGATCACTATTCATCAGTAGTTGTAGGTCCACGAACCATCCTTGTTCCTTGCTTTTTTTTTTCCTTTTTTTTTAGAAGCAACCTATGCTAAGGTTCATTGCACATTGTAAAGCCAAATCTAACAAAAGAATGGAGTCCAAGACTATTGTTTGAACCTGCAACAAAGTGCAGTAATCTCCTATTTGAAGAACTCCATTCACAAACTTGATTCTCCTATAGCTTAAACTCACGTAATACCACCTTGTGATTCTAGCAAATCACATCAAACAACTAATATATTCCAAGCATCGTCATGACCTGACATCTGAGAGACCTTGGGATAGTGTTCTGCAATTTGAATGTGGGAGATTATCTTTCAAGAGAGGTGATGCAACTATGCATTACCTGTGTTGAGAAGTGCATAAAAACATCATCAATAGTCATGTTGATGGGAATACTTTTAGAAAGAGACTCACTGACCTACCCTATTGAGCACAATGGTAAAAGAATGTGCATCGGGGAGACTAGAGTTCATCGAGATAATGTTCAATTATTTCAATTATGGTTCATTTCAACCCATTTTTCATGTGGAATGGATGATATTTCTCAAAAAAACATTGGTCGAAGACTAAAAGGGGTTTCTATGAGACCTGACATCAGATAGACATCAAAATTTCTCTCCCCGAAAAGGTAAACATCAAAGAGGAGGAAAAGGAGATGTTACACAATATCGGTAAAACAATCAAGTGGTCTACCTGATGAAGTGTAAAGATTAAAAGGGCACCCCAGATCAAAATACTAGAAAAAATTAAAACAAACAGAATTCTTAGAGGTTGCATTAAGTGAGCATAAAAGAGCAAGGATAATTCAAGGAGCATAGTGCGGGCGACAATTCATAAATGTAAGTATGCCAATGCTATTCAATGACAGTGGAGAATTAAAGACTCAGAAGGACTGGACTGATGAATGCCACTTGGTATTGCCCAAGGCCCTAGAGCCAACTAAAGATGAGGATCCAGTATTAGAAGAGGCATGTGAACATTTGGAGAAGATGATTGCTCTAGAGTATATAGACCATGTGATGCAAGTCCATTTATGGCTCATTAGAGCCTAAATATTTATGTTAATTTCCTGTTAGTATTTAGAGACATTAATGAAAAGGTTCTTCCTTTTCATGTTTTTATATAAGTTGGACATATTTTGGTTGAAATGGAAGGAGAATTAGAGTACAATTAGGAATTGGTAGTAGGATAGGTGGAATAGTTTCTGAAACAAAACATTGTGCTATGTATTGTAAAATATTTTGAAATAATGTAAATGGAGAAGTCTTAATCTAGTGGCTTAAATTTGATGTCTATTATTTTTTGAGTTGAGCAATTATCTGGTTGTCTCCACATTGTTATTTCTTTGTTATTTGAACTTGTGTATCCAAGTTGATATTCTAGTTTCGTCAAGACACAATTGTTGTTTTTGTGTAATCAAGTTAATTGGTTTCTATTAAAGAATTAAAATCCTCTTGACTGATTACAGTAACTTGGAGGTAACATTTGGATCAGTAAGAAGAGTTAGGTAATTGATAAGATTATCAGGTTGTCTCCAAGGTTGACATTTCCTTATTATTTAAATTGATATATCAAGAATATTTTTAATTTATCAAGGCACATTTTTCATTCTTGTGTGGTTCAGTTAACTGGCTCCTTCAAGGAAAGATTAAATTCTTTTAATTAATCACAGTAATCTAGAAAAGGTCATTCATATCAATAAGAAGAGTCTATTAGTCACATCCTTGCACATTTATACTAGGTATAAACAAGTATAAGTGCCAAACAATTAGAATTGTAGCCAGTTAGTAAGTCATATATCATTTACTTCTTGACTCCATTTACCCAATAGTAGGCACTAGTCATACCAATTCCATTTTATAATTTCATAAAATCTTATCTATACATTCATATTTCAAATTTCATTATGAGTAGAAGTAGTTAGTAAGTGTTCATCTATCCCATTTCATGCCACTGTGGATAGATCCATAAATTCAACTAAGTCATACAATTCTAAATCTACTTTAGCCATCAAGGTCCACCCACCTAGGACTAGCAGGGCATGAAGTGCAAGGAGTCATCAACCGAATAGGTTATCTCCATTCATTGGTTCAAGAATGTTGCAAGTCTAATCATAGAGCCTAGCATCCTCTTAAGATTTGTAACCTATATTTTTGAGATCCAATAGTTTGTTGACTCTTCTGGGGACAAAATCATAAAGAAATTTTGTTCTACCCTATCCATTTATAGAGTCAATAAAGATTTGAAATTGGTCTTCAACCAAAGGTTCATAATTGTTTCATTTACACTACCCATCTGAGTCACACACCCAATAGTTTGGTGACTCCACTGGGGATTAAGCCAATTCTGAACCTAAGCCTTCCATCATAGATTCATTCCAAAACATTATGATAAATTGAAGACTCTGCTAGGAAAGAACACAACCATTTTCATACTTATGAAAATTAGGTGGTGACTCTATTAAAATATTAATAGATAATGCATAAACATTTTGGAAAGGAAACACTATTTCCATTAAAAAATAAAAAATAAAAATCTGCTGCAAATTTCTTGTCAAGATGTCAGAAGAAGTGAGAAGGTAATAGTTAATAAGAGACTGTAAAGAATTGGACAAACAACTGCTATAATTGGACCAATAACTACTACAATTGGGAGTCAAATGTGTTATAGATGCATCACAAAATATGTCATTCTACAATAAGAATGAATATGTAAATTCAAGTAGACCTTCGACACCACAAGTGCCACATAATGTAACTAGGAATTTTGGCAATGGAGGTAATTCATATCATGCACATCATAACAGTTATTCACCACAATCATCAAAACAAATAAATGCTTATCCTATCCCTCTTGTTCAAAGATTAGTAAGCTATTAAGATCATGAATATAATTAGTATGTTCAACATTATCAATATCACACTTCATGTCAAAATCTACAAAGCAATTTCATCCCTCTTGGCAATATCAATCAAAGGTTACAACAAGAAGTAGAAGTACAGATGCAACTGATACTTCTCCAAATAAGGGTATTGGATCTTAAAATGTACAAACCACTTGATTTTAGAAATATTCAAGGCTACCCAAATCCTTATCCCTACAAGCTGATAGAACTATCAAAGCCTATCCCTAAATTTCATGGAGAAGGATATGAGTCATCTCATAAGCATGTACAACGATTTTGGGATTTCATTGTTGAGATTCAAATTTATTCTGAATATGTCATTATGAAATTTTTTTCAAGATCCTTTAGGATAATGTATGGAAGTGGTTTATAGGCTTACCTATGCAAAGTGTATCTTCATGGGAAGATTTCAAAGGACTATTCTTGAGCTAATATGAAGACAATAGTGATATCATTGATGAATTTGGGGAGGCTAATCAAATTATTCAGCCAATAGAGGAAGCATGTGCAAGTAAATATTTCAATGATGATGTTTCAGATTTGAATGAAGATGAATTTGTTGAAGACCAATTCTCTACCTTGGAGGATGATTCCAGCATTAAAGATATTTTTGGGAACACACCGCCTGAAGAATATATCATCCATGATTCAAATGATATGGAGGAACAACCATGTAGGCATAGGAATAGAATTGGCAATAATGCATTACAAGATGAAACAAAAAGGAGCAGTCTACCTTGCAATAATGAAGAAAGCAGTGCTTGTGATTATTTCATAGAGGATGGGTATGCAAGTGAAAATAATTGGTATGACAACTTGCATGATGAGGATAAAGATGTAGAAAATATCTCTTGCATATCAGATTATGATTGTGAGAATAGTGTGTGCTATGAAGAATCAATTGAAAATCTAGATTTTGATGACAAGCCTATGGATTTTAATTTACAGCAAAGGGGTGCTTACAGCTCTTATGGAGTTTCAAAGGAAGAGGAGTCTCTAGATAACCAAGATGATATATCACGCTGTGGAACACATGACTATGCTAGTAATGTATTTTATTTTTCATTCTTTGGTGATATTGAGCTTCATTGTGATGATGAAAAAGGTGAAGAGTATATCAACGATGAAATGAACGAAGAAGCATGTTCACTTGACAGTTGAATACCAGAAATACATGCATAAGAATGATTCAAAAATTTCATCTTCATTATTAATTTGTTTTGACAGTGAAAGAACTTTGTGTGGCAATGATGGGAAGACTCCTGTAGCTGATCAAGATTCTATGTTTTCCTATTTTCAAAAGGGAATACATAATTTAGAATCAGAGATCTCTGAGAATGATTGCATATCAAGGATGTTGATTACTCAACATTGGTTCATTCAAGTGTGCATAATGATGATTGTATGGATCAAAAATTTGGAATTAGTGACATAAAAGAAATGGGAAGTGATTTAGGCTTGAGTATATCAAGAGATGTTGGTATGACAAGTTTCTTGGGTCCATGTAAAAAGCAATCAAATGGTGGAATAAGAAACATTGATGAGTCTAAATGTTTTCCTTTTCATACACTTGGAACTCCCTTTTTCAGTTTGCATCAATGGTTGTGTGATAGTTCCAAATTTTTTATGCAGCCTTATGATGAAAAGAATAATTAATATTCTCATTGTTCAGATTAGGCGAGACATCATTTTGTGGCTCATAATAGTGATCATAATGAGGAAGGAAGTGGCATTCAAAATGAATGTTTTTATGACAACAGATATGGCAAAAAGGATTACATGAGTATTTTCAAGTGGAGTTTGTTGAGCTTCAACCAGAATAAGATTTATGACAGAGGGAAGTATAGAATTTTCTTTTTTGGTGGCCTTGTGCCATCATTTGCGGTATGATTTTCAACTCATACAAATCAAGGACAAAGGTGACATTTTAACTCTATGGCCCAATGGATAAAACACTTGGTCTGCTACTCCAGAGACCGAGATTCTTGCTATACCCATAGGGGGTATACATCCCCAATCAAAGCCACCGTTAGAACTGAAAAAATATCATATTTTTCAATAGTCTTCATCCACTCACATTCCACATATCACAAAACTTTCCCCAGATTAATTTTGTAACCAATAAAAAATGATGATATTTGTGTGACTAGATCCATATTTATTTTTGGATTTTCCCTAAAATCCTCCTTTGATCTTCATCGTCATTTGTCATTTCATAATTCAGCTCCTTTTTCATTCCCTATCGAGCCAAAATATAGTAGAGTTGCTTCTCATATTTGTAACAATACCATGGAATCCTTCATTTAAACATTTCCTACAATATTGGGGAGACATGAGCTAGGTCATAGCATTCCAAAGGCCCTAAAGATAACAAGATCACGTAATCTGTAGGGCAAAGCTTATCATTCCACCAATGTAAGTCCATCGGCATGAGCAAATTAGTCAGAGAAAAAAATTCAATTCTTGTCGAGCTCGAAAGTTACACCGACAAAGACTTCATCAACAAAAACACATATACTCCTACTGATAAAACTAATGGGATATTGTGTTGAGGAGATATATATCATCAACTCGTGTTTCTTAGATCTCACCAAACGTATGGGTCACACTGATAAAGGAAGTTTCAGGGAGATTCTTTCCAATCCATTTGAATGGGTGAAGTGATGGAAAAAGAATATCGGAGGGACATGTATGATCGGCTAGAATCCCTTAGGTCTCTCTGATGATAAAAGTCACATCGATGAAATAAAGATGAAGATAACAAATGTGCATCATCAAGAAGCTAATGCTCATCATCCTACTGAAGAGGACTTGTTGACAAGAACAAGGTGGTCAGAACAAAGTTTTCAAATCAAGTTGAGCTCACAAGTCTTACCGATAGACATCCCATTGGTAAGAAACATATTTCCTCCTACCGATAAAGCAGGTAAACAACTATGTCAGAGAAACTTATATAATCAAGCCAATTCCCTCAAGATCGTCATGATTATATTCATCACACTGACAAAGAATTCATTGAGGAGAGACACATATAATCTCCCCGATAGCACGAATGAGAAATTAAACTTTGATCAAAGAAATATACATAATCTAAATGAGTTACTTGGATTTCCCTGACTTTATGAGTCACATTGATGAAGAAAGTTTTGGTGAAATTCTTACTGATTCATCCAAATGGATAGTGCAATGAAAGAGATATATCAAAGAAACATGCATTATCAGATTGAATCTTCCAAGTTTCTCCGACTATGATGGTCATGTCGATGGGAATATTTTTAGGAAGAGTCTCGCCAACCTACTCTAGTGAGAAAAATGGTAAAAGAATGTGCATCAAGGAGACTAGAGTTCATTGAGATAGCATTAAATTCTTTCAATTATGGTTCATGTCAGCCTGACGGTCATGTGGAATGGATGATATTTCTTGAAAAGACACTAGCCAAAGACTAAAAGGGGTTTCTAAGAGACCTGGCATCAAATAGACATCAAAAGTTCTCTCCCCAAAAAGGTAAACATCAAAGAGGAGGAAAAGGAGATGTTACACAATATCGGTAAAACAATCAGGTGGTCTTCTCGATGAAGTGTAAGATTAAAAGGGCATCCCAAATCGAAAAGACTAGAAAAAATTAAAACAAATAGAATTCTTAGAGGTTACAGCAAGCGAGCACAGAATAGCAAGTAGAATTCAAGGAGCACAGTGCAATCAGCAATTCACAAATGTAAGTATGCCAACATTATTCAATGACAGTGGAGAATTAAAGACTCGGAAGGATTGGACTGATGAATGTCACTTGGTATTGCTCGAGGCCCTGGAGTCAACTAAAGATGAGGATCTAGTATTAGAAGAAGCATGTGGAAATTTGGAGAAGATGATTTCTTTAGAGTATATAGACCATGTGACTCAAGTCCATTTATGGCTCATTAGAGCCTAAATTTTTATGTTAATTTCCTATTAATTTTCAGAGATATTAATGAAAAGGTGCTTCCTTTTCATGTTTCTATATAAGTTGGACATATTTTGGTTGAAATGGAAGGAGAATTAGATTAGAGTTAGGATTTAGGTAGTAGGATAGGTGGAACAGTTGCCAAAATAGAACATTGTGCTATGTATTGTAAAATATTTTGAAATAATAAAAATGGAGAAGTCTTAATCTAGTGGCTAGAATTTGATGTCTATTATTTGTTGAGTTGAACAATTATATGGTTGTCTCCATATTGTTATTTCTCTGTTATTTAAACCTATGTATCCAAGTTGATATTTCAATTTCATCAAGACACACTTTTTTTTTTTTTTCATCAAGTTAATTGGTTTCTATTAAAGAATTAAAATCCTCTTAATTGATTGCAGTAACTTGGAGGTAACATTTGGATCAGTGAGAAGATATAGGTAATTGATAAGATTATCAGGTTGTCTCCAAGTTGACATTTCCTTATTATTTAAATTGATATATCAAGGATATTTTTAATTTATCAAGGCACATTTGTTGTTCTTGTGTGGTTTAGTTAGCTGGCTCCTTCAAGGAAGGATTAAATTCTTTTAATTAATAACAGTAATCTAGAAAAGGTCATTTGGATCAATAAGAAGAGCTTGTTAGTCACATTCTGGCATGTTTATAATAGGTATAAAAAAGTATACGTGCCAAATGATTACAATTGTAGCTAGTTAGTAAGTCATATATCATTTACATCTTGACTCCATTTACCCAATAGGATTAGGCACTAGTCATACCAATTCCATTTTCCAATTTCATAAAATCTTATCCATACATTCACATTTCAAATTTAATTAGGGGTAGAGGTAGTTACTAAGCATTCATCTATCCCATTTCATGCCACTATAGATAGATCCATAAATTCAACTAAGTCATACAATTCTAAATCTGCTTCAGCTATCAAGGTCCACCCACCTAGGTCTAGAAGAGCCTGAAGTGTAGGGAGTCATCAATTGAATAGGTTATCTCCATTCATTGGTTCAAGAATGTTGCAAGTCTGATCATAGAGGCTGGCATCCTCTTAGAATTTTTAACCTATATTTTTGAGATACAACACATCCCTTGTGGGAAAGGAGTGTTTAGAATCGCCATTCACAATGGGCTATGTCAGAAGAAGGGTTGGAAGAGAGGCTGGGAAAAGGCCTGGGAAAGGTTCTCTAGCTGATTTTGCATCTTCCCCATATTTTGAAGAACGGTGTTCAAAATTGGGTCATTATAAGCCATAGGAAGAATGGAACCACCACTAGAGCTACCACTTGGACCTTCACTATGACTACCAATGAAGCCACCATCGATGCCACTACCACCAATGTGACCTCTGTTAGAGCCACCACCACTTACAAAGCCACTACTATGACCTTTGTCAAAACCACTTCTACCAGTACCACCTCCGCCACCAAAGCCTCCACCAATCATCCCACCAAATCCTCCACCACTAGAGGTGGAAAAAGGGGTGAAGTGAAAACCTAGAGGGTTTTTATTTACTTTGACAGTTTTAGAATTTTTGGAAGCAATGGGCACACTAACTGAAGGGACCATGTCATCCATGTACATAGTTGTGGGAGGCATCGATACCTCCAGCTATCTCTCATGCTCTTCGAAGGGACCACCTTGTATCATGTTACTATGGTTCGAAGGGGTGCACACTTCAATTAGATTAGTGAGACTAGCAAATATTTTTATACCTATTCAGTTTTTTCCTACCATGTATCTTATTTCATTGATAACCTTAATGACCCTAGCTAGCTTTTGGTTTTTCTCCAAGTGATTCTCTAATGCACCCAACCCTTTGCTAAGACTAGTGATGTATTCAGAAGGGATGTGGATAACTTCACTCTCATCTATGGATGATGAGGTAGGTGATGCAATCAGTTTCATCAAAGAATCTAGACTCGCCCCATGACACCTGCTCCTATGTAGAAAGACCAACTACATAATGGGAGAAAAAACTAGTAGTGAAACTAAAAGAGACCTTCATCTTCTCCATTGGAAGGTGTTTTAGAATTCTCCTTAAAATATACCCAAAGGTCGTGGACTGGGTTGTGATGCTCATAAACCTTCACAACACACAAGAGTGCAATGATCAAAGGGTATACGAGAAAAATCTTAGAACACTGACAAATGAATAGACATTGGTTCACATAACATTCACCAAAAATGTAAGAGAGGGGGACCAACCACTATAAGGCCCCAGGTCATGAAAGTTTGAGAGAAAAATGCTACCCTAACTTACCTCAGTTTAAGGGAATGTTAGGATAGGCGAGATGAGAATGATGAGGACTATGAGGTCCTTAGACCACCCTGCAAGCCCGAGAGTTGAAAGGAGACTAGGCAGGTGAGTTTGTAGGGTCAACTCTCTATTAGAGGATAAAATTGCGGCTCTGGGATGAAATCGCAACATGCTAGTGTCTCTCAAGTGTGTTGGCATTCGTACGGCTAGAAAACCAAGGAGACAAGGTTTGATCACTAAATATAAAACTAATAGCCTAGTTAAGAGTTTCTAAGGGAAAAAATAATATTATGAAATATGAAAGATAAAAGCGGATGTGATAAAGAATGTATATTACCGCAAGAGTGATGAAGACGATCTCACATAATAGCTCATTCACTAGCTCACTCCAATATATCTCCACTTATACACAAAAGAGGGGGAAAATGTTGGGGGGCTATTTAGGGGTTAGCCTCAGTCAAACCCTCATTTTGGTGTTTCCACCTCCACATACAACCAAGTTTGCAATGATGTATAAATAAAGCGATAAAGAAGGAAATATAAGCAAAGTACACAAAGACACTACAAAACAGTAATGTTCTAACTCAACCAAGTAATAGAGAAGATGAGTGAGGAGCTTACCACCTCTGCCCAAAGCCCTCAAGGCTAGTGGGGGAGATAATGAGAGGAACTAAAGCCTCTGTTGCAATGGAGTTGTTCTATGCTTGTTCTATTGAAATGATGGAGTGATAGATTGCTATTATGGAGTACAAAATATTGCTTCAGTGCTTGAAGTGAATGCTAGAATGCTTGGAGATATTATGTAGAAATCAACTAGCCTTCAAATTAATGAATGAGAGGTGAATATGAAGAAAGGAGATGAAGAAACGACCATAATTGGATCGGCCAGTCGAAGGGAGGCATTACAATTCAACTTCCAATAGGAAGTGTAATGCCTCTGTAGACTCGAGCTGCAAGAATATCCCAGGGACATAAGTGTGTCGCACGAATGTTATATTTCATGTGGGCATCCTCGATAGAAATGCCTCTACTGATGCTCAAAACAGGTCCCAAGTGGATGGAGAATAGCGGGCTTATGTGGAATTAAGCCTCTGAATTTGGATTTCTAAAGTGGAGAGGGGTAAAAGGGGAATTTGCATTAGGGGTGAAAATTCACCCCTATAAATGTTTCCCCCACTTTAGCGAACACGAATACTAGTGAGTGCTTTGGTAAAGTAGATCAAAGAATTAGTAATATAGAGAGTAATATTCATAACAATTTTTAAATATGATACTAAAATAACTCATAGATTTAGGTATATACTGTATCTACATTTTACATAAGTGTCATGAAATTTCATAAGTTATGTTTTCAAATGAGTTTTAACTCATACTAAATAAGAAATTTATTAGTATATCTTGACATTTTTATACACTCTCAAAATAAAAATACAACAATCAATATACTTTAATTGATACAATTTTATAGTTTAGTGAAACAATAAAATTATTAGCACAATAACTCACATTATAGGTAGTATAATAAAGAATATATGGGTATGTGTAGGATCATCATGGAAAAAATAGGCCCTTAAGTGGCAATGAAAATTTAGAAAATCAGAGTTAAGCAACTTGACGTTAAAATTTGAATAAGTTATCTATATTATTTCAAAAATATGTAAGAATACAATTTGTAGCAAATTGAATGTAGTTTCTAAACTACTAGGTTTATTTTATTTTTTTTAAATCTATTTGGTAAAAATTTGAAATTTCAATGCAGTGGTACTTAAATTTCGGGGAAAAATAAGAAGTAGGTGTCTGTTTGACCACCCTAACCACAATAAACTGATAAATAAAATTTATAAGATTATAGATATAAGTAGAGGACTCATGTCCCGATGTGATGCATATTTTTTTGTAATTTTTTTCCAAGTAAATAATTAGTTATGAATTTTTTATTACAACTTTTAAAAAATATTAAAACTCGTATGTCTGACCACCTTAACTTGGTCAAAACTTCAAGAAATTCAAATTATTTTTTTAATCCTATAGTATGAAAAGCATAGAATGTGATGCATGCTTCGGATTAAAAAAACGTGATATTGTTTGAAAGCTATAGATTTTTTTCAATCAGCCTATCAATCAAGACTTTAGTCGTAATTCAAATAGAAAATGAATAATAATTATTTATTAAACTCAAAGTAAAGCATAATTTATATTTGTGGAAACCTGAGAATCTTCTTTAAAAACCCTCTTCATTTCATCAATTTTGGGTAAAAAAAAGTTGTCAGCCACATGGGCCATCATATCACTTACATATCGCCACTTTTTGGCCCATCATGATCCTGCACATACCCATATTATATAAATTTCAAATCATAGTTGTATTTATGTTTTTTACATAATATTCTATCAAGTTAAGCTTAATTTTCAATAGAAAATAGTTAAAATTTTGGCTAGTTCCTATATTTTTGTTTAATTCAACATTCTACTAATATATCCTTCTATCACAATCTCAAATCCTCTCAATGATTCTGCTATGTGTAACTTTTTGGTTTCATGCAAAGAGGTCATTACTTCTTATATATCATGGGAATTCAACAACAGTGAAGATGTTCACTTTTGGTGAGATTCATTGAATGGTTATCCTACTTTATCTTCTTTTCAATAATTGCAATTGGCTGAGCACACCCTTACAGAAAGTTGGGGCTTTAGACTAGCAGATTATGTGCATTTGGTTGGTAAAGTCACAAGCTCTGTTGTGTGGAAATATTTTTCATCTTTTCCAATTCTTGATAATGAGAAAGCTTTCTTAAGTGACACTTTGAAATCAAGGGTAGTGCTTTTATCAAACAATAAGGATAATATTTTTTGGGCTCCCTCAAAGAATGGGAATTATTCAATCAAGAAGGGCTATAGAGATTTAGTCAAATCTATGTAAAATCAAAATCAAAGGGCATATTCATTCTATTTGAACTCCATGGTTCTTCGAAAAGCCGATAGTTTTGCTTGGTTAGCCTTAAGGAATAAGATTCTCACAAGCAATAAATTGTCCAAGTTGGGAATTGTTGGGCCATTTAATTGTGTTTTATGTGGGGAAGCTCTTGAAACAGTGGATCACTTATTTTTCTAATGCCTTTTTTCTCAAGCATGTTGGTTTTTCATCTTGTGTAAACTTAATTGTTATCTGGTTCTTCTCAATTATCTTTGGAATCTTTTCACATGTTGGATGGTTCTTTTTAAATCATCTTTGTTTGTGTGCATATAGAAGATTGTTCCTATAGTTCTAATTTGGAATGTTTGGTGGGAGAGAAACAATCATATATTTAGAGATGTAAAGTCAAATCCTAATCAAGTCCATTTAAAAATTAAGAGAGTAGTCTCAAAATCAGTTAATGCATATGTCCAAAATCATAAGAATGTTTCATCCCTTTTCACTTCATGGGAATGTAATTTTAAAAGAATGGAAATATTTTACCTTGTCATTTAAGGGAAGCCTTCAAAGACTTATATTGTAAAAAGTTGTCAAAAATAAAATTAGGTGGCTTCCTCCAAGTCAATATTTCATCAAACTTAATTTTGATGGTGCTTCGCGTGGCAATTTGGGTCTTTCAAGTACAAGTATTTGGTTAAGAGATTGTAAGGGTACATTAGTAGTTGTCAAAGCTATTCATCTCCTCGTAGGTTCAAACAATTTAGCTAAAACCCAAGAACTCTTATATGGTTTCAAATTAGCTTTTTCTAATTGTATTTCATATTTAAATGTGGAAGGTGATTCATTGTTTATAATAAACACCTACAAGGAGAAGAAAATACATAATTGGTAGATCAAATACTTCTTACAACAAGTCTAGTTTATGTTTGAAAGTTATAAGTCATTAATTTTTTCCCATACTTATTGGGAAGGAAATCGATTGGTTGGCATTTTGGTAAAAATGGGGTGTGACAATGAATGTTTTGATTTTTCACAAGGGTCTAATATTTTTGCATTCCTTCCCTAAGGTGGAAGAAATAATTTCATCAAAAAATTTTGTGTAATTTATTTGATGGTGCATCAAACTTTTAGAGATCAGAGGTCAAATTGTTGGCATTCACAAAAGTGAAGGAAGGATAAGGTAGAAGAGACTCCTATTTCCTAACAAGTCTAAAGGAAAATTGGCTTCCCAGTTTACATTTTTGGAGATTGGACCTTGGGCTTTCCATTCATTGTTTACCAGAAACAAAGAAGTTAGTCAAATTTCACTAAGTTTGATTGGGTTTCAGACTTCGGTCTGATTGCTTACTTGTTGTAAAGAAGATCGGACTTCGAACTTTGTGGTTGCGGCTTGCATTGATTAAGCAGTGTAAAGGGTATGAGGGATCCTCGACCCTCGAAAATGGGAAGTTGTAAGAAGGTTTCACAAGTCAACGATGAGGCTTGCGCTCTACATGAAGTTGGTAGCTAGTAAGGAGGACGCGCGAACCCAAACCACCAACAAGAAATAAAGGAGTTAGTCAAATTTCACTAAGTTTGATCAGGCTTCAAACTTTGGCATGTTTTCTTACTTGTTGCAAAGAATATCATTCAAGATTTATTATTGCGTCTTGCGATGATTAAGTGGTGTAAAGGGTATGATGGATCCCCAATCCTCGACCCCCAAAAATGGGAAGCAGTAAGAAGGTTTAGTGAGTCAATGATGAGGCTTTCACTCTACATGAAGATGGTAGACAGTAAGGAGGATTGCATGAATCCCGACCACTAACATGGTGGATGCAAAAGCTAGTGTTTTTAGGTTTCGACATTCGGTCATGCTTCATAAGTTCTAACATGCATTTCATGGAATCAGTATGAAGGAATTGAGACTCCCAACTCCTGACAAGTCTAATGGAATGACAAGATTCTGAGTTTGGACTTTCGAAGATCGATAACTTTTATAATTACTTGGACCCTCTTGGGCTCTTTTGTAATTAGGCCTTCTTGGGCACTTTTGTAAGTAGGCCCTTTTGGACACTCTTTTAATTACTTACTATTATTATTAATATAATATATAGGCTATTAGCCTTTTCCAATATATATATATTTCATTTAATCCTTCTATCTCTATATCTTTAAAAAATCATTTCATTCTATATTATACTATTTTATCATTTATTCATATCATTCAATAAATATATCATTGTATCATGTTACAATCAGTTTACTATTATCATTGTATGGTTTTTGTATAAATCACTTTCGATTTATCATAGATGTCTTTGTAATATACTAATTTTCAAGGTAAATAATCTTATTACATATAAAAAATAAATTAATAATATTTTTATAGGTCCTAAGCTCTCATATGTATCATATTTATCCAATACTTTAACTCTAGTAGTGAATTTTAAGTTTTAGTAGGTGTAAGGAGTTGAAAGATAAAGAGAGGTTATAAGCTCATTGAAACATGGGTAATATTAGTAACCCAACAAGATTTTTAAACATTAAAGTAAATAACACAAGCTTGAAAAAATGAAATTAATAATTATTATAAATTAATATATTAATGATATTTCAAAAGAACACATAATTTGAATTATATTTATAAATCATAACAATCATACCAAGTAAGAAAATATTCTTTCAAGGCTTACCTAAACTATGGTTTTATCTAAGACAAACGAGTAAGCAATAATTTAGAGACTTAACTTATTTATTTTTATTATCAAGAATGAGAATATTATGTTGCATGCATTACCTAAAACATATGTAGAACATGGATACACTGGATAGTTATATTGTATAATGAATGAGCTCATAACTTTAGAAAATGACTATGGTAAACACAATAAGTACCTAATAGATTTCATCTAAAAATGATCTAAATTAATTAAAAATGGTGTTATAAGACTATATTATTAAGGCTATAACAACAAAATAAGATGATTTCATGCATATTTAATTTATGTAAAATATTTGAGTAACTAATATAACCATAATAATGAAAGAGAAAAAAAAATCCCAAACAAATCAATAATAATAGTTCATAGAGTTCTCACGAGGTTAACAATTTTAAACTAAGAAAACATTAATAATATACAAATCAAATGTTAACTAAAAATTCAATATGGATATAATATAACTAGACTCTACAAATGCTAGACAGTTAGTCATGATTCATTTTTACATGTATCCCTAGTTGTCAATTGTGCAAAGAAATAAATTTAAACATTTTCCACAACACTAAGACTGTTAGTTTGTTGTTCTCCTTTCAAAAAAAAAAAAAAAAACCTCTTCTTTTATTCTATTATTTATCTCCTCTTTAATAAAGCATGGAAATTTCTCAACTCACCCCACTTTATATAATGTTATCCTTCATGCATCTATTGAGATCCTTCATTTTGTTTTATCTTAGCTTATCATTTATTTTTAAGAATAGAACATATTCATTTACTTATATTATATATTTATAATTTATTTATTTATATATTTATAATAATGTAAGAGTAAGTTTAAATATTATTTTATTAATTTTTCATAATTATATGTAATATCAATTATATAGTTCTATTTTTCTCTAAAGAGATGGACTGTGACAACTAGATGGCAATCATAGCAATAATGCCACTACCAATTTTGTATAGTTACATCATCGATAGTCTCAACTTTTTTGCCAATGACCATACTAGGTAGTGTCACCTCTATGTATCCCTCATTGGGATAAAAATACTAATTTGTATCATGCTTTATTTTGCACCCAATTTTGGTGGTTTCTAGATTTGTGCTTATAATATTATTTAGATGACATGTTTGGTGTGAATTTATAAATGGTTATATAGCTTTCAAATTTATAGAGATGGTTTTGCATGATTTACACATTAACTAATATATGTGGTATATAGATCTGCGATGGCATTGTATTCAAAGTGTTCTAGATGAAGACATTTACAGGTTTGCATGGCTACTTGGAGGGTTCTTATTGATCCATGGTTACTCCTATGTGGGTTTGTTTGGAAAATCAGATCTAGCATTGATTATGGTGTTTGAGTCTTGAAAATCCACATGTTATACCTGATTATCTCTATTTTTCATGATACTAATGTGGGGATGAGTCTATTTTTTCAGTTATTTGAGATTGATGCACTGATTATGTATTTCCCCTTTGAAATATTACATATGTGTAGATCTTGTAAATTTTTTTGATGTGGATTCTATTTGGTAGGCCATATTCTTGGTCACCATTATTACATTGGTATACATATTACAGTGAGAGATGGTTATTGGGAGTATCTGATATACTTGTTCATTTAAAACTATAGTAGTTTTTATGGTTCAAGAGAATCTTTTTTCACTTTCAAAAGAGTGTTTTCAATGATATTGGTCATGATGTGATGTATAACTGAGTATTACTTTTAGTGGGAGCTTTATGTAGTTATATAATGTGTTTTATCTTCTTTGTTTCAAGATTTTGGTTTTAATTTTTTGTTGCAGTGTGAAGTGAGTCATGGATAATCTTTGATTAGAGGATGAATGGTCTTTTGCAATGGTTATTAGTGTCATAAGAAGCTCTTGGATTCTTCCCTTAGATTGCAGTGAGAGTTATAACATATTTGGTTCTATTAACATAGGATGTGTAGTAGTTGTATCTTCTTGGTTTGGAGATTATGGTGTTGAGTTCTTTGATTGTGTTGGGGGCATGGAGTATATTCAATTAGGAGATGGTTATCATGATGCTTGGAGAGCTTGGTTAAATAGTTCAGTGGGAGCTCTGGCAGTGATGTTGATTCATCATTTGATGATGGATGGTTTTTTTATGTGATCTCCTAGGAGGGGATGTTATATCATGATGTCACGATATTCCTAATTATACAGTTGGAATTTTAGCAATGGTCTTTTTTGGTTCTCTTTGGTTTTGAGTATTTATATTTTTCTTGGAGCTTCATAATTTTGCAGGGTTACATTTGAATTTGGCATGGATTGATTGATGGATGCTCACAGAGACTAGAGAGACTTGGGTGAGGCTAAGAGATCTCTTATTTATGGGATCATATGTTGAGATGGTTATTCTTTGATGAGGATTTTAGTAGAAAGATTAAGGAGCCTACAACTAGTTATGGATGTGAATCCATTATGGATCTAAAGGGAAGATTTTCATTTCTTGGTGTTATGTACACATGCCAATCTTGTATTCCATTCTTGGTCTACTCAGTAAGTGAATAATCTAAGAGGTATTTCCCACCTAAATATCAAATGCATTATTTATTTTTTATCTTGCCTTCTCATATGAGTTAGTCTTGAATATAAACATTTTGAGGACTTGTTAAGAAGAAGATGCATATGTTATGGATTTTCATTTTTCTCCCTGTTTTGGACTTGAGCTATGGTTCTAGTTCTAAGGACTTATTTGGAGAGGTACAAGAAATGGTTTGTGGCTTTCATAATATTCTCTTTATTGTGGGAATTATTGGTTGGTTTGATCTACCTTCGATATGAGAGGTTTACACCTATTTATAGCATGTTTTCATTTGATTTGACTATTAGATGTTGATATCCTTTCAGTTTGGGAATGTTGAACGAGATCTTACTTTACATCTAGAGCTTGGTACATGTTAGTGTGGAACAAGGATATGGTTTGATTTGCAGGTTCTCTCTTTGGTCATGGTATTCTTCCTAGATGTTTTGTTTTGCATGATTGAGTGTGAATAACTTGAGAAAGCTATGGGGACTAATGGTGAGAGAGGTATTACATCATATTTGTTTGTAGGATTTACATATCATTATATATTTCCTTAACACTATGTAATAGAGGATTTAGCCACATTATATGTAAAGTACTATAGATAGGCTTGATATGCCTTGAACTATTTTTAGATTTGGCATTACTCATGTAGTGGGAGTTTCTAGATATATGTCTAGTTATCCTCTTTGATATCTTGGTTTGTTGGCTACTGATGTGATGATGAGTTTTCATGTTTCATTGGATTTGTATCTACGAGTTATGTAGGTTGTGGATTAGCTACCCACTTTCTTACAGTGGGATTACTCGGATGTGGACTATCTATATCCATAAGATTCTTTTAGTGTTATTGCAAAATTTGTTAGTTGGCATTGTCTGTGGCCATTTATGCATTGGTATGTTGCATTAAGATAGGAGGATGGATATATAGAGTCTTGATTGTAGATTTGGGTTGGTATGTCGATGACATGAAGTTTTATCTATGTTTGGTATAACCTAGTTTGAGGTATGGTTAGCTTGGATGAGCTACAATTCGTTGTGATTGCTATTCTAAATGGTATGAGTAAGGAAAATACTCTGAGTCTTTGTTATCATTTGAATTTGATTCTTGTGTTCATGTAAATATTGGTGTAGGTTTTGGTGATAGTTGATATGTTTCACCTTGGCATGTTCCTTTTTATTCTATAGGTGGCATGTTAGAGGATGTAAAGGAGTTTTTTTCTTGATTGTGGTTATCGTGGTTTCTTTTTTTGATATCTTGTTGGAGCATGAAAGCATGGTGAAGATTAATATGGTAAATTATTGGATAAGGGCTGATTTTCCCTTGTTTATGATTCCTATGGGTTTATTTACAATTTTGATGTCAAGTGGGAGAATGTTAGGATTAGGTGCCATCCACCTTGTAAATCCTATGGCATATGTCATGGTTCCAACATCCTTGGAAATTGTACTTAGGTACTCGAAATAAATTGGAAAAATATTTTTTAATATTAATTCTCACCATTGTTTGTAATATAGTCATAAGGGGTGATGGGTCAACTAGCAGTGGTAAAGGTGAGTTGTGGACGTAAATAATTAATATTGTTTTCCCCACATGTGGATTCCTAAAATGGGATAATAAAAGATAAAGGAAATAATAAATGAGTGACTATTGGGATTCTCCAAGTGGGTTCTTGCAATGAGGCAATGGGTTTCACTTGGTTTTCCATCATTTATTACATTTAATGTAATGTTTATCTCTCATGTTTGGGCGCCCAAGTTAGAGGGAAAGTATTAGAGCTAAAACTGGTGTCCTTTTTTATTTTGAGGTAATCCAAAGGTTGTGGATGTTTGGAATGAAGGTTCATCTTTGGGTGCCATGTTTTGTGCATTATATGTCTTCACAAGTCTATAAACTTAGTCTCTCGAATGTAGAAATGGGGAAGAATAGTTGAATGTAGTGTTAATTTACAAGAACAAGGACATGTTGAGGAAAAAGGAGGTTGTTCATCAGTGCACAAGTGCTTCCATGTTGGAGGCAAAGAGGATAATAGAATTTTTTGTATTGTAATCTCATTTATTTGATGATAAATCATACTTGACCTCTCTTCTTGGTGGAGTTTTTTTCCCCGCAAGGGATTCTCCACGTAAATCCTATGTTATGTGATAATCTTGTGTTGCTGATTTATGCCTCATTTCTGCTATCTTATGGTGATGATATTCTTTATTTATTGTTGTTATAATTTCACATAAGGTGATGTTTATAAGAATGTTATGTTGGCTAGTTTTGGAATCATAAAGAAAAAAATCTAATCATGGTAATACATATTAAGACAACTTAATATTCCAATTTTCATATAAGTTTCATATTTTCATGTTGGTGTCTAGTCCAAGCCTTGAATCTCATCCATTGAAGTCATACTTGGATAGATATAAATTTTTCAACAATCGGTATTGAGCCTGTTTATTTCTCATCAACTAGTACACATTTATTTCATTCTTCTCTCTTTTGGAGAGGATTTTTATCCATGTTGTTTTCTCCATTTATTTGGTTATGAGATATTTATCTATGTGTAAATTGGTACCTCATTAGGTCTTGTAGTCAAGACTCACCCATGCATCCATCGATGTATTCATCATTATTTTTTTAGCTTCTCCCTAAGTTGTACTTAAGGGGGCATGTTAAAGTAAAATAGTTAATCACATAGTTAATTAATTAATCATTAATCAATTAGGTCCCCTTTTAAATTTATTACACATAATTTAAACCTAGGAGAGTGTTGTTTCTATTTTTAGGCCATGTGCTTTGTTGTCTCATAGCATAGGATGAGGGCACTTTCTATGGTCTAATTTTATCCTCACCAAGGGTTGTTATTTTATTTATACTTTTATAAGGATTCATTATTTATATCATAATAATTTAACCCATTAATCAATAATTAATTATACTATTCAACTATTTTTTTATATCAACTCAATTCTTAAGGTTGCATCAAAAAATCAATTGTTTTTCTCTCTATGTGAATTTTTTTTTTATTGTAAGTGATTTATTGGATCCATGGGGTTCAAAAATCAACTCCAATATTCCTCATAGACCAAACACCAAGGGCAGGCTCTTAAAACCACCAAGTTCACAACATTGGAAACACAACAAGAATAGGAAAACAAATTTAATTTAATAAATATATACATAATATGTTCATAAGCACTAAATAATGTATTATCATACACTACACTATTTTTAGAAATTAGTGTAGCTATAGGATTCACATCTAAATGGAATGATGTGTTCCCTCATGTCACTTAATTACATATCCTTTTTGTCACACACACTTCATACACTCCATTAACGTCAAAACATTAGGAGGTATGACAACATGACTAGGAAAATAAGAATGGTACAAATAAGAATTCAACACATCTCATCCTAATGGTCAAACAAATAGAGAATAACAACTAATATCATACACGAATTCAAAAAAACATAAGTAAATAATATCTAGAAATTTCATGTGCGCCAACCAACAAGATAAAACATGATTGATCCATACAATAACAACCAAATTCCATAGATTTTTCAAACACTTCAAATAGAATTTATTTACATTCTAGTAGAGAATAATAAATTCAAACTACCAAAGTTCTAACAACTCAAGCATTAAGAACTAGCATGTTCTTCACTATGGATACTCCCTTATACCTTCCATCAAAGGCTCAACATGGACCTAATAGAGAATAACATGACATGAAACAAGAGAAAACAATCAAAAAAATCTAGCATAGCCACCACTAGAATGAAAATAACACTAAAGTGGAACAAATGTCAACTCCAACAATAAGGCATAAAATTAGCTCAATTTCAAAAATAAATCAAGAATGACCATAAAATACAGCAAATAAATTAATATATTTTTTTGGTGGCTAGACTACTCATAAGTACAAATAATAAAGCAATGCTAGTCCTTACAAACAATTAGAGAATTCATCAATAACTGAAATAAAATATCAAAATAAAGAAGGCACATTGAACATGCACTAAATGACTAGTTCTCATCATAAGTAAGAAATTAAAATGCTACACCACACCTTGATTTCCAGAACCCATGGTGAGTTAGAGAACATGCTCGAGCAACACCAAGAATGTTTTTCTTCAAAGACTCCAATCACACAAAACATGAAATCATGATTACAAAATCAATAATAAATTGAGACAAAATCAATATCAAAAGTCAAGATAACTCAACATCTTCACTCATAAATTAAGTAATAATTACCATTCAACATCATACATGAATTCACCAATCATATGGTTAATGCATTAATGAAAAACTTAGTTTGTAATACAAAAAAAGAGGGAATTTGAGGATTTTGATACTAGGGATTGCTTTGGGAGAGGATTTAGGAGATGGAGGGGAAATAGAGAGGATCAAGGATTGGTGAAGAGGAGTATTATGAAGGTAAAAAATCATTCATAGAGGATTGGAGAGTAATGAATGAGTGAAAAAAAATCCCTTATGGAAAATATAATATCTTATTAATCTCCCCTCTTTATAAGAGAATTAGGAACAAGTAGGAAATAGGTTGTTGAAACATAAAAATGTGGTGAATCTAGGATTAATGTCTACAACCTAGGGTCATTTCCACATTTTTATGAATTTCATTGAGATATAGATCAACAAGGTGAATTATTTGACTATCAACCTTAAAGGTGAGCCAACAAACCCTGGATCTATATCCTAAGCAAGATTGGAATTGATTAGAAATATTTTGAAATGATTAACTTAATTATCCTATATGCCTTAATTTTAAAAATGTAAGATCTCAAAGACTAACAGTCAAAAATAATAGTTTACTAGTGGATCTAGGAAGTGCAAAGAAGATCAAATATGCTCAAAAAAATTGGTTTTGGGAGGCTTACAAGGAATCATTTTCCCTTGGGTGAATGGGTCTTTTTACAAGTGTCCAGATCAATTTTTTGGGTCCTCTAATGCAAGATATGAGCTTTTGTTTTCCCTAGGTCTCATTGTTGAAAAACAAAAAGATAAATTTTGAATATGAGTTTCTATGGCTTGACAATAATGATGACAATTTATGCAACAATGAAAAATTTCTCTTCAAGATATTCAGTCCTTCTTCAACCTATAATCTGCACATACAAAGAAGGGAAAAATTGTTTGTTTTGAATGGCGGTTTTCCTTAGTCAAACCCTATGTTTGGTAATTAAACCTTGATAGAAACATAATGATAATTGATAAATGGAAGGAATGATGAATGAACACTTGCTTACAATAACTCACCAAACATTTAATGGCTTCCCTTAGAGGACCAAAGTCAAACACATCACTCTAAGGAATTAGATCTTTCTTTGCTTAATTTTTTGGATACTTGAATGCTTGGATGCTTTAGGATCAATAATGCATATTAGCTTTCACAAGATGACATGAACACACATAAGCTTGAACATGATAATAGAATCTTGAATTCTGCAACAAATGATTGATAAATCTACTCTTGAATAATAATATTTTCTCATAGGATTTCTCTCATAAAGTGTGTTTTCTTGCTAGTTAGATTTGAATTGATAAAAAGACTATATTTATAGGTGTTTATCTAATTTCCAAGAAATTAGATTCCAAAAGCGAACAATTTCATATGAAATTTGAATCATTAAAAGAAAAGTCCAAGACACATTCATTTTGGGGTGATTAAAATATTAATTGTGAGTGATCCCACAATAGTGGTTTACAATTTTTGGCCAAACTCAACACTGAAATTATTGTTTCTAACTAAATCTTCACATTCAGGCACCTATAGCGGCTAAACCATGAGGAATTTGAAGATGATGCAAACTAGAGTCTCATCACATTTTATTTGTAGATTCTAAAAATATTTTTTCAAAATTTTTGGAATCTGATTGCACTTCTTTTTCCATCTCCCATGAAAACAGGTTTGTTTCAGAAAACATCATCTTTAAAAAGTGACGCACACCGTATAATGCATAATTTTTTTTCCATGAAGGATAAAATTCTAATTCTTTCAAATTTAGATTTGTGACTCTGATATCTTGCTTCCACTTGGTTAGATAGTTTTTTATTGAATATTGTTTCTTTAATCAAGTTTCGAACTCAGACCAATTACAATTCAGACATAATGCGACCGTATAACGCGTAACTTTTTTTGTATATATCAAAATTCAATTTATTTATTTTTGTTGGATCAAGGACTTCAATATCTGGTGCACTCATATTTTTCAATTTTTGTTTTTATAATCTGTTATTTTTCCACATGTGCAGAACAAAGACCTTCATTTTCTGTGAAAAATCTATATTTAATAAAACTAAAAAAACAAATACATAATAAAACCAAAACATATCAAAATTATATTCGTTGAATAGCTCGTTCCAAGGAATACCTGATTCTAGTTGGGCTTGTGAAGTCTCTACCATTTTCATTTTCAAACTGAACTCCGAAGTGCGAAAAATTTAGGGTTTTTTTGTGAATTTTTTCAAACATGAGGGAAATAGGGGGTTCACTTGAACCTGGGGGGTTCGAGCAAACCCAGGTTCTCCTGAAACCCCTCCCCAAAAGGGGTTTTCATGAGGATTTTTTTTTTGCATGTAAATAATGGGTTCACTCGAACCTTGGTTTGAGTGAACCCTTTTTTGGTTCGTGTGAACCATCTAGTTCGTTCGAACCCCCAAAATGTAAAATTTTTCCATGGGGTCATTTTTTGTGATTTTTCCTTCCTCACTAGAAATGTAAACCACTATTGTGGCTTCACCCTTGAATTAATTAAACATAGGATTCCCTTTCAGAAAATAAGATAAATAAGGCTTTGGAATGCATAATTTGGAGAATTAGAAGCTTAATTAAGTCCAATTAATTAAGGGACCCAAACATAGTGTGAAATCATAAAGGTATACAATTTCCTACACTAGATTTAGCCCCCACTTTAGTGAGAGTATGAGCTTATGCTCAAACTCACACAAAATTAGACAAATATGCATCAAGAGAGGTCCAAGTGTATAAATGTTAGAAAGATAGGATGAAAAATATCAAAGAGGTGATCAAGCTGCCTATTGAATGCACAAGAAATCTAAGAGAGGGGGGAGAATCATTTTTACCTTAAAACTTCAAAAACCCTCACAAACATTCAAATCCACATTAATCCAATTAACCTTAATCTGTTAGAATGATTTATCATGAAATAAATTAACGAAAATTGAAACACATCAACACCATGCACAAAGGAACACCAAATCTACGTTGAAAACCTAAGATTGGAAAAACCACGGTGAGGATTAACTTGCAATATAAAGTAATATCAACACCAAACATAATAGGGCTCACTATCAAAGGGCTCATTTCCAAAATATAAAAGAAGATATAGAGAAGAATGTCACAATAAGAAATACATCTCAAAGCAACAAAAAGATCCATCACAACAACACCAAAACCTTCATAGTATTTCTAAAGAATTGTAGACACCTTCTACTCACTACATTCAATAATCTAATACATGAAATATACAACTCTTAAATTCACATCATACTCATATATCTTGACATCCCTCAATAACTCAACACTTATTTATATCATCTTCAACTTGAAAATATTCTCCAAGGTCGGCTATGCACCTCAACCATGGAAAATCAAATTGGGTTGGCACCAAAACATTCCCATGGTGGAAAGGAATGAAGGTGGATGACAAAATACCTTAGTTAGGACCTAAATCCACTCATACAGACCATTACATGACATGATTCTACAAACATCAAAGCAACTTCACAAGTAGTGTAAACACCCACAGTCAGTTGAACCTATGTTAACATCATTAACACTAAGCACATAGTTCTTTAAATCAAAAGATGACTCACAGACACCACATAACATTTAAACACAATCTAGAATACTCCACAAACACCCTGAAATCCAACAAGTTCATTTGCAACAACTTTCACTTGAAGAATGTACACACCCAATACATTTAAACTACTATGGCATACACTATAACTCAAGAAACTAACTTCTAAAGCACCAAACTAAGAAAAAACTCATCTAAAGAAAGATACACACACTATCAAAACCCTTCTAGATCTACAAGACTTGAAACCACTCGACAGAGAAATGTGGAGCAAGAAAATTTCTCCCAAACACCTCTACAATATATAATTCACACACTAGTGAACACAAATTCCTCTACATAGTGATTCAACACACCAATTTTGAATGCAACACCCCTAAACACCTCTAATCAACATATCCAAACCACACAAGTAGATCTTCAACCTAGAAGAACTGTAGAGAAAAACTAGAACACTACTCTTCAACCTAGAACACACTACAACACACAGTTTCCTCTTTTAATTCAATTTTATCAAAATAACTTGGAAACCAAGCACTAGAAACTCATCAAAACAATCCTCAATACTTCATCATCACCACCAAGCCAACTACAACATAGCAACTCAACCATACATCCATAAAAAAAATATTATCAAAGCAACACTAGATGTTAACACTAGTAGCAAACTAATGACAACATAATGCAACCAATCAAAGAATCATCAAAGACAACACCAACTCAATACAAACTGTGCATCCTTGCGATAAACTCCTTCTTATACAATTGACACCAATGACAATTCCAAAGCTTGTTGACATCAATGATAACACCAACTACACATACTTGCAATAATCTCCCCCTTTGTCATTGATGGAAACACATGATGTGAAAAAACATCAACAACAAGCACAACAACTATGATCCATACATTTTTCCTTTTCTTTATTCTCCCCCTTGCACAACTAACTTATTACACTCTCTCCCCCTTTGATAAATTTCTCTCTAGAAAATTATCTTTTTCACATATCTCATTCTCCCCTTTGACATCAATGTAAAAAGACAAAGTATTTGCATCATTCATTCTCCTCCTTTGACATTAATCAAAATTTCACCAATTCTCTACTACTTTCTTTCCTTTCCTACTCTACATACTCCCCCTTAGGATCACACACCAAACTGCATCAATCAACAGTCATTGAACAATGACAACACTCACTTATTCTGACTATAACAACCAAAAAATGTCACTACCTACTCCCCCTAAGAGGTAGCCACCAACATCAGTCGAGAAAAAAGAATAAATATTGAGATCCACTAGGCTAATGCAGCTTCCTATGCATCTAGTTCAAAGGAGGGGCAATAACTCCGAACTTCTCCTGAAGAAATTCAAAATTATCCTTAGGAAAAGCCTTAGTAAATATATCAACAACCTAATCCTTTGTAAGCACATATTGAAGCTTCACTTCATTCTCTATAACCTTCTATCTCAAAATGTGATTACACAAAATATCCAGAAAAAAAAAACTTGTTTTTATGGCCTGAAACTTATATAGACTTGGGCATGAGGAGATAAAAATGAAATAAACCCCTACATGACCCCTGGATTGAATTTTCCCCTAGGTCTTCCTACGCTATTAAGATCGTGTCTGGAATAGGACCCTGCACCCTTTTTTCTCGAGCCAAATATAATCTATATTTCTATATCTATTACTTTAGGGCTTGATGCTCTGAAATCTGTTGCTCCAAAATTTTGGCATCGGCGACAACATTCTACTTGCCCTTAACGTACTCAATATCAAAATAATCAACCTATATCTTACAGATCTGATTCTATTGTTCATTAAGGTCCTACTATTCTGATACCATTGACATATCTCTAGCTAAATCCGAACTGTGTTTTCTGAATCTATTGCTCTAGAACTTGGTGCTTTAGAATTTTTGCTTTGGAATTTCATCAAAAAAAATTCTTGTAAACTTTTTAAACTGCTACTTGTCTTTTCTTTTGTATTTTCGATACATATGAAGAGACTGCCTGAATGGGTGATCATTTAGCACCACAACTGATTCCACCCACCAAATAGATTAGTTTTTATTATTTCCACTTTCATCTCGATTCATCATTTTTTATTTCCACCTTCATCCTACTTAGTCAGGTTGATGACAATGTGATTACACATATTTATCCATTGCAAAAACAATGTGATTATGCATTTATGAATGAATTATAAGTTCCTTTCACACATGGCCAAAGTCGTGGCTTCCTTAAGAGGTAATGCAACAAATTTCGGGTATGCTTACATTTCTATGTCATTATACACAACAATTTCTTTCCCATCACAACCCATATTCACCAATTTATCTATCATGCCATTCCCCTCTTTGTAGGTATGTGAGATAATAAAAGCTTGAAATTTGTCCAACAAAAACCATTTTTTTTTTTAAATATATTTCAAACACCAACTATGCACCTTTCTCTCCTTGCAGGAATTAATTATAATAAAGGAATCTCTCTCAATGTAAATTTTTGCAATACCCAATTTGAGGAGAATTTCCAATCTTGCCAGAACTGCCTAAGCCTCAGCCAAATTATTCATGCCCACTAGAAGTGAAAATGAACTAGCCACTATTACTGATCCCAAAGAGTCTCAAATACAAATTCTTGCCCTTGAGATGCCCGGATTCCCTCTCAAAGCACCATCAAAGTTGAGTTTGAAAAAATCAAGGCATGGGGACTTCCATCTAATTTTTTTTCTATTCACCTTCACTCTGTTATTTGATGTAAACTTCTTACAAACGGAAAAATTATGTTCTTCCAGTTCTTCAAAACGGAGTCATCCCAATTTGTGAACAAGGAAGACATGTTCTTGTGCTTTAAAACATAAGCATTTACCACTTCTAAAAATGCTTTTTCAATCTTAACTTTGACGACCTCAATTGAAGAACTTGATTTCTTGAAAAATGTGTAAATTGTGTTCCCACCATATATTCCATATTACTAGTGGTGGGATAACTTGCTATACAGCTGCAAAAAAAAAGAGGATTTATAAAATAATGGCCAACTCCGAAAGATATCCCAAATAGAATTTGGCAAAGGGTTGTATAATTTCAACTTGTTCTTTACAAACATCCAACATTCTTGTGCAAAATTGCATAGTACAAACAAATGGTCTACATTCTCCAACTCTTCCTCACATAAAGGACACTTGAAAGGATCAACAATTCTTAGTTTAGTTAAGTGATCACTCATTAAAGCTCTCTTTCGTAAAGATATCCATGCAAAGCTCCCAACTTTGGGAAGAATCTTATTGTTCCAACAAAATGAATAAGCCCTATGAGAAACCAACTGATCCCTACTCTGGGTTAGAGCTTTATATCCTCTCTTCACAAAGTAGGAGCCCTCTTTCGAAGGAGCCCACAGAATCTTATCAGGCTTCCCTGAAATGAATACAATTATACTTTTAAGAGTGTCGTGAAGCAATGAAAATTGATTGGCAGAAAGAGATGAATAAAAATGCATTTTCTAGATTACTTTACCCATAAGGCCTTCTGTTGAATGTACATAATCTAGAAAATTATCACCCCATTCTCTTAACAATACAACCCTTACCTGCTGTAATTCTTGAATGTTTTCCAAAGGGGGCTTACCATTCCATGAGTCCTCCCAAAATTTCATGCTTTTCCCATCATGAATTTCCCACGTGATGAATGAAGTAATAATTAACCTACATAACATTAATAAATTCCACATGGCTAATCCTCAAGGCAGGTTTGAAATAGTAAGAAACCTCAAGGGGTTTGGAGTGTCAAGATACTTAGCCTACATTAGCTTGCACCACTTCAATTTAGGCTTTGTGTACATTTTCTAAACTAACTTGGCCCCAAATTCCTTGTACCTAATTAAAATATTGTGGATACCTACTCCTCAAGATTTTTCTAGCACCATATTTTCCAAGGATATTAGGGGAACGTTTTTGCAATCATTCATATTACCCTTCCATAGAAAATTCCTAATAATCCTCTTAATTTCAAGGATAACAGAATTTGGTGCCTTGAGAACCACTAGAAAATAGTAAAGGATTGTAGATAATACTAATTTTATTAAAATAATTTTATTTGATAATGATAATTGTAGACACCAAAAATTGGTCTAGGCCTGCGAGTACCACTTTCGACATAATTTTCTATTATCCATGGTCATGATTAAATAATGTTTATTATTTAATTACCTTCCTAAACACATATTTCCTCTATTAATTAAATAACCATTTAATTATTTAATTAATTCATTATGGCCCTTTATTCAACTTGATTAATTAAATAAATCGTATTTATTTAATTGTCACTAACTAATTAATTCTCCTTCTTAATTAAATAATTTATTATTTAATTACCCCTTTGTCATATTTCAACTATAATTAAATATTTATTATTTAATTATTCAATTAATCCTTTTCAACAGTAAATTAAATAAATTACATTATTTATTTAATTAATTCATTTCAATTTTTGAATGTTGAATTAAATTAACATTTAATTCATAATTAATTGTTTCTATCACATTCTACTATCGTCTAGTTATCTAATCATTCACTCACCTTCTGACTCAAGATCTATTTAAATCCGTCAGTCATCTCTGGATTTGATATTTGATTGTCTCTGCGAGAGGACTCTCTGTCACAACCAGTCAGTTAACTAGTTCTAACTCATATGCATGAATGTGTTTATTAATTAAATATCTTTTATTAATTAATTAATTCATGTGTGCATTTGAACGGATTATTCTTTGAGTTATAACTTTGTCTTTTTCATTCAAAGTCTATTTCTTCTATTTTTGAAGACTCTCAACTGAATATTAAATTGTTTATTTAATCTTGAACTCGTGTTCTTTCTATTTTCGAACAGTCTTGACACAAGATTAAGTTATTGTTCTAATTTAATCTTTATCCTACAGGAATTTCCCAAATCACGTTCTAACTAACACAAAACTCACATCCCATGGCATTCATCAATCTTGATCATCAATCTCTCTTTCGAATCTGAGTCGATCGTTCGAAAACCCAAAATCTATAAAATGACCTATCATTATCATTATTCCTCCTCCCGAAATCAATACTTTTGAGAAGAACATATTATCTTCGATATTTTGCTGAGACAATACATCTAGGTTATTCTTGCATCAATACTAAAAATCTGAGGGAAAGAATACTGAGACAACAAAATGGAGAAGGACAATCAAGATAATTCGAAGGAGTGGATACATATTCAGTGAGACTGTTCTAGTTTTAGTTTTATTGTTTTGTTCATTTTTACTCGTTCTTAGTTGTTTGATTTTAGATTTATGTTTGTTAGATTAGATTTAACATCGTTTATTTGTGCAAATTTCCATTTATTCTAGGTCTACATTTGGTGAACCTGACATGAATCACGTTTCAAATTTCGCAACATCTTTTCATCTTTCCATTTTTTGTTTTGCATGAATCGTATGACAAACCACAATTGATTACAAAAACGATGCATCTGTTTTCGCAAACCGCATCTAATACATCCCATGACACATCTGACAACATGAACCACATCTAAGACATTATGCACCACATCCGACTATCAACATCCTACACCACATCCGACTGTCAACATTGTACTACATCCAACTGTCAACATTCAACCACATCTGTAAGTTTTTAAGCCGCATTTGCCTGGTAAAAATTTCTTTCCATTTTTTTTTTACTTTTGTATTTTCACGATTTGTTTTTTAGTTTTTGTCTTGTTTTTTTTTCATTAATGTTTTGTTTGTAGCCGTGTTTAGGGGGATAGCTTAGTTTTTGCAAGATGATGCATAGAAGACCAAAGAGAAAACCAAAAAAATATCTTCTTTTTTTTGTAGGACAAAAGGCGAAGACACAAACGAAATTACTAATCATTTGCATGTAGGACCTTATGAAGACATTGATGTGTTTAGTTAAATGTAAAAGGTTTATGTTTGGTAGATAGAAAATTGTCATTTGGATTTAAAAAATTAACCAGTGTTTTTCGTGTCTCCAATTATTTAGTTTAGAACCCTGATTCGGTATATCAAAGTATCCTCTCCCCTTGCGCATTTATGTTATCCTAGGTGTAAGAGAAATGATTATTGACTCTAGAACTTGGGTATGTCTTGGTGGGAAAAAGTACTCACCCCAAGATGACTTAAAATCAATTATGTGCTTATCACCAATGACTCCCAACTGATATACAAATTTTAATACTCGAGGAAAGCTCAATATTACGAGGATCCTAGCAAACCAGCACTTGACTCCCCAGTACCCTTGTGGTATGTCAAAACCTACAGAGCCTAACCTCTACAGAACTGGGATGATATTGTCTCTCACATGGCTCTTTTGAATGGGTAACCGAATTAAAAATCCAAATCATTGTAGTTTGCCAAAATTATTTCTATTTGCTAGTGCAGTAGGTTCAGACCTATGAAGCCGTCTTACATATTTACAGTTCATGTGTGGAGATGAGATGTATGCCATGGGAGTTTTATGAGAATAGTAGCTTGGCTTCCCCATATAAGTGAGTGTCGTGGAGGGGAGCCAGTGGGGTCAAGCTACTAGTCATCCATCTTGAATATGCATAGCTGGATTTATCCAAGTAAGAACTCAGTAAATATTGTCCAGCATAGCCTAGGGTGTAATTGTTCTATGATTTTAACGGATCCATCACTACAAACTGAAAACACATTGTATTCTGTGAATTTTTTTGTTGTATTCATCAAAAAACTTGATCATCAAACAGAGTTAGTTGAAACATCATCTTCAAAAAACCGCAACTGTCAAACAAAGTCGCAACTATCATTCTCAGAAATGCATCTATCTTAGAGAGTCACAATTGTTAAGTTAAATGTCGCATGTCTCTTCCAATGGTCTATACCTTTCACGTAGTCTACTTTCTAAGCCGCAACTATTATTTTGAGTTGCATGTGTGTCTGCGAGCCGCAACTCTCAAACAAAAAGCCGCAAGTGTCTATCAATAGTTTTAGATAAACAAATTCTATATTCTGAGTCGCATCTGAGCATAGGAGTCACATCTACAATACTCTAAACTACATCTGTTAGAAAACTGCAATTGCATATCAGCAATTGAAACTTGTTTTAGTCAAATCATCGCATGTGCAACGTAAACTGCATCTGTCAAAATTATCAATGCATCTAATAGGTGAACTGCATTTGAATATCAACAAAAAAAATTGAAAATTGTAAACTGAGTCTGAAAGCATAACTGTCTTTTTTCACTTCTATTTTTTAAGATCAACACTGGATAGAAATTGGAAAAAACTTTGCTAAAAACCTTGCATTATTAGGTGTCATATACGTCCTAGTCATAGTCATCCTAAGTTGCATACATTTAGACACTTCCTATGAAATTGCATATCATAGAATATAATAACTTTCCTTGTCATTGGATACGTTCATGTTCTGATTTGTCACTATCATTGAACCTAGTCACTATTATCCTATTTCTGAATCTTTGTAGCTCAACAGTCTAGTTTGAGAAATTCACCTTGTCAATTGTCTTTGTCCTACAATCAAGTTCCTTGGTCAACTCAAATCATTGCTTGGATTTATTCCATATGTGGTAGGTTATACCCATCTTAGAATCATTTTACCATCATAGTCTATTTGAGATTTTGCATATTTTGTGTCCTACTATAAGTCATCTTAATACATCATTTTAGAAATCTTTAGCAAATATCCTTTACATTCAGAAAATCCAAAAAATATAGAAATAGGACATCCCGATTTTTATACATAGTTTGTATTACCCCATTTTGAGCAAATTTTCATGGTTGAAACAAGGTCTAAAAAGAAATAGAAAGTAATGTTGGACCCTAACAAATTTTTCAATCCTTTCAGAAGTCAACCATCAGGAAAAGAAAGACCACACAAACCTTTGCTTGAAAAATGCGTCATTAGAGACACACATGGAAAAATTTATGTTGAAGACATAGACGTTGTAGTACAAGATCCTGAATTTGCATCCTTTATGGATGAGTGTTTGGCAAATGATCCCCAATGATATCTAGCAAAGTTGCTAGTAGAAGGTGCCACACTACCACCAGGATTTAATATTCATGTACTTTGAAAACACCGTCTACTCAACCAACAAAAACTATGATGTCAAGTGTTTCTATTCCCCAAATTACAACAGCAATACCAACTAGCATACCTACTCAAACATCGTCAATTGTAAGCACAATCCCTTTCAATGTAACACAAGGTTTACAATTTACTACGGGAGCAACTTCATCAAACCCCTTTGGCACAAACAATACTGGTAAGAGATCCAAAGTTGGAATGAATATTCATATACCAAATCAGAACATTCAAATAGGAAAAATTCCTATACCAAATCAAAACATTAAGACAGGAAATATTCCTACACCGAATCAAAACATTCTAACGGGATATATTCCCTCACCAAATCACAACCCGTCAGAGAACATAGCATTTCAGAACACCTACATTGATCCAAACAACACAAACAACATGTCCTTGACACAAGTAGATGTTCTCCAAAACTAAATGCAAATGCTTCAACAATAGATGGACATGTCTATGTCAAGAAAATGAACTATCTCAACGCAAGATCTATGTCCATGTCTTTTTGACAAAGTGCTTTACATGACACCCTTCCCCCATGGATACATTATACCAAATTTTCCTAAGTATAATGGGAGGAAGAATCCTTTAGAACACATTAGAGAATTCTCTACAATATGCATGGACATATCATATGACCCCACATACTTGATGAGACTATTTTTGTGAACCCTTATTGGGATAGCACTGGAATGGTTCTCTAAATTACCATATGGCATACGATCCTGGGGTGAATTAGCTGAGTAGTTTATCAAAAACATTGCCTTTAACATAGAGAGTGAAGTAAGAATAGCTACCTTGTGCCACACAACACAAGAAGATGATGAAACTCTCACCACTTTCTTCTAGAGATGGAGAAGTCTAACTAGCAGATGTCCAGTTGAAACACCAGAAAAACAAAAAGTCACGATATTCCTTGAAAAAATCAATCCAAAACTGAGAGGTGACTTAAGGGTACATTGTTGTACTTCATTCCTAGACTTGGTACAAAAGGGCATCATCCTTGATAAAGGCCTTATTGACAAAGGATAAATTAACGTACCAGGCAAAAACCCAGTGGTCCAACATCAAAATGCACCCAACGATAGAAAAAAGTTCTGGTCTAGAAACAAAAATATTACAAATGATGGCATTGTTGATGCTAAAACCATACATACGGGACCCGTTATCACACTTATAGGTTACAAACCCAATCAAGACATGACGAATAGTCCAGATCAAACAACAAATTTTGTCCAAAATTCATAACAACAACGACCACAAAAGAGATTTCTTACACGTGAATTTACCCCTTTGGGACAACCAATCGAGACAATATTCAAAGAGTTGATTAAACATGATCTCATTAAACCTTTGGAACAAAGAGAGTATGATCTTGGATAGTTTAAACCTTCATGGTGGGATGATAATGCCTATTGTGACTATCATTGAACAAAAGGACACAAACTACAACAATGTCGACAATTGAAGAATATTATACAAGACTTTGTTGAAAACAGAACCATAGAGGTCAATGGGTAGAAAAATACCAAGAATAGTGATCATAAGGTCTTCATAGACCCATTACATGACCACATGAAAGGAAAGGCCTCCAGTTTGGGAACCAAGAATACTCCATCAGCCAATTATGCAAATACCAAGTGTGACTATGGAAAAGTAAAAATAATAAATCACCTCCGAGCTGCAAATGAAAACGTCCATACCATCACCATTAAGAAGTGTCTGGAATGTGTTGTAAACACACGCAGAACTAAGATAACTCTTCCAGGTGCTTCTTCTGAGCCACCTACATAGTCTTCCAAGTCTAAGTACAATCTCCTTGATCAACTAAGAAAAACCCCCTCACATATATCCATTTTGGAACTATTGACTCTATCACTTGATCATCGAGCCATTCTCGACAAAGTTTTACAGAACACGACTATTCCTACAGACTTAGATGTCAATCATTTTGAAGAAATGGTGGGATATTTAACCAACTTCCATCATGCCACATTTTCCCAACAAGATTATTCAATAGAAAAGACCGATCATAATGACCCATTACATCTTCAAGTCCTAGTCCATCAAACCAAAGTCAGACGAGTCTTGGTAGATGGAGGATCAGGTTTGAACCTGTGTACCCTAAAATTGGTTAAGGAATTAGGATTCTTAGAAGCATGCGTAGACACCTCTAAGAGTATAGTCATCAAGGCTTACGATGATGAGTAAAGATCATCCAAAGGAGTTGTCACACTCCCTATCTAAATTGGCCCAACAGTTATGAACACCAGCTTCCAATTCTTGGATCTCACCCTTCCATATAACCTATTGTTAGGTAGACCTTGGATACACACAATGAAAGTTGTACCTTCCACATATCACCAATGTCTTAAATTCTCATATAATGGCATCGAGATCATGATTGATGGTGATCCAAATCCTTTTCATTATTGTACAAGCCTAAGGGAAATTCCATAAGCTTCATCATCCACTTTATCCCTATACATTGATCCATCACATCTTACCAAGTCCATTTCATTCAAACCACCATCATCTACTCCTAAGTTCGTGATCCAAGACAAGGGTTGTGGAGAATATCACATGAAGGCATCCTATTGTGTCAGTCAGCTGGTTCCACCTAATAAGGCATATGGCCTACCCATGGCAGATAGAAGGCAGTTAGTAGTCACATTTCATGTTTCCCCTACAATGACATTGACCAAATGGGGAGAGTTAAGTGAAGAAATTATGGACCAAGGTGATATTACCTCCTGGTTGTACTAGGAAGACAATGAATACCCCTCACTATCTATTCAGATAGCTATGAATCAATATGGAAAAGGCTTTAAGATGATGCAAAGCAAAGACTATGATGGACATAGTGGGTTAGGACTACATCAAAATGGAAGGATGGAACCAATCATTGTCTCACCACAACCGAAAGACCTAAGGCTTGGTTTCAACCACTTAGAATTGGGTTTCCTAGTACTTCATCACCATTTCAAGAGGAAGTGAGTTCTTATGAAGACATTGAGATATCTCACAAACCACTTCCCCTAGTTTACGATGAATCCCCTTACTCAAGCGACTGTGAATGGGATTCCCTTTCCTCTACTAGTACCATGAACCTAGATAATCTATTTGGAGAATTGGATCAAATGATAAAACCCTTACCAAAGCCATCTACTCCCCATAATAAGAAGTCCTTGTCCAAAGAAGAATGGCTCAAGTACTATTATTGGGAAACCCTTGATCATGCATCTTGGGCACCTGACGAACCATCTTCTGACGACCTAGCCATTGCAATAGTCCCACATAAGAGTTTACCTACCCATAGGAAAAAGAACAAGAAGGAGTTAGTCCAAAACGTCTTTGACCATGTCAACCACTCTATATTCACCTTGTCAACTTCCACCTTTGATAACTCCTATGATGACATGCCTCTCATATATCTCCAACTTATCGACTAGGATCAACAAGGTACACCCATCTTAGACACATTCGAGAATGACAAAGCAATAGTTGAGTTCATGGGACTTCAAGAAGGCATACTTAGAGGGGATCATAAAGTTGGTTTTACCATAGAATTGGATGAAAAATCATATTTTGGGGAGTCTATTTACACCTCTAGTCGCAAAAATGAGAATAAAAAGAAAAATGATGAAAATGAGAAAAATGGCGAGTCCCTAGATGAAAACCAAAAGGCGCCTTTGGACAAAGAAATAGTAAAAATAAAGGATGTATCCGAGGGCGAAAACCTCTCTGAGGAACCCAAGGATGGAGGTTTATACATTCTCCCCATTGAATAGGAAAAGTCACCAATGCTAGTAGAAGAGTCTGTTGAAGTCAACATAAATATAGAAGAAAACCCTCAGATAGTATATTTTGTGGCATCATTGATAGAGACAGAAAAATAAGAGTTTCAGGACTTCTTCATAAAGAGACAGATAAAATTTTCATGGTCATATGAAGACATGCCTGGGATGGATCCAAACCTTATATTGCATCATCTACCATTACAACTAGGTATTAAGCCAGTCAAACAAAAGTTAAGGAAAATGCATCCACAGATTGCTCTACTAGTCAAAGCAAAACTTAAGAAAATCTTGAATGTCAAATTCATAAGAACCATAGACTATGCAGACTAGATTTCAAATCTTGTGCCAGTAACTAAACCAACTGGGGGCATTCGTATTTGTAGAGACTTTAGAGACATCAACAAGGCATGTCCTAAGGATGAATTTCCTTTGCCGAACATAGACATGATAGTAGATATTACAGCAGGATACAAGATGCTATCCCTCATGGATGGTTTCTCTGGATATAACCAAATCAAAATCGTAGTTAAAGACCAACACAAGACAACTTTCACATGTCCATGGGGAACATATTGTTGGAATGTTATGCCTTTTGGGCTTAAGAATGTAGGAGCTATCTATCAATGAGCAATGACTACTATTTTCCATGAATTTGTACATACTCTCATGGAAGATTATGTCGATGACATTATAGCTAAATTAGTAACAAGGCCAGATCATTTGAAAGTTCTAGACAAGATATTCCAAAGGCTAGAGAATTACAACATCAGGCTAAATCCAAAGAAATGTGTCTTTGGAGTGAAATCAGGGAAACTTCTAGGGTATATCATTTCTGAAAGAGGCATTGAAGTAGATCCAGAGAAGGTAAAAGCTATCATAGAAATGCCTCCTCCACTCAGCATTGGTCAACTAAGAACACTATAGGGAATATTACAGTCTATCAAGCATTTCATTGTACAACCGGCAAACAAAATACACCCATTTCAACATTTACTCAAGAAAGGAGTACCATTTGTGTGGAAACCTAAATGTTAGGAAGATTTCCAAAAAATCAAGGATTATTTGCTCACACCACCTATCTTAATGCCACCTACAGATGGAAAACCATTGATACTATACATTTCAACAACTCAGTCAACGTTACGAGCTCTTCTCACACAAAATGATGATCAAGGTCATGAAAGAGAAGTGTATTACATCAGTCGTACCTTCATGGGATATGAATTAAATTACAACAACATAGAATTTTCCTATCTTGTAGTAGTCTTTTCTACTCAAAAACTTCAGCACTATATGCTAAATCACCAAACAAAATTGGTCGCAAAGATTGATCTCCTCAAATATCTCCTAAGTAAAGCAGCATTAACAGGCTGATTGGCTAAATGGGTTATGATACTTAGTGAGTATGAAATCTAATATGTGGAAAGGAAAGCTATAAAAGGACAAGTGATTGCAGATCAGTTAGAGGATGCACCCATGAAGGCAGACCATCCTTTAGTGGTGGATTTTCGTGATGAATTTATCTTCACAGTTGACACTAGAACCGAATGGAAATTATACTTTGACGGGTCACACATAAATCATGGTTCGAGAGTAGGTATCCTATTTGTTATACCTCAAGGCGATACTATTCCTAAATCATTTAGGATTACTTTCCCTTGCACCAACAACATAGTAGAGTATGAAGCCTTAGTGATAGGATTAAAAATGGCAGCCCAGTGGAAGATTAAGAGTCTACATGTTTTTGGCGATTCTCAGCTAGTAGTCCGAAATGTAAATGATGATTATGAAACTAAGGATGAGAAAATTTCCCCCTACAAGTGCATGGCCAATAGTTTCAAGCAATACTTTGATGACATTACTTTTCAACATACACCATGTATTCAAAATAGGGTTACATATGCTATGGCCCTTAGTTTGAGTTTTTGGATGAACGGTTATTAGTCCCTACCTATGATGTCCCTAATTCTACGATGGTGTGTATGATTATTGGTCCTACTTCCCCTTGGTACAAAGACATATTCAACTATCTAAATGACCAAACCTTACCTCTAGACCTATTAAACAACCAACGCAGAACCTTTATCTATAAGTCAGCTAAATACAGCATCATCGGAGATACCTTGTATAGGCATACCTTAGATAATGCCCTAATGAGATGTCTCAATGCTGAAGAAGCACCAACAACCTTACGAGCGGCACACGAGGTTATATGCGGATCCCATTCTAGTGGTCCTACTTTAACCCATAATATTATGAGATTAGGTTATTATTGGCCTATAATGGAAAAAGACTCATATATCTTTGTAAATAAATGTAGATAGTGTCAGATACACAGAGATTTGATAAGAGCATCAGCATAGGAGCTTTGTCTGATTACATCACCATGGCCCTTTGCCCAATGGGGACTTGACCTCATAGGTAAGATACACCCTCCATCATTCAATGGCCATAAATTCGTCATAACTACCACTAAACACTTCACCAAATGGATTGAATCTATTCCCATGACCTACATCACCGACACGCAAATATCCAAGTTTATCTTAAACTATATCATTTGTTGATATGATGTACCCCAATCCATTATCACAGAAAATGGCTTCCCATTCAAAAATCAATAAGTATGCCATTTATGTGAAGAGTTCCATATCAATCATCATTTTTCCACCCCGTATTACCCACAAGGTAATGGCCAAGCCGAGGAATCTAATAAAACCATTATTCGAATCCTAAAAAATATTGTCAATGACATTGGCCATGAATGGCATCTACAGCTTAATCCTACCTTATGGGCTTACCAAATAAGCATTCATACTCCCACTGGTGCCACTCCATACTCCCTAGTATTTAGATCTAAAGCTATCTTACCTATTGAGGTTGAAATTCCTTCCCTAAGGGTATCCTGGAAAGGTCACATTGATGATGAAGAATACCGTGTATCTAGATTACAAGAGTTAGAATTACTAGATGAACGAAGACAAAAGGCACTAGACCATTTGGACGAATATTAGAATCATCTTCGTTGTAGCTATAATAGGAAAGTTCTAAATAGACACTTTGACATTGGTGACTTGGTTTTAATGGAGAATCCCAAGAATCAAGTTGAACGAGAAAAGTCAGGTAAGTTTGAACCTAACTGGTTAGGGCCCTATATTGTCACATAAGCTTTTGTATTAGGAGCATACCAACTCTCTACCCCTGAAGGAGAACAAATTTTGTCACCAATCAATAGCCTTCATCTGAAGAGGTTCTATGTGTAGCTTCTGAGAGTTTGTCTTAATCGAGAAAATACAAAAAAATGGTTACCTTGATGAAAACTTGGCAAATAGGCATCTTTGTAACACCAAAAAAAATAGAAAATCAACAAAATAGTAAAGAGAAATAATTCATCCAATAGCGAGAACTACTTCGGTGGTGCTATGGATAAGTACCATGGTGAAAACCTGACAAATAGGTGCCATGTGTAGTCAAACTCACTCTTTCATCTACCATCATTCCAATCAGACTTTTTCACCATCCCTCATAATAAATGGTTGTCCTATCCATTGCTTGGAACGATTGACATCAAGTCCATTCCATCACATTCCCCACTCCATCCCACATGTCTTATTCTCGATTATGGGAAAATCCTTATTCTGTGCCATGTGGACATTGTACATAGCATTACACCATCGGAAAATGTCCTAAAAAAATCCAAAAACATCGAAAAATGTCCTAAAAAAATTCAAAAATAGTAGAAAACCTCAAAAAGACAAAAAAAAAATCAAAACATTGTTAGAAAATCCCAAAAATAGAGTCAAGTCAGTCATGTTAAGTTAGTCATAGACATAGTCGAACTATGTTGCCTCTACAACTAGACGTAGGCAAGGCCATCAATCGATGTGCCCCCGAGGCATTAGGTCTGTCTGTCTAGGTTTGTCATGTATCACACACATTAAAATCATGTTTGTACATTCAAAGTCATTGGTCATGTCAAACTATGAGGTCTCTACGTATACAACGTAGGCAAGGCTAATCAATTGATGAGCCCCTGAGACCGCACTAGGTCAGTCCAATAGGGTCTATCACATTCACTATCACACACGTTACATATCATCAACTTAAGTACATATTTTCAGTCAGTTATGTCAGTTAAAGTTGGGTCGAACTACGAGGTCTTTGCGTGTATAACATAGGAAAGGCTAATCAATCGATGAGACCTCGAGGTCGCATTAGATCAGTCCTTCAGGGCATATCATCTCAAGTCATACACTGTCAACACACACACACATACTTTTAATCAGTCAAGGAATCAAAACACGTCATGCATCAACAAGACAAACATCTCAAAAACTTTCATCAAGTCAAAATCAAACACATTGTCATAGCCTCATGTAGCTTGTCACATCAATTTCATCAAGCTCCAACATCTTATAAGGAACGTGTCTTTTTGAAACCAGGCTTTGTCATGCCTTACACAGATAGTCACCAAGTCGAAACCAGACTCAACATCTTATGTGGTATGTGTTATCCCTCACATTATGCTATGTCAAACATCAAAACATCAAACAATCCCACAAGATCAAGTTTTGGCAAATACTTTTATTTGGCTTTATGAATTTATATCTTATTTTTTCTTATCTTTCTATCGATTTGTGCATAAGTCCGATTACTAGCTTTCTCAAGGATGTCCCTTGAAGGATTTAGAGAAGCAAGGATGTCTCAAGAATCTTTTTCTTTGGCTGTTGTCTGTCAACTATCTTTTTAAACTTTGGATTTTGAGTCGTGTTACTAGTTTCCTCAAGGATGTCCTATCAAGGATTTAGAGGAGCAATGGCGTCTCATGACCCGTCTTTTATTTGTTTGTTGTATGTGGTTTGTCAAGACAAAATGACTGGGGCAATTTTGTCCTTAGTATGAGTTAAGACACTCCTTGTCTACAATTGTCTAATTTTTTGCAAATGGATGACTTTGTACACTACGGTCTATCTCATATCATGGTGTGTACTATCCATTTGTGCCAGTCCTGCCCAATGATGATAAAAATGCAAGCTTATCATATATGGAAAAATATCAAAGATCATATGTTTTTCAATCAACCTTTGTTGTTTCTTACTACATTCTAAAATCATTCATGCTAACATTTCTCTTTTCCAACATAATGATAGAGTCCTGTGACACAACAAAAAAATTAGATAGTTTGCATATGCATACATTCTATAAGCATTATGTAAATAGTGTAGTACATCATATAGATAGGAACATTATAAATCTCCATTGCATATCTACGAAATCATGGCATAATAGGCATTCAATCATCATAAGATACATAATGGAAACATTACATGCATATCACCATCACATATAATAACATCATATAGAACATTACATCCATCATCATATAGAATCATCATAACATCATAGACTGCATAAACTCATCACATGTAGAAACAATCATCCATAACACATCTACATACATCATCTAGGAAACATAATCATATAGAAAAAATGCATCACCATAAAATAGAATTGCATATCATATAGAAGCTGCCAAAAAAATCAAATATATATTGCTTAAAATAATGTGTCATAGTACAATGTCAGAATGTATCCATAAATAAAAATGAGCTCCCAGGCTCTTTGATCAAAATACAGTGCCCACAAATATAAAGTGTCAACATGTCCCACTACCGCTATTGTCATGTGGTGAAGGTGGAGGAAACTGCCTCAGAGGTACTCTCTATGAGGTGGAAGGCTTGTCATAGGGACCTGATCTTAGTGGTCCTACCACACCCTCTGTACTCTATGTCTTGGCCTAACTCCTCCTCTGTGATCTATGGCTGCAAACCTCTGAAAAGCTAGGAGCTCACCTCTCTACTGGCACCACTAACTCATATAGATCTCTATAATATGTCACCCTCTCTACTGATCTGACTAGCTCACAAACCATACCATCAAATGAAGTGCCACTACAAAGGTGTTTGACCTCTATGAACTACTGCTCTATCTCCTGTCTCTAGGCTACTGCCTGGTCCCTCTCCATAAGAGCAATATCTCTCCATAAAAGCACTGTCTCTCTCTATCCGCAAGGCATCCGGCTCTGTTGTAACCACTCTCAGCCTCTCCTCCAATGCCTCCCTGTCACTGTCTCTAGGAGCCTCCTCATCCCGTCGCCCCTCTACAATCCAATCCTGGAGGTCTCTCTCCTGCTCATCCATGGGTGCCTCCTCCTCAACATCATCCTCCCCATAATCTTCCATAATACCAAGAGGATCAATATCCACATCAGCCTCTTCCTCCTTTGTAGGGTCCTCTCCACCAATTTGTACCTTTGCATTCTCCTATACTACTACCTCCTCGGTAGCATGCTCATCTCCAACCTATGCCTCTACTCCACCTCTGAGGTCCAACATCAGTACATCCTCCACCTCTGCCTCTCGGATAGGTGATAATCCACCTACCCGATCACCTCTCCATCCCCATCATCCTTGTCTACCACCACCACCTTTTCCATCATCACCACCACCCCTACCACCACCTCTACCTTTGCGCCACCCTCTCGGACCAGTACCTCATCTCTCTACTAGTGCCAACTGGTCCGGATCTATATAAGGAATAGGATGATGCTTTGTCCACCAGGTGTCATAAGTAGTTGTAGTCCCTGGATTTGTTGCTCTGCATCTCCATCCCCAATGTAAAGGTTGTAAAGCCTGAATCTCTGCCTCTACGGTAGCAACTGGTATCATAGGCCCCTAATGTGGAGCCTCTCTAGAAGATCGATCAAACTCTGCTCTCCCTCTAGGCTCATCCTGAACCTCTCCAAACTGTCTCAAAACCCAATCAGGAAGGTGTCTCTCAATGATGTGTAAAATTGAAACAATCCTACCAATCAAATATTGTGTCTACCTAAAGTAGTTCAAATGCCCATCCTCATCTGACCATCTCTCACTATCCATGTATGGCCTCCACGTGAACTGAACTAGTGTGTCCAGTGCATGTCTCCAATAGCCTGTGTCTCCTACATGACTCTGAGTAATGTTTCCTATATACCAAAAAACATATGGAAATCTAGTCTCTCACTCTGTAATAATAGGAGGACGAAATATAACAATATGCTCCCATGCCCAAACCATGAGAAGAGTGGTACCGCATCTCATAGACTATGCATCTTGATACACTATATCATGTAAATGAAAGTATAGCATGCCTAACAGACAGGGACCCCGAGCATACACAACCTCTCTCTCTAACATCCCGACAAGCATCTCTCCCCATCCGACAATAAATCCATGACCCTGCCGGTCAAGAAGATCTATCCCTCCAGTCAATTTACATAGGATGCAATCAATCCTCTCGTACCTGTCAGCCAAAACCTACCATCTGATCTCATAGTGCTCTATCCCTAATCTCCTAATGTCATCAACAACATAAAATCTAGTCAACTCGATGTACCTGTGTTGTGTGTCATACATAACCCTCTCTCCTCTAATAAGTAGTCTCAAAATCCTATAAACATCCTCTAATGTAACCATCGCCTCCCTAGTCGTCAAATGAAATGATGAAGTCTTAGAATGCCATCGCTCACACAAAGTAGTCAACATACCTCTATTTTCCCTAATCGTGGGCATAGTCAATACATGTTGTGGTCCCAGTCTCCAAAGTAATCGTGTCTCTGCATTGACCAACCGAGCTCTCAGCTTGAAAGTATCGGGTCGTGTCTCCCAGGTATAACTGGGATCTAAAATAACCTGTATAGTGCATTTCAACCATGATGTAAAATGTCAAATTTTTCAAATTTTTATCAGAAATTTTTACCAACCAAATGTGGCTCATTATAACACATGCAGTGCATTTCTACAAATGTGTTGCAAACCAAATCATTTGCATTGCACATTCCATATGCATTTTAAAAATTAATTCATTTTCATAGATAAGCAAATGAGTCATTCAATTCATATGCGGTGTAAATTCATTTTGCCTACCTATATGCATATGCATTTCATTATATCACTTGCATTTCACTATAATACATGTGCCTAACTAAAGCATAAAGGTGATGCATAAATTCAAATGCGATGCATTTATTCTCATATGCAACTAATGCCTAAATGACCTAAATTAGCCTAGAAATCTTTTTGCAAATGTGTCATTCCGCAGGCATCGTGCACGAATGCATATGCATCGAACGCGAAAGACCACATGTGCAAAATGATTTCTAAAGTGCCTAAAACTACGTGCAAAATGAAATTTCAAGAGATCATTTTAGGGTACATACCGGGGGTCCTATGTCGGCTTGCCATCTGAATGTTTGGATCTGATATCTGCGATGTGCAGCATAGGGAACTGGAGACATCTTCGTCCAATACTCAGAAAAAACTTTTCAATTCTTCAACTCTTTCAGGTGCAAATGAATTGGTTTTCAACCTAATTTCTATTTATACCTAGAGTTTGGGTGGCATTTCTTCTGACCTTGTCTATTGGCTACTTAAACTTCCAACTTCTATTGACCCATACACATCCATAACACTTCCAAATTCAATTACGTCAACTCCATAGCATTTTTTACCATCAAATTGACTTATCGAGAATATTTCCTGATTATTTTTGAAATTTTTCAAAAATTTGTCAATTTTCCCAAGGGGGCATACCCTAACCTATTTCATATTGGGGCATGATTGGGGCATATTTTCTTTGACACAATGCTGAAATGACATTGTATCAAAGAGGGGAAAACTATAGACACCGAAAATTGGTCTAGGCCTACGAGTACCACTTTCGACATAATTTTCTATTATCCATGGTCATGATTAAATAATGTTTATTATTTAATTACCTTCCTAAACACATATTCCTCTATTAATTAAATAACCTTTTAATTATTTAATTAATTCATTATGGCCCTTTATTCAACTTGATTAATTAAATAAATCCTATTTATTTAATTATGTCGCTAACTAATTAATTCTCCTTCTTAATTAAATAATTTATTATTTAATTACCCCTTTGCCATATTTCAACTATAATTAAATATTTATTATTTAATTATTCAATTAATCCTTTTCAACAGTCAATTAAATAAATTACATTATTTATTTAATTCATTCATTTCAATTTTCGAATGTTGAATTAAATTAACATTTAATTCATAATTAATTGTTTCTATCACATTCTTCTATCGTCCAGTTATCTAATCATTCACTCACCTTTTGACTCAAGATCTATTTAAATCCATCAGTTATCTCCGGATTCAATATCTGATCGTCTCTGCAAGAGGACTCTCTGTCACAACCAGTCAATTAACTAGTTCTAACTCATATGCATGAATGTGTTTATTAATTAAATAACTTTATTTAATTAATTAATTCATGTTTGCATTCGAACGAATTATTCTTTGAGTTCTAACTTTGTATTTTTCATTCAAAGTCTATTTCTTCTATTTTCGAAGACTCTCAACTGAAGATTAAATTGTTTATTTAATCTTGAACTCGTGTTCTTTCTATTTTCGAATAGTCTTGACTCAAGATTAAGTTATTGTTCTAATTTAATCTTTATCCTGCAAAATTTCCCAACTCACTTTCTAACTCACATAGAACTCACATCACATGGAATTCATCAATCTCAATTATCGATCTCTCTTTTGAATCTGATTCGATGGTTCGAAAACCCAAAATCTATAAAATGGCCTATCATTATCATTACTCCTCCTCCCAAAATCAATACTTTTGAGAAGAACATATTATCTTCGATATTTTGCTGAGATAATACATCCAGGTTATGCTTGCATCAATACTAAAAATCTGAGGGCAAGAATACTAAGATAGCAAAATGGAGAAGGACAATAAAGATAATTCAAAGGAGTGGACACATATTCGGTGAGACTGTTCTAGTTTTAGTTTTATTGTTTTGTTCTTGTTCTTAGTTGTTTGATTTTAGATTTATGTTTGTTAGATTATATTTAACATCGTCTATCTGTGCAGATTTCTATTTATTATAGGTCTACAATAACCATTGTGCCTTCCTCATTAGAATATTTTCCTTGAATCTTTCTATTACTTTAACCCAATAAGCAACTTTATTTGGAACTTTGAAAAAAGGAATACCCAGGTACACACATGACAGCTCTGCTTGCTTAAACCCCAATATTTTAATTATCTTATTTTTTATAGCCTCTTTTGTACTGAAAACATAAATTTTAGGCTTGGAGGCATTAACTCTCTAACCTAATGTTGAGCAATAGTTTTCAAGAACTTGTTTGATTTGAGTGGCTTCATCCACAATTGATCTACCAAAACAAATGGTATCATCTACAAATAGAGAATGAGTTATTGAAATGTTTGTGTTGGAAATAGTAATTCCTCCCCAAAGTCTGAGGCTTTGCTTATGATTAATTAATCTACTAAGTGCCTCAACCATTATAATGAATAGGAAGGGGGATAATAGATCCCCCTATCTTACTCCTTGTGATGCTACAAAGAAGCCCATAGGTGAACCATTGAGGATGATAGAAAAATTTTCTCCTAACAAGAAAGATCTCATTCATCTATGCCATTTTCCTTTGAAACCAAATTTCTCAAGAACTTTATTAAGGAAAACCCAATCTACTTGATAGTAAGCCTTCATCATGTCTATCTTAACAATGAAAGAAGGTAGAAAATCATAATAAATTGAGTGAAGGGTCTCATGTGCTATTATTTATCCTTCAAATGTTTCATGACCTAGGACAAAGCCTCCTTGCTCTTGAGAGATAATGTTTGGGATAAGAGGCTACAATCTGAGGTATATTGCCTTGGTAAATATCTTATAAACAATGTTGCATAGAGATATAGACCCAAAATCTGCAAAGATTTTAGGGTTTTTTACTTTTGGAATGATTGAAATGTTTGTCACATTGAACTTCCTTAGCATGGAACCCATTCTTTTTGATTCTTCTAGAGCCCACAATAGATCATAGAAAAAAAAATCCCAACCTTTTTGAAAAAATATTGTTGTAAATCCATCTTAAGCTAGCGCCTTATCTGGAGGAAATGAAAAAACAACACCTTTAACTTCATCCAAGGTAAAAAATTTGAGAAGGGAATCTTTATCCTCATCTCAAACTAGAGAGGGAATAACTAGGAGAATATCATCAACATCTTTCTTGTGTTGATCATCTTTGCCTTATGGAGCTTATAAAAGTTCAAAAAAGAATCTCTCAGCTTCTCTCTTAATATCTTCTTTTGACGTTAGCCAGATACCTAAGGCCATCTCTTGGATTGAAAATATTGTCAAAGTAGCCCTTTTTATCTGTGCAAAAGCATTAAAATACTTTGTATTTTTGTCACCCTCTTTGAGCCATAGTTCTCATGATTTTTGGCACCAATATATTTCTTCCCTAGCACATAACTCTTCCCAATCCCCTTGCAATTGCTTTTGATTCTCAAAAAATTATCATCTAATCCATTTTGAATAATCTTCTCTTAAATTGTTGATAACTCTTTGAAAATGACCTCTTTCTATTGGAAAACATTTTTAAACACTTGTTCATTTCATACTTTGATTTTTTGTTTGACATGTTTTAATTTTTGATGAATTTGGTACATTTTCGAACCCTGTTCAAACGAAGCATTTATCCACCATTGGTGCAATAGAGGCAAAACCTATGGGTGCCTAAACCACATGCTCTCAAATTTGAAGGACGATTTTCCTTTTGGAAGGGAGACATTTGAGATATGCAAAGAGATCGCATAATGATTAGAGCCAACAAGAGGTAGGATTTCAAATTCCAAACCCTGATTCCCTAAAATCTATTTTGGAGATACCAAAAACCTATCTAACCTTTGAACAATTTGTAAGGAACCTTTCCTATAATTCATCCAAGTATACTTCCCCTTGGATGGTAGAATGTATTTTAGAGATTTGGTGAGAATGAAGGAATTGAAATTTTCAATCACTCTCAATGGTAGCCTAGTACCTCCAACTTTTTCCTACAATGAAACAATGGCATTAAAATCTCCTCCCAAAATGACTTTTGCATCATCCAAGCCATTTAAAACATGAGTTATTTCATCCCACAACTCTTTCTTGTCAATTGTTGAATTAGGCCCATAAATATTAAACAACCAATACTTCAGGCTAAATTTAGAAACCTCAAGCGACTGCCAATTAGACTCATTCCTTTTTTAAATAACATTTACTGCTTTAGGGTTCCACAAAGTAGCTAGCCCTCCAAAGGCCCCCTGGGCCAGAGAGTGGGTCGATTTCCACCTTGTCCATTTTTGTAGGGAGGTTTCATATGATTGTGTTGAGAGTTTAGACTCCTAAAGTAAAACAATATCTACTCCACAAGCATTAATTTGATGCTTGATATGATCTCTCTTGTCAGGGGAATTTATACCCCTAACATTCAATGAAATAACCTTCATTGTGCTCGAGGAGAGCAAAAAGCTCTCCTAAGGCATTTGTTTGGAATAAAGTCATAAATACACTAGTAGAATTTGGCAAATAAATGACTATGTGACAAAACTTTAGTCACAACGACTAAAGATGTCTAAATTCTATTCATTTTTTGCAACACTACTACAAATGACTAAATAAATGACTAATTTGATCATCATTAGTGACTAATTTGATCATCGGGTAAAAAACACAACTAAATAATTAGTCACACAGATACAGATTATACAATATGATATTAAAGTGGATAATTAAAAAATATATTTTGAATTGAGGGAGTGGGTTGTATTATAATATATTATATTTTATATTATATTATAATATAATACATTATATAAAAATATAATATTATATAATATATATTATATATTATATAACAATAGTATAATATTATATTATATATTATATATATATGTAAGAGAGGGGGACCAACCACTGCAAGGCCCAAGATCACGAAAGGCCAAGAGCGGAAAGGCTGCCCCAACTTACCTCAGTTTAAAGAATAGTTAGAATAGGAGGGATGAGAATGATGAATACTATGTGCCCTTCGTTCACTCTGCAATCCTGAGAACTGAAGGGATACTAGACGAGTCATTTTCCAGAGTCAATTTTGTATCTTAGGTAGCTCTTTGTCCGAGGACAAAAGCGCAGTTCTAGGACAACAGTGCGGTGCACTGGCGTCTTGTAGGTGCACAGGCATCTGTATAGCCAGAAAACTAGAGAGACAAGGTTGGAATCCCAAAAAAGGACTAGCAGTCTAGTTTAGTGGTTTTGGGAAGTAAAGAACAAGACTAAGAAAAGTGAAATATAAATACTAATATGATAAAAGAGTTATATTACCTCAAGGGCGACAAAGATAATTTTGTAGAATAATCCTCTCGCCAGCTTGCTTTGAGATCTCTCCACCTACACATAGAAAAAAAGGGAAAGTTATGGGGCTATTTAGAGGCCTACCTCAGTCAAACCCTCGTCTTGGTGTTTCCATCTCCATGGAAATCCAAGTTTACAATGATAGAAATAAAGATAAAGAAGGGAAATACAAGGTACGTATGCAAGAAACACTAGAAAATAGTACGTGCTTACTCAACCAAATGCAATAGAGGAGATGAGAGGATCTTACCACCTCTTTCCAAAGTGCTCAAGGCTTGTGGAGGAGTTAATGAGAGGAACTCAAGCCTCTGTTGCAATGGTGTTTGTCCTTCGCTCGCACTATCAGAGTGATGGAGTGCTAGATTCTGCAATGGAGTGAAGAATGCTTCTACAAATCTTGAAAATGGATTCTCAAAGCATGGAGAGAGTGTGCCAACTTGTTCAAAACTTGAGAATGGAAGAATGGGGTGAGAATATGAAGGAGAAGATGAAAAATGACCATATTTGGGTTGGTTAGCCAAATAGGGGCGTTACACTTCAACTTCCCATCAAAAGTGTAATGTCTCTATTGTCTCTAGCCACAAGAATTTGCTAGGGACATAAGTGCATTGCATAGAAATCTATGCACCACATGGGCATCCCCAAAAAAAATGCCCCCACCAACACACAAACAAGGCACCAAGTGGAATGCAAGCAGTGGGCTTAAGTGGAATTAAACCTCCACTTTTGGTTTTCTAAAGTGAAAAGGGATGAAAGGGGAATTTGTGTTAGGGGTTCAAATTCATGCTCATACATTTTTCCCTGAATTTAGTGAGTACGAGTACTAATGAGTGCTTCAATAAAGTAGAGTAGTAGGAAAGTAACAGAGTAAGAGATGTATACCTAAATCGATGAAGAAGCAGAGCATGGTTTGGAAAACCCGGAAGAGTAGGAGAGGACTTCATAGTTCCACAGAACCACAAAGCTGAAGTACAAAAGTGCCTTACAGGCTCACGGTCCTACAAGGGGGGTATCCTTCAAGAACTCTCACATGAAGGAAACTAGGAAAAGCACCTTATAGCCCCGTAGACCTGTAAGGAAGGTATCCCCCAAGAACTCTCTCATGAGGGAGACTGATTAGAGCACCTTACAGACCCACAAACTTATAAGGAAGGTATCCCCCAAGAACTCTCACATGAGGGAGACCGAGTAAAGGGAAATCCACAAATTCAGAGATGACAACATGTTTACTCATAGATAAAACACATCAAGAAGTGATCGCGCAGGCCAGTAAACAGATAGTCACGTAGACCATTGCTAAGTTCTAAGAATTTGAAAAGGGTCCCTCGAGAACCCTTCAAAAGGAAGGAGGGTCCACTCAAGGGACGCGTTGTTTGAAAGGTGAAGTCTAGCCGGGCTAACCCCAAGCTAGATGTAAAGATACAAAGACGATCTAATCAGGTTACCCCTGAACTAGACGTCGAGGTGTGAAGTTGGTCTAGTTGAGTTTCCCCTAATCTAGACGTAAGGATGAAAAGTAGGTCTAGTCGGGCTTCCTCGAGACTAGATGCCATAGAATTTTTTTGAAAGCTTTTGAAGGGGTCCCTCGAGAACCCAGCGTGAAAGGGAGGGGTCCACTCAAGGGATACACTATTCAAAAGCTACCATCTTCCTTCTCGAATTGATTCATCACCAAGGAATCCTTTTGAAAGATGTTTATTTCATCAAGGGATTTGAAAGGAAGGAGATGCGCTCCTACGAGGGGAAGACTAAGACTGTTCTCACTTTAGAGGAGGGTTTCCAAGTCCTTTCTTTACAAACCCATGATGAAGGAAACATGTTAAGGTTTCAAGTTGAGAATGCAATTCTAACAAAGAAGTGTGTGAGGGGTCTTTCAAGAAAAGATTCATTCAACAAAAAATGCATTTTCTAAAGACCAAGTAATGTAGAAGAGGAATTGTCACACATGAAAGGGGAAACTCAAGCAAAGAAGAGAGAAATATAAAGAGAAAGGTAGAAGAAAAGAGATCACACACACAGGGCATAGGGGGATCTGCTTAGGTGGGGTCAGATCTACCTTTATTTATATTAGCTAACCGCAGAAAGAGATGAAAGATCATCAATCCCCAACTAGATTAGGAAGAATTCATGAAAGACAAAATAAAAATAAAAAATTGGGTCAACATGGAAGGAGGCCTAAATACTCCCGATGCTTTGCATCATCCCCAATTTACCAAAATTCAATCACAAACATGGAAGAATAGAGATACATGTAGAAGAAAGTTTGCAAAAAAAACACCACACCTGTATCCAAGTACCAATAGGGGTGATGAGGGTCATCCAAGCACATATATCATGATTACGAGGGAACACATCACAACACATACACACATCTAATCTAAAGATCATGAAAAGGGTCTCCCCCTAACAATGGTTGACCAAGTGGTTGTCAACTTCCCACTCTAGATCATCAGAGGAAGGATGACAAGCCTGCAATGATGTAATGTTAAGGGGAGGAGATTTTGATCCTCCCACAACAAGGGCCAATGTAGAGGGATGGGTAAGGTCTCCATCACTTAGCTCTTGTGGGTCCAAGGTTAACGACTTTGCAAATATCGTTGACAAGGTCAAAAATTTATCCACCAAGTTAAACATGCACTTAATGGGAGTGCTATGCTTCACCTCAATGGATGGAGGAGTTTTCACCTAAGGTTCACCACTAGGCTCACCAAGGGACTCGGGAGTAGTGACAAGCTCGAGGGAGGCTAGGACTGGTTTTAGTACTAGGCCAGAACAAGTCAATTTGGGGCGACCCTTCAGAGAAGGTGGGCTCTTCTTACATCCTCCTTTGCTGGAGGGGCCACACTCTACCTTCTTCTTCGTTGGAGGAGGTGAAATCCCTACAAATGAAACAAGGAGGGTCAAGGGAGAAGAGGAAATAACTATAGTGGACACAACCGAAGTGTTCACCATGTCCACAAGAAAGGCAAGACATCTAGGAGGGAAGTAAACAAGGGCAGCTCTACCAAAGGAGTGATGAACACTTGCACCCTTCTAGGCGCATGTGCACTCACAGTGGGAGTTGAAAGAGATTCAGAGATGGAAGGAGGGAAAGAGGAAGACACAACACAAGGTATCATCTTCTTCTATAAGGAGGCTTGCTTAGCTAGGAGATCCTTTCACTGACGCTTACGCTTGCATGCAAGGCAATTTCTATGGCTCTTCAAACTGGAAGTCAAGATCTATGAAGGGATGAAAGGATCCTGCTTAGCCATTGGAGTGTCCTCCATGGCTATTTCCAATGGAAGGGATGACTCCTGAATGGGAGAAGGAGGGGCAGGTTTAGAAATGGCTGGAGGAATTGACTCTACCACCTTAGAGGTGGATCGTTTCCTAGTCAGGGGAATAGGAAGAGTTTGAGGGGAAAACTCTCTTTGTGAGCCTTTCTTTTTGTCGTATAAATAGTACCAAGGTCCTGGGGACCCGTTAGGGAGATCCGATATCCTAATCTTCGACTTTTGCCAAGGAGGCATCATCAGACTTAGCAGGCAGAACCCGAGCTTGTTCATCGAGTACTCTTCCCAAGAGAGAGGAATGGATTAGTCAGCTCGAGAGGGAGTGATCTTCTCCTTTCCTTTTCAGGAAGAGGAGGTAGCTAGTAGCTTGGCTATAGGAAGGGTCAACTTCAGCTATCCCTTGCCCCTATTTTTTTACTTCACATAGTTCTTGTAAAGTAGGTATGTTCTCTATGGGATTGGACCGATTGGAGTGGACCAAAAGTGATCCAATGAGTATCCTCTATAGGATACCATAGGTTGATATCTAGTGTAATGCACTATGTGCATGACACCTTCTTGAGAAAATCTCAGGAATTTATGAATTACAAAGGTGATCCCATTCATGGAAGCTAGCCAAGGTATGCCTAGCTTTACTCTGAATAGGTCTGACTTGGGGATAACATCGAAGACTATATCTACACTCCTAGGTCCAACTAGGATGGACAACATTATCGATCCATAGAGTTTAAGAGAAATTTCATCGTGCATGTGGGTGATGGATTTTGTCTTTTCATATTCCTCCCTTTGTAGGGAGTTTAGGAGTAATGTCTCCTTCATGATGGCATTCACTCTACTCACAGGGTCGACTAAGACTCCTATCACAATGTTGTCGTTTAGGCGACCAATAATGTAAAGCGAAGAAGGCTTACCATTTTTTGGCATGTCTTGTGAATTAAATTTTATGTCCGGTGAACTGGTCACAAGGTGAGGAGAGGGAGTAAAGGTAACCACATTAACATATGCCTCGGGGTGAGAAATAGAGTCAGTGGTATAAATAATCATGTTAGCAGAATGTGACAAAAAATGGGGCCATGTATATCTACAATTCACTATTAGCTTTCACCACTGATTTTTTCATGTTTTTCTTGTTCCCATTGAGATGGATAGTACCATCCTCGATGCGGTCATGTATCTCATGATGCAAGCACATACAACATTCGGTATCATGTTCGTTAACTTGGTGGTACTAATAATAAGTGTTTTCTTCATACCAACTAGGGTATGGCTCTCTAACTATTTTAGGAGGTGGTAGGGTAAGGATCTTATCCTTCACCAACTTCTACAAGATGGAAGAATAAGATTTTGATAGCTTCATAAACTTTTGGTTGTGTCTGAGGTCGTTGTTATCCATGGTGGCTACTACATTCGCAATAGTTTTACCTCTTCTCGAGATCAATACGATAGATCTTCCTTCAAAATGGGAGCATGAGGGAGGACCCCCAAACTGAGCCACCACTTGTTGGTACTCTCATAGAGCCACACACAAGTGTGCAAAAGAAGGATACTTCATGAGGGAAAACTTCTCCTACCAAGGCCTTTGTAAGTTCCCTATGAAGACCTTTTGTACATCATAATCGGGTAATGGATACAAGATCTATGAGAAGAGTGCTTGGTATCACTCTATAAAGTCTGTAATCTTTTCATTGTCCCCTTGTTTGCACCTAACAAGGTTTGAGAAGGTCATCTTTGGTCTAATATTGGCTTCGAACTATCGCAAGAACTAATTCACAAGTTGATCAAACGTGAAGATGGAATTATCGAGCAAAGAACAGTACAAGTCCAATGTTGTATCTTTGAGGGATTGAGGAAATATTTTGGCCATCAACACATTGTGATGGAAAAATTATGTGCATAAGGCATTAAAGGCAGACACATGTATCTGTGGGTTCCCTTTACCATCTTATTTCTCGAATTTGGGAATCTCCATCCCTTGTAGGAAAGGATTGTTTAGGATTGCAACTGATAATTGGTTGTGTCCAAAGAAGGGTTGGAAGATAGGCTTGGTCGAGGCCTGGTAAAGTTTTGCCAGCTGGTTCTACATCTTCCCCATATTCTAAAGAAGGGTATTCAAAATAGGGTCATTATATGACATAGGACCACCAAAATCACCGCCAAAGCCACCGCTGTGACAACCACCATGACCACTACTAGAGCTGCCACTAGTGTGACTTCCATAGGTGCCATTGTCATGGCCACCACTAGAGCCACCACCAATTTTTTCGCCACCAATGTGACTTTTGCTAGAGCCACCTCCAGAACCAAATCCACCACCATGACTTTCGCTAGAACCGCCTCTGCCAATGCCACCCCCACTTTCAAAGTTTCTATCACCAAAGCCTCTTCCTATCATTCTGCCATATCCTCCACCATAGGAGGTGGCAGAAGGGGTGAAGCTAAAACCCAAACGGTTCCTGTTTACTTTGATAGTCTCAAAACTTTTGGAAGTAGTGGGTATATTGACTGAAGGGACCTCATCAGACATATACATGGATGTAGGAGGCATCAACATCTCCAGTTGCCTCTCATGTTCCTCAAAGAGGCCACCTTGTATCATGCGACAATGGCTCGAGGGGGCACATTCATTGGCTAGACTAGCGAGACTAGCTAAGAGTTATACACATATCTGGTCTTTTTCCACCATGTATCTTATTTTTCTGATCACCTTAGTAGCCCTAGCCATCTTTGGGTTTCCTTCTAGGTGATTTTCCAATGCACCTAACCCCTTACCGAGGTTAACGACATACTCAGAAGGGATACAAATGGGCTCATGCTCATCTCCAGATGAAGAGGTCGGTGACATAGGAGGAGTAGCAATGCAATCAGTTTTGTCAAGAAATCTAGATTTGCCTCACGATACGTGTTCCTGTGTAGACAGACCAACCGCAAAACCGAAGAAAAGGCTGATAGTCAAGCTAGAGGAGACCTTCGTCTTGTCCATCAAAAGGTGTCATAGAATTCTTCTAACAATATTCCCAGAGATCATAGATTGGGTTGTGAAGATCATAAAATTTCACAACACACCAGGGTACAACGACTAAGAGGTATATGAGAAAAGTTCAGGATGTCAACAGATGGATAGACATTGGTTCATGTCAGGTTCACCAAAAATGTAAGAGAGGGGGACCAACCACTACAAGGCCCCAGGTCATGAAATACCAAGAGCGGAAAGGCTTCCCTAACTTACCTTAGTTTAAAGAATGGTTAGGATAGGAGAGATGAGAATGATGAAGACTATGTGCCCTTCGATCACTCTGCAATCCCAAGAACTGAAGGGAGACTAGACAAGTTTCTTTCTAGAGTCAATTTTGCATATCAGGTAGCTATTTATCCGAGGAAAAAAGTGGAGTTCTGGGACAACAACATGGCACACTAGCATCTTGCAGGTGTGTTGGCATCCGTATGGCCAAGAAACTAGAGAGATGAGGTTGGAATCCCAGAAAAGGACTAACAGTCTAGTTTAGTGGTTTCAGGAAGTAAAGAAAAAAATTAAGAAAATCAAAATATAAATATTGATATGATAAAAGAGGTATATTACTGCAAGGGTGATGAAGATAATTTTGTAAAATAATCCTCTCGCCAGCTTCCTCTGAGATATCTCCACCTACACATAGAAAAAAGGGAAAGTGTTGGGGTTGTTTAGGGGTCTACCTCAATCAGACCCCCGTCTTGGTGTTTCCACCTCCATAGACAACCAAGTTTGCAATGATAGAAATAATGATAAAGAAGGGAAATACAAGCTACGTATGCAAGAAACACTATAAAATAGTACGTGCTTACCCAACCAAATATGATAGAGGAGATGAGAGGAGCTTACCACCTCCATCCAAAGTGCTCAAGGCTTGTGGAGGAGTGAATGAGAGGAACTCAAGCCTCTGTTGCAATGGTTTTTGTCTTGTGCTCACACTATCAAAGTGATGGAGTGGTAGATTGCTGCAATGGAGTGAAGAATGCTGCTAAAAATCTTGAAAATGGATGCTCAAAGCACGGAGAGAATGTTCCAACTTGTTCAAAACTTGAGAATGGAAGAATGGGGTGAGAATATGAAGGAGAAGATGAAAAATGGCCATATTCGGGTTGGCTAGCCGAAGAGGGGTGTTACGTTTCAACTTCCAATTGAAAGTGTAACGTCTCTGCAGTCTCCGGCCATAGGAATCTGCTAGGGATGTAAGCATGCCATGTAGATTTCTATGTGTCACGCAGGCATCCAGATAGAAGCGCCCCCACCGACACACAAACAGGGCACCAAGTTGAATGCAAGTGGTGGGCTTAAGTGGAATTAAACCTCCACTTTTGGTTTTCTAAAGTTAAAAGGGGTGAAAGGGGAATTTGCGTTAGGGGTAAAAATTCATGCTCATACAATATTATATAATAATAATATTATATTATATAATGATATAATATTATATAATATATATTATAATTTTTATTTTTCATCTTCATGGGAGGGCGGAAAAATTAAAAATCAATACTGCACTTTATTATTTTTCCTTTTTTACTCTCCATTCCCTCACCCCGCTTACCTGCACACCCACTTCCTATTGCTTTGTGGTAATGCAGGAACATTTATATTTTTTAATATTAATGTTCCTGCATTATCGCAAAGCAACAGCAAGTGGGTGCATAGGTATACGGGGTGAATTGCTTTGCAGTAATGCAGGAACATTCATATTTTTAATATTAATGTTCCCGCATTATTGCAAAGCAGTAGGAAGTGGGTGCACAAGTAAGCAGGGTGAGGAAATGGAGATTAAAAAATAAAAATATAATAAAGTGCAGTATTGATTTTTAATTTTTCCGCCCTCCCGTGAAGAGGAAAAATAAAAATTATAATATATATATTATATAATATTATATTATTAGTATTAAAAAAATGATATTTATACTATAATGTATTTAATATTATATAATAATATAATTTATAGTATAATATATTTAAAATTATAACTCTATATCATATTATATTTAATAATAAGCGGGAGATTGAAATACATTTTGAACTTTCAGCGGGAAACATCAAGATTGAAATCCATTTTGAAATATTTTAGTGGGATGAATTTAATTCATGAGTAAAGTTACAAAAAAATATTATATTGACTTATATGTTTCCTGCTAAAACCCTAAAGAGCAATCTTTTTGTGGAAGCCGACATGGAAAATGGAATGGAGGTGATGACTATGCAATGGAATGCAATGGAATGGAGGTGGTTTGCTCAGGGTAAAGAAAGCAGTAATGTTAAAACCTAAATGTGCTCATTATTAGGATCTTGGCCATCATTTTCATTTTAATAAACATACTTTGTAACCCTCGTCAAAACCTTATTTGTAGGTTGCGGCTCACCAAATTGGAGAAGTGAAAGGTGAATACCAGTGAGAAAGATTTTAAAGGATCCCATATTTACTTTCTACACCACCTCAGGTTCAAAGAGCCCATGCCCCCTTCCTATCTAAACTTCTTGAGGTTTTTTCCTGCCCTTTCTAACCGCATGATGCAAAGTGGGTGGTTAAAGTAATTCAAAATATACCCATTATCATTTTCTAGAAATTATTTCATTGTAGGAGAAGAGTGGAAAATTTTAAAGTGTATGTAAATTGTGAGAGCAATGTAATTCTATATCAATTATGTTTTAAACAAAAATTCTTAAATTGTTCAATTTGTATAAGGGATGTTGTGTGTCTTTAAAGAATAAGTGAATTGTTCAGTTTCTACAGTGACGATGACAGGATTTGTATGTTGAACTTGCAATGATCATTGAGGCATAGTTTCAAACTGGTGGGTTTCGCAAAATCCACACATGATGGCAACATGTTCTACACAATTAAATCATGAAGGCAATGCTTGAAATTGGTAAAGGATTCCATAATGTAAAAACCTAAATGTATTTTTCATATTAGATTACTACTTTGTACTTAAGCTAATGCCATTAAAATCTATCTTTTCTCCTATATTTAGGTTTTGTAGGTCAGTGCTACTATGATACAGAGAAGATTTTTGTTTGCTTTATGTAAGGTTGAGGAAGCCTTCTCAGTTTCCCATTAAGGTTTGGCTCTCATAATAAAAACCCTTGTTGAAATCTTATTTTTTAGGCTGCAGCTCACCAAATTGGATAAGTGAAAGGTCAATACTAGGGAGGAAGATTTTGGAGAAAGAAGCAGAGGTAAAGACTTTTCCAAATTTGAGTGCCCAAGTCCATAAGCAAAGCCACGCCCCGATTCATTTTTTAAATATAAAATATTAGAAATGGCCCTTTCTTTTGTGACTTACAAATTTACATATATAAAGGGTCCATTTTTTGATGATTTGTGTTTTTCTCAAGGCCTAGTAAGACTTCTGGTGTATGAATATATGGAAAATAGAAGCCTCAATTTGTAAAGATCTATAAAGTATAACTGTTGTAAATGTTCTTGAGTTTCATTTGGTTTTTGAGTTTCAAATCCAAATGAAACTTTCAAGAAAATAAATTCATTGTGAAATAGTCAGTGAGACAATGACTTGTTAATGAGTTGTAACCATTGAGGTTTTGATTTTCCAATGAGGCTTAATGAAGTAAATTTTCAAACTCATAAATAATGTGTCATGGCTCTTTTGATTTGTGATCTATTTGTGATCAATCATATTTGTTCAAGCATTTTAGTCTTCATTTCATGGTGCTTCTCTCAACATTTCAATATCTATGATACTTGAAGTTTATATGCATAAATTTGTGAGGATTAATTAAGTTAGATTTGATTGGTAACTTGAATCATTGATTCACTCAAATAAATGACTAAACCATGACTAAATAAATGAATATCGTGACTAAAGTAAATGACTACAATGACTAAATAAATGACTACCATGACTAAAATAAATGACTACCATGACTAAATAAATGACTACAATGAGTAATTACATGACTGTCATGACTAAATAAATGACTAGTTAACAACAATCAATGACTAAATTAATGACTAAATATACTACGAAATTGATTAATCAAATCAACCAATAAATGACTAAAAATGGTTTAGTCATAAATTTGGTCACGTTATAAATGACTGGAAATAAACTACTAATAGTCATGTGAACAAACTAATGGCCATGTGACCAATTTTTAGTATTTTTTTAGTCATTTATTGTTGTTTTTGTACTAGTGATAGTTTTTTTAACCCTTGCTTCAATCTCCTCTTTCAACTTAGACAAATTGGATTTCCTTCCTCGCTTCCCTAGTGACTTCTTCAGAATTTCTTGAGGAGTCTGAGATATGGACAATATGTTTGAATAATCATATTTTTCTTCTTCCTTTTCTACCAAGAAAGACTCTGGTTGTTGTAGATGTTGATATAAATCTTCATGAGTACAATGGTCTGACCCATTACCTTCATAAGTTATCCCTTTTGCCTCCAATCCATCTTATGCTTTGTTACCCCCACTATGTTGTCCTCTTGAGACACTACACCTTTCCCCCAATCCTCCTTAGCTACTAAGTCCTCTGCTATTTCATCATACATATCTAAACCTATTGATATTAAGAATTGTTCTGCTAGCAATTCCAGCTCATCTATTTTATCAGACTGAGCATTTTGAATCATTGTAGATGATTCTTGAGAGAGGAGAGTAGCACAAGCACCCTTGCATGTATTTGATGACACATCTTTGAGCTTTGAACAATATTCAAACATCAATTTATGCATAATAATATCCAAATGTTGTTTTAAAACTTGGGGAAGAGAAAGTGAATATAGGTTGAGACAATTATCCATGTGTATTCACATCAAAAAAACCTTCTTCTTGCTGGTTTGTTGAGAGAAAAAAATAGTCTTTTTTAGCTTAGACTACCCTCCTATCTCTAGATTACTCTCTATCTTCTTCTCACAATAGGTCCCCTTGCTAACATGCTTCAGAATTTTTTCTATTGATTTATCATCTGGTGATGAGGCAAGATCTGTAGTAGCAACATTAGCATACTTCTCATAGTTTGAATCATCATGATCAAGCCTAGTCTGGAAAATTACAGGCTTATAACATATGACATTTTGCACAAACATTTTTCGAGGTTTCCAAAATGATATTTTGAACCCATTTCCCAAATTTGGATGCCAGATGGATTTGTTGAGGAAAATATTTTGAGATATCAAGTAATACACAAACCATAACTAGAATTAAAGGGTTTTGAAAAAATATGTGGTCATGTTTGAGAAAGATTCCTACTTGATTATCCATGGTTTCAATTAAATTCAATACCCTATATTCCACTGGTAAAGCATGCATCTGAATCTAGTAAGGAACAATTCTTAAAGAAAAATCCCGAGGTTTAAAATTTGGATCCCATGGTTGCATGCATAGGCCTGAGCCCTCAAAATTCCAAGATTTTACTTTAAATACAACATTGCACCTTTCTTTATTGCAAATAATTACAACAAAAATCCTCATAGATTTATCTACATAAAAACCTATTTGGACCCCTTCCCATTCCTCAGTTAGTAAATCCTTTAATTTACCTAAATCAGGGGTCAAATTCAGAAACTTACAAATCAATGATTTGTCTGTGAGATCCTTAGCCTGAGGTTGCAGTAGATGCTCCAGAAATGCAATATGTATTATGCCCTTTTGTTTCACTTGGGAACCCCTTTGACCATCTCCCCCTTCCTCTACCATGTTGATATGTTCATTCTACACTAGATGGGTGGGCACTTTCTATCTCCAAATTTTCTTTTGATATTTTCTTCTTGGCATTTTTCTCCTTTCTTTCCTCCCAGTATCCTTATTTTTTGTTTTTTTCCCTACTTAGGCAACGATCCTATAATGGTCTTTTGGGCCTGCTTATTCTCAAGAGGTCCATTTCCTTTTTCATTTTAGTTCTCCTTATTTTTATTATTGTCCAGTACATCCTTCTGAATCCCCTGATGTCAAGAATTTTGTAAAGCATATTTTCTAAAATCATCTTGTATTTTCCTTTGTTGATTTCTCGGGGCTGACTTAGAGTAGTGTCTTCCAGAGAAATCTTGGGGTTGTTCAAACCTTTTGGATGGTGATTGAAAATCCTACACTGATCAAATTGTGTGTTTCAAAAGGAACCCTCCTTGAATTGGACCTTGAGACTCACCATCCCCTTGCAAATTTGAAGCCCTAAGAGACCTAAGATCAAGCTTGCTATCTTCATATAGCTTATTCAAAAACTTTGGATCTTTTTCATATTGTATTTTAGCTATAGGATTCTTCTTGTAGTCTCCTGGTGTTCTATCTTCTTCTCAAATACCAAAAACTAGCTGCTTACTATGATCTAGATGCCGACTAGGTCAAAAGGGAACCCAGTTAGGTTTTGCAAATCTATATTTTACACCAGTAGACCTATACCTAGCATGTTGCCAAGTATCATTACCTATGGGTCCACATTTCAAAGTCAAGCCAACATATCCTTGAAAGCTTCGAGGCCCTTGAGGGGACGGAGTTCTGGCATTTTTTGTGTGGTTACCGTTGATGCACCGTGTTCTATTCCCTCCTGAAAAATTGACCGTCACTTTTCTAGCGTTGGAACTTGTTCCCTCCTAAAAATTATTGTCGCTTTTCCGACGCAGAGACCCATTCCCTCCTAAAATATGACTATCACTTTTCTAGCGCAGAGACCCATTCCCTCCTAAAATATTATTATCACATTTCCAACATTGAAACCCATTCCCTCCATGATTTTCTCCTGAAAGTTGACCATTGCAGTATCTTAGAAATTGACCGTTGTTGTTCCAACATTTCTCCATTTATTTTTTCACCCAAATGATAGCACTTGGTTTATCATACACTATTCTTTGAAATATTGATAGCACTTGTATTGTCACATAAGATAGAGATTGGTTCATCATACACTACTCTGATATGCTTTAATGTTTTCCTCATCCACAATAGTTGTGTGTAGCAAGATGTTGCTATATATTCTACCTATGTAGTAGATAGACACTAAATCTTATTTCTTACTTAGCCATAACACCAATCTACATCCAAGAAAGAATGCACCACTACATGTACTTTTTATTTTATCTACACAACCAACCCAATCTATATCTATGTAAGCACTCAGAGTAAAATTAGTATCATTTGGATACCACAAGTCATGGTCTAGAGCGCCCTTCAAGTATTTGAATATCCTCTTCACTATTGTAACATGTGACTCTCTAGGATCTTCTTGAAATCTAGCCACAAAACAAACAACATGCATGATATCTGGTTTAGTGGCAGTTAGATATAGTAGTCCTCCAATCATTGATTTATACTTTCTCTAATCAACCTTAGGAGATTCATCATTCTTTCTCAGCTTGCAATCAGTAACCATGGGGATACATACTGGTTTAGAATCTTCAATTCCAAAATTATTTAACATTTACTTGATAAACTTTGATTGTGAAATGAAAATACTTGTATCTATCTGATTTATTTGTAGCCCAAGGAAGAAATTCATCTCCCCAAATATTGACATCTTAAATTCCTCTTGTGTTTCTTCTACAAACATCTTACACATAGCTTCATTTCCTCCCTAAATAATGTCATCAAAAAACACAACCACAATCAAGATTTGATCTTTTTCAACTTTGAAGTAGATATTTATATTTGTAGTACCTTTATTGAATCCTTGTTGTAACAAGTACTTTTTTAACCTTACATACCAAGCTCTAGGAGATTTCTTCAATCCATATAATGCCTTCTTCAATCTATAGACCATATCTAGTTTATCTAATAACTGAAATCCTTCTAGTTTTTTTATGTATACCTCTTCTTCCAATTCACCATTCAAAAAAAAAACTTCACATCCATCTGATAAAATTTGAAATCTTTATGTGCTACAAAATCCAAAAACATCTTGATGGCTTCCATTCTTTCCATCAGATCAAATGTCTCCTCAAATTCTATTCCTTCTACTTGTGATTAACCTTTATACACAAGCCTTTCCTTGTTTCTTACCACTTCTCCATTCTCATTCAATTTGTTCTTGAATACCCACTTAGTTCCAATTATATTCTTGTTTTCTGGTCTTGGGACAAGTTCTTAAGTCTGATTCTTCTAAATTTTTATTAATTATTTTTCTATAGCCTTGATCCAATACTCATCCTTGCATGCTTTAATCACTGTTTTTGGTTCAAATTCATAAAATAAACATAGATTTACCTATTCTTCAGCAACTTTCCTTCTTATTATACACCATTATTCTTATCACCAATGATGTATTCTTTAGAATTATTCTTCTCCATCTAGTTAGGAGCTTTAGAAACCTTTTTTGTAGCTTCTTCCTCTTAAATTTTCACTTCTTTTTCCTTAACTTTGTCTTCTTCTATGCAAGTAGACTCATTTGATTCATATCCATCAATTACCATTGAATTATTTTGTGGGTCTTCATCAAACTTGACACTTTCACTCTCAAAATTTTTTATCAACCTCTTGTTGTAGCACCAGTAATATTTTATTTTAGTATAATATCCAAGGAAGATACCTTCACCAGACCTTTCATCAAACTTTCCTAAGTTTTCTTCATCCCTTATGATATAAAATTTTCTTCCAAACACTTTTAAGTATTTGACAATAGGGATCCTTCCATACCATAGCTCATAATAATTCTTTATGCTATTTTCTCTTTCTTGCACTTTGTTAAGTATATAAATAGTAATATGAATTGCTTCCCTCCAATAGACTTTTGGTATATTTTCTTATTTCATAATTGTTCTTACAAATTCTTGAACAAACATGTTCTTCCTTTCAACCACTCCATTCTATTGAGTCCTAGGGGTAGATAAATGCCTCTTTATTCCATTATTCTCATAGAAGATATTGAAATCATTGGATTTTAACTCTTCACCTTTGTCAGATCTCAAAAATTTGATTTTCATATACATTTCATTCTCAACCATAACTTTGAATTCTTTAAACTTGTCTAGGGCTTCTAATTTTTATTTGAGGAAAGTAACCAATGTAATTCTAGAATAATCATCAATCAATAGCATGAAATACCTATCACCTTGAAGACTTCTTACTCTATTAGGACCATAAATATTTGTATGCACCAATTCCAATAGTTCGGTAGAAGATTTTTCTTTGACTTTGAAGCTTCTTCTTGCTTGCTTTCCAATTTAGCATTCCTTATAGAAAACATTGATAGGCTTTATAATCTTTAGCAGATCTCTCATAGCTTGATCTAAACATATCCTCACTAGGCTATCAAAATTGATGTGACACATTCTTCTATGCCATAGCCAACTCTCATTGATCTATCATGAAACAATAACCTTCAGCACCTTTGAGCTGATAGACATTTCCATTTTTCCTACTTCCACTAGCAATCACAGTTTCAAAGCCTTTTTTTATCTCAAAACCATCATCCTAAAACACAATATTGTATCCCTTACTACACATTTTTCCTACACTCAAAATATTATGCCTTAAGCCCTTAACATAGTAAACATCATCAGTATTATGCTTGCCATCAAAACTGATTGAACCTTTTATGCATATAATGGTAGATGTATCATCACCAAACCTAACAAGTCCTCCTTCATATTTTAAAAGTTTAAAAAACTTACTCTTATCACTGGTCATATGATTAGAGCATCCACTATCAATGATCCAATAGTTCTTATCCTTTCTAGCATAAAAAGCAGGCACCAAAGTGCCTTTAATCTTAGCAGTTGCTTTCAGAGCCCTTTCCTTCGCACATCTCTTAGAGCTAGCACAATTAGTTTCATCTCTTAAATAAATGAATATGAATTCACTATCCTCATCATCTCCATAATGAAATTCATCATCAGATATACTTGCATCTTCTCTAACATAATAACTTTTCTTAATCATCTTACCTTTGTTCTCCCTATTTTTGTTATCCAAAGCTCAGTTTGGACATCTAGAAGCATAATGACCTATATTTCCACAACTAAAACATTTGAAAGGCAACTTACCAATTTAATTTCCAATACCATTTTTCATTCTTTTTACAAATTTAGTTTCCACATCATCAAGAGCCTCCTTATTTGATTCCATTGTCTTCTCCAACTTTCCTGCCTTAAAAGTAGACTCAACTTTTACACTACTTGTAACAAATTCTCTCATTTCAAAAGAAATTAAAGAACCATACAATTGATCTCTGATATATTTATTTGAATTTTTTAATTATTCAATAGTAGAAACTTTATGACTATAATCTTTAGGAAGAGTTATAAGTACCTTGTTTACAACTTCTTCTTTTAGTTCTCCACCAAGACCTATGATATCATTGAAAACTTCATCCACCTTTTGCAAGTAGCTCGTAATGTTTTCATCTTTATAAATTCACAAGGTCTCAAATATGATCTTAAAATTTTGTATCTTAGCTTTCTTGATCTTATCATCTCCTTCATAAATGCTTTCTAACTTCACCAAAATTTCTCTAGTATATTTTAGATTAATAACTTTCAATAATTCAAAATTAGCAAGACCACTTAAGAGAGAATACCTTTCTTTACCATTATTTTCATAAGCCTTGATCTCATCATCAATTCTTAGACCATTTGCAAGAATAGTATATCCTCTTTCAACTAACCTCTAGATCTCAAATCCAAGAGAACCCAGAAAACCTTCCATCCTTGTCTTCCAGAATGCATAATTTGATCCATCAAATATAGGAACATCTTTCTTTTGTGCTATCCTAGATCTACCTCAAGTGGTTAAGCTTTCTTCCAAGGAACCTTTCTCTAATACCAATTTTTGAATGCATAAGATAATTGAGAGGGGGGTGAATCATTTGTACCTTAAAACTTCAAAAACCCTCACAAACATTTAGATCCATATTAATCCATTTAGCCCTTAATCTGTTAGAATGATTTATCCTGAAAGAAAATAAAAAAAATTGAAACACATCAACACCATGCACAAAGAAATACTAGATTTACATGGAAAACCCAAGATAGGAAAAACCTTAGTGAGAATTGACTCACAATATAAAGTAATATGAACATAAAATACAATAGGGCTCACTGCCTAATAGAAATAAAGGCTCACTACCAAAATAGAAAAGAAGATAGAGAATAATGCTACAATGATAAATCCATCTCAAAGCAACATAAAGATCCACCATAGCATCACCAAAACCTTCATACTATTTATGAATAATTGTAGATACATTCTTCCCACTGCATTCAATAATCTAACACATGAAAGCTTGCACTACACTTCTCAAATTCACACCCTACAACTCTGCAATTTGCATCACTTGCATCATACTCATTTATATTCACATCCCTCAACAACGCAGCACTTATTTATATCATCTTCAACCTTGAAAACATTCTCCAAGGTCAGCATCCACCTCAACTGTTCAAATTCAAATTAGGTTGGCACCAAAAAATTCTTGCGGTGGAAAGGAATGAAGGCAGAACACAACATACCTTAGCTAGGACCTAAATCCACTCATACACACCACACCACCCTTTCACAAACATCAAAGAAACTTTGTAAGTAGTGTAAACACCCAAGGTCAACTGAACCTGTTTAGCACCATTAACACTTAAGCACATGCTTCCTCAAATCTAAAGATGACTCGCGAACACCACATAAAACTTGAACATGATCTAGAATATTCCACAAACACCCTGAAATCCAAAACATTTCTTTGCAACAACTTTAACTTGAAGAATATACACACCAAATACATTCAAACTAATTTCCATAAGTTGTAACTAAACAAACTAACTTATGAAGCATCAAACCATGAAAAACTTCATTTAAAGAAAGATACACACACTATCAACACCCTTCGAAATCTACAAGAATTGAAACCACTCTACAGAGAAATATGGAGCAAGAAAATTTCTCCTAGAAACCTCTACAATATACAGTTCACACACTAGTAAACACAACTTCCTCTACATAGCAATTCAACACACCAAATTCTAAATGTAACACCTCTGATCAACATATCCAAACTACACAAGTATATATTCAACCTAGAAGAACTACGAAGCAAAACTAGAACACTACTCTTCAACCTAGAACACACTGCAACACACTATTTCCTCTTTTTAATCAATTTTCTCAAAAGCACTTGGAAACCAAGCACCAAAAACTCATCAAAAACATCTCTAGTACTTCCTCATCACCACCAAGCCAATTTCATCATAGAAACTCAACCATACATCCATAAAAAGAAGCTTATCAAAGAAACACTAGAGGTTGACACTAGTAGCTTACTAATGACAACATAATGCAACCAATCAAAGCATCATTAGAGATATCACAAACTCAATACAAACTTTACATCCTTTCAATAAACTCTTTCTATTATAGTTGACACAAATGACAACACCAAATCTTGTTGACATCAATGGAAACACCAACTACACATACTTGCAACACCTCCAAGATCTAAGATCCCATGACAAACCAACATAAGGACAAAGGAACATACAAGATGTGTAAGATATGTGCAACAAGACAAGATACACAAGCATGAAATTTTAAAGATAATGCAAAAAGGGATGGACTATAAAGTTGCATTATTCCACATCCATCAAACATGCTCACAAGGGCTAGTGCAATCCAGTATACACTAGGTGATCCCCAAGACTAGATGAGAAACACACACTAGGTCTACAAGATGTGAACTCATAAAAATGTGATAGATGGAAAAGCCACACTAGGTCTATAGGCCTTCCATACGTCAACCATACAAAAATTCATACTCCCTGATAACTTTGATAATGTGCCACAACATGATCAAGATGTTATGCCAACGCTACACTAAGTTCAACCTCTATGAACAAAGTGTTCAAAAAAGAAATGAAGTAATGTCAATGTAATAATTCCAATGAAAATATCACACTTCCTAGGAGATGTATGCTATCATCACTAAGAAGGGAACATGCAAACAATGAGTCGAGGACTATATGCCCCCACTTAAAATATCAACATACTTTCTATGTTAGTATTTTAAGTAGAAAGAGGGGAAGAAGGGATCTTTGAAAATAATGCACACCTCCAAAAATTAGTTATCCTTGTCCCCCAAGCATAGAGACAAAGACAACCACCAAGGACTATCATGTTTTTGCTAAGATAAATATGGTTGCACTTAATAATGTACCATCATGAATGGCAATGAGAAAAGCACATAAAGCTACCAATGCCACATAGTGATGAGCAACATGATAGGATAAAAATAATTATCAATTAAAGGAAGTAGGTGCATCAACACAAAGAAGAGAACCATAATCCTTAAGATGTTGAATTTTATTACTCAAAGCCTTACATTCATTGGTAGAATGACCATGCACTCAATGGCATTCAAAAAATGAGATTTTTTTATAAAATTTCTTTCATGTTCTTGGAGGAAGAGTAATCAAGCAGGCTTTAAGAAGCCTCGACAAGATAGTAGCTTGATTAATAGTAAAATATATTATTTTCTTTTGTGAAAGAATCTTTCTTGCTTACTAGAGGGTGTCATTCATACACAAGACTCTCTAGGTTTAGATTTTGAGATTTTGTACTCTCCAAAAAAGGAGGGTGTAAAATCTAATGAACCCCAATCATCATTAAAACAAGCATTTGAAGATGAAGCAATATCATGACAAAGATGTATATTTTTCCTAGGAGCTTTTTGTGTGATGACATTGATATTAAGCGAAGGTTTCTTTGATACTTTCATTTCTTTCAAAGGAAAATAACCAGGACCTATTTTTTGTTCTTGCAGGGTAGGATCTATAGGGACATAGATACCTTGTTCTTTAACACCACATCCTTTTCCATTATAGCCAAGTTGTTTCAAAAGATCATAACCTCTTCCATAAAGTGTGTTGGTGTTTTTTATTACAACCCAAGCAGACTTCCCGAGAACTTCTATGAACTTGCCCCATTCAATAATAAAATTTTAGGAAGCGATTGGCCAAGTTGACAAGAAGAAGTGATAATGCTAATTATCCTACACTTCAGGCTCTATAAGACCCAGGGGGTACTCCCTAAAATGTGCTTCTCAAATACAACTTAAACAATCTCAAATGCACATTCCTAAACAATAGATAGATTCTCCATTGACACTAAAAGGATGAAATCCTTCTAGAAATTGGCTATTCCTTGAAAGACTCAAGTCCTATTAGAAGAGAATCGCAAACACAACTAAAATAGGCCGATAAGAAATATTTGATAAAATGTTCTAAAATCAAAACTCAAGACATGAGAAACATAACCATAATTTGAATACCAGTGCCATATCCTAAAGCACAAAGTCAAATGAGAAAGAGCTAAACTACAGGGAAAAATTCATCTTAAACAATTATGATCTGTATGAATTGCATTACAATCCATGTATCTGCACCAAAATCTATCACTACTTTATGAATCCAACTACTAACTTGCATGAACTTACACATTAAATGAAGCATTTAACTGATTCTTTGTACCAGAGCCATCATTAAAATGTAATTCACAGTAAAGAACAATCAAGATCAATGAAAACAGTCTTGAACTAATATTTCATTAATAATTCATGCAAGATATCACAACAGGGGAGAAAATAGACTCAAGAGATTTTCATATTTAATAAAAACATGCCTAAGAACCCCATAATTGACCAAGTTCCTTTATTTGACTCTAGAATTTAACACAAGGACTCATAATCCATACTCTCTGTGTTACAAAATTCTACTCTCTGAAATCTCGGCTTCAACAAAAGACCATGTACCACGACCCATAATTCCCTTTTATAAAACAAGGGAGCAAAACAAGCTTTAGGCCAAAGGTTACACATGTCCATTTCTCATTGGATCGCAAATTCCCAATACAATTATATATTCATCCTACAAATGGAGGGAAAAGGCATAAGAAAAAAATAATCATCAATTGCTATGGAGGAAGAAAACCGCCTTTCAAAAGGCAACTCGTCCATACCAAAGGCATCTTTAACCATTATAACACTTTATTCCACCTCAATAGATTGTACTTGAAGTTGAGAGAAGAATGCATATTTTCAAATGTAACTTTTGAGGCTAACCCTGTATTATACATGACCAAGTTGCACTTCTCAACCTTAGTACTCATATTTCAAACTCGTCGGTGAACACCTTTTTCCATAATTCAAAATCTTCCTCACACGACCACTTAAAATAAATAATCTTATCTCTATATGGTGCATATTTTACCATTACAGAAGTGGCCTCCTTATCAAATTCTTCTAAGAAAATAATGACAAACGATAGTTTCTCAAGTGTATTCTCCAACATACCAATGTCAGCATTTCTGCATATTTCATGTGTCTGAGCTATCATTATATTAGTCATTTGATCTTTCCAAACCTGCAAAGGTTTCACCTCATCATGACTATGCAAAATTTTTGGTAATGGAGTTAAGTCCATTACATCATACTAGGCCTTCAACTCTTTGATTTTTAATTCCATTGGGGCAACATACCCCTAAAAAAAATTCTCCACAATTCCTTTGACAAACTAATAAGTTGACATAACCATAGGATACTTATCCCAATGTTGCTTTGCTCCCACTGCCATAAATGTCAATTTTTCAATTATGGGGCTCCATCTATCTAGCAATGAGGTGGCCAACTCTTTATCTCTTGAGAACATCTTGAGTGCTTGCAACATCAGAACATAACTTGCATGAACACTATTTAATTTTCCCTGGATTCTCTTGTTTAAGTGTCTCAACACAATGTTCACAATCACTGAATTTCTTTTCCCTGCTGACTCCTGGATTTGTTGCACCATCTCTTTATACTCCTCAACCTGAAAAATTAATTTTTCCCTAGAGAGACCTCCTCTTGGGCTATTAGCCCTTTCAATTGTAATAGGAAACTTTCCCATATTATATGGAACAATAGCTAAGGACTGTTCTTGTGAAAAATGTTTAGGTTGCTCCACTGGTGGATTAGAAATAGTTCGACTAGAGCTAGCCTACCCTGGAGACTTCAATGTCTCCATTTACTTCTTTAGTAATACAACTTAGTTTCTAGATTTTCCACCTTTTGTTGACTCCTATTATATTCAATAATAAGGTAATTATACTGGCCTCTCAAAGTATCATGATCCTTAGTCAAATCCTCAACAGTTACCCTAGTGAACTTGGCAACATTTACGACCAAATCTACAGCCTCCAATGCTGGAGTTTTAGCAACTCTTCTTACAACAAGGTGACCACTGAAATCAGATGGTTCTACAACTATTGGCTTCCTAGATCCAGTAGACAAAGACCAAATTTCCAAGGCATCCCACTCCTCACTAAAGGCTGGCCCTTTAAGCACCAATACAACTTCTTCCTCAGTTACAAGAAGTGGCCTATTGGCCCTTCTTATTGTATTGAACACCACAACATCAAAAATATCCCACTTAGGAAGTAATAGTACTCCACTCTTCTCTACCAATGCTCAGTCTTGCTTTGGTGTTATCTCTTTGAATATCTCCTTCATCTGCAACCTGACATTGGACTGAATTACTTGTTTTGGGAGCTTACGATGAAAACTTCTTTCTTGAGCCACCTTCTTAGCATATAGTGAAACATGTGCCCTCCATACAAAATCCTTAAAAGAATTAATTTTGTAAAAGAATCATCTATCATGAATTCTCTACAAGCCTCCATCCTCAGGTCATCATTGTTGGTTATCCCCTTTATTTCATCTCTTCCCATCCTTAAAACAACCACTCCAGAACTTGATGAAATGTCTTATGGAAAAGATGGCATTCCCTGATGCATATCATAAGGAGTGACCATGATCTCTTCATCATCATCATCATATTCAAACATCTTTGTTCTTTCAATTTTCTATCTCTTTGGTGATGATGGAAATGTTTGACCAGAAGGCCTCACAGGGGAATCTAGATCAACAATATTAGGCAATGACTACCCTGAAGATGATGGTACAACACTCTTAACAACTTCCTCAGCCATACTTCCCCTTTTCTTGGGCTGATAGGTAGGTCTTTCCTCCAACCTTACCTCAAGGTATTCCTCAATATTTTGACTTTCCCCTATCTTCCACAAACTTCTCATCCTTCAAAATTCCCACTAAAATTTCAAATTTTTCAATAGCATACATAGCCCTATTCAACTCACTGCTAATATTTGGTATGGGATTAAAAGCGGGTATCTTTTCTTGCTTCTTCTTCACCATCTTGGTAAAGGCAATATATTTTACTTTTCTCTCTTCTTGTATCTCCAAAACAAAAATATTCATAATAATCTCCTCAGGGAAATAGAAATTATGGATGAAAGTTCCAATTTGTTGCTTGGCCTTCATTTGAGAAATGAAACCCTCAGGGTCATGATTCCTAGGGCATATATTATTTAATCCATAAGGTCTAAGCAATGTGTACAAATCCTTCCATCCTCAAATTTCCATAAAAAAGTCAGCAAATGTCGTATACTCAAGAAAGAAAGATCCCTTCTTTTGTTCTACTGGTAAATGTACATTCTGACCACACCCTAACTATCTCATGATTTCTAAAAACCCAGTTCTCTGAGGCACATCCCTCGGTAAAACATATGGGTTGATATTAGTGCCATATACTCTATAAATTGTTGTATTATGATAATAGATAATATCTCCCCAATTATGTGTCAAATTTAATTTAGGTCTTCTTTCCATTGGCCTCAAGAAGTCATGAGTCTCCTTAGGAATCCTGGGTAGATTATGAACCAAAGCTCTTCTCAATTTGGATCCAAAAACATTTTGGAACACCACATAATCAAATTTATGATCATGCCTATCAAGGACCTTGGTCCAATATTGGACAGGCATGTCAACATCATCTTCTCTCTTTTTTAATTCCATATCCTTCCCAAATATTGCTTGGCCCCTATACAAAAACATGTGCATCAATAGGGAAAACCATCTAAAACCAACTAGAGTTTTTCCTTCCTTAAGGGCCACTAGACACCTATGCATTTTTTCTGCCAAATAAGTGGATAAATAATTTACCACATTAAAACCTGGATGTTAGAGATTTATGGCCATGTACATGATGTCAGTAGGCAGAGTAGTCTTCAAACTAATTCCAAAAAATTGACACAAGGCACAAACTATCTTCCTGAAATAGTTAGAAAAGTAATTCACAAGAAAAGGCTCTATCTCATTTTTACCAATCACTACCTACTTATTCTTTCCTCTTCTAGAGGTTGCCAAATGGGGTATCAATAGAGATGTTCTAAACAAACCCTTATTATTTTTGTATTCTTCTCTGCAAACTTCAAGATCAATAGTAACCATATCCTAACTCCATTCATGCAGACCAAAGATCTTTGTAATTTCCTCCCTAGTTATCTTTACCGTTTCTACACTAGAACATGTTCTGGCGACTCTGGTTATAGGGTCATAGCTTGTAGAAACATCTTTTAACAAATCTACATCCAGATAGACATTTGGGACCACCAGCTTAACATGATCCAACTTCCAAGGGTTACATAGAGGAGCACACAAATTCCTATTCCCAAACCAATTTGAGAACAACTGCCATCCAGTATATGGTAGCTCAGCATTCTAAATCGCACATTTTTTATCAGTTAACCCTTCCAAGAGTAAGGGCCCATAAAAAAAGCATTTCCCTCAAGATTTTTGTTGGTAGAGGGTTTTAATAAGTCTATAACATCTTGGGAAAAGGACCTAGTAGATGTTTCAGAACCGGAGCTTTGGGCCTTGGGTGCCATTTACACAAGACAAAAAATATTCCAAGCTATGGTTTTGAATTATCAAAAAATTATATCCTTACACCCTATAGCCTTAAACAGAATACTTCACAATTGAAGAAGCTACAACAATTATTAGGAAAAGCTTTAAAACATTTTAAAGTAGATTAACCCATACAATCCTTTAGGAAAAAAACAAAATGCAGTTGATATTTGTTCTCAAACAACCATAAGATCTTTTGAAAACATACGATATGGTATATATGTTACTTACAGTTTTCCTTGCAAAATATGTCAATGGCAGTGATGCTGAATTTTCACGAAAATGGCTTGCTTCACTTGGTACCAAGAAACTCTTCTTTGGCATGGAAATGTGCACAAAAATAGAAATTCAATGATCTTTTAGCATTTAATTGTGGGAGCATAGTCCGAACTCAACCATTACTATTCACTCACATGAGATAAAATGGCTATAGTACAACACCAGCTTATTTTAAATACCAACCGTTAATCTAAATCTATGTAAACTAGAAAGAAGACTCAGATCGAGTCAATATGGTTTGAAAATTCCACATTTGTTCACCAAACCTCAAGTGAATAGAAATCCACCTACAAGAAACCACTTCATAATGAATGGGTCCCACCTCGATCATCTCTTATATGACATCGGAATCCACGTGTCAACAATTCACACACCTTGTAGCATTATTAAAACTAGTTTTTTAATTGTGTGAGGTCAATGAGGAACAATCATGATGAGTTGTTAAAAGACAGTCATCAGCATCAGTGTCCTTCATCAGTCAGCGAACAAGGACTGGGCCCCACGATCATAGGTGATAGTTGGAAGCATCTCGCAAACCTCGCAACATTATTGTGACACCATCAAAAACCCTACGAGGCTAGCGGGGAACGGTCAGGATGTGAATCATTCCATCTAATGGTTATGAAACTTTCACATGCGAAATATTTATTCATAAAAAAGGGGACTGATTAGGTGGATGGGAAAATGACCCTCGAGGCAGAAAATTTTAGAGATTAATCTAAAACTTTAATCGTTTATCAACCCGACACTAAGGGAAGAATTAAAATATAGTCAAAACAAAAAAATACCGAAAGGGCAAGTAAAGAGGGGTTGGAAATGCAACAGCTAAAAAGGGTTTAGACCATAACTTGTATGACCGACCCCCTACAATAACAAATCAACGCATGAATAGAACAACCACGACCAAAATTTATGGCAAAACCAAACAACCCAAAGACAAACCAATAGAGCCAAGCACCAAGGACATACTAAATAAGCAGACTCATGGGGAAAATTTTAAAAGCTCCACTAGTGGCTCTGACTGGGGATGTATGCCCCCTGTGAGAACCAAAACCAGGGACTTGTCCGGACAAGACAAGCAAACAAAGCAAAAAAAACACACCTATATACACTACTTACATGACTTTACATCGTGCATGGAAAAGAGTTATTTCAAGAGAAATAGTACTTCAAGAAATTTCCATGTACTGGCAGTTCCAAAACTTCACTTGCGAGTGACTGCACGAAATATGAATCCTCCCCATGTGTGTCCACAATTATGTATGGGTCGAGCCATTAGGGATCAAACTTTCCATGTTTTTGTTTTCCTCTGATCTTGCATTCCAGAGCAACACCATCACTCCCACATCAAACTTTCTTTCAATTGCCTTCTTATCATAGAGGTGCTTCACCTGGAGCTGTAATTTTTCATTTCTCTTGTGAGCCTCTCTTTGAGTTTCATCCAGTTGATTCAATTCCTCCATTCTATGTTGCATTTCATCACACACATCATCATCATATTCCTAGACAAACTCCTACATCTTCAGCAATTTTTTTTGTGGTATACATGATTCCACCCCATAGACTAGGTTAAAAGGCGAATGACCAATTACCTTCTTGACAGTTGTTCTATCAACCCATAGTGCTAATTTCAATTTTGAATCCCAAGCCTTCTTATTTTTCTCGATCATACGCTTGATAATCTTCATTAGGCTTTTATTTCTCGACTCTTCCTATCCATTTCCTTGGGGGTGATATGGAGAAGAGTATGAAACAATTATACCATATTGATTACAAAAATCAACAAATTCTTCAGATTTGAAGCACATTGCATTGTATGAAACAATTCTTTCAGGTACCCCAAATCTATTTAAGATATTATTAGTCAAAAAATCAATGACTACTTTACTCGTGGCCCTTCTGGTTGGGATTGCTTCAATCCATTTAGTAAAATAGTCGGTTGCCACCAATATCCATGCATGTCCTCCACTAGATTTTTTAGATATTTCTCCTATGAATTCAATGCCCCATTGCTGGAAAGGAGTTGGAGCAGACACCAGTCTCAATGGAAAATTACCAGAAAAAATCAACTTCCCAGCAAACCTCTGATAAGCATCACATCTTTTGACATACCTATGAGCATCTTTGAATATAGTAGGCCACCAAAAACCAGCTCTTAAAATCTTGTGAGTTGTTTTCTTAGCCATGTAGTGGCCTCCACAACCTCCTTTGTACATTTCTACCAATAGATCCTTAGCTTGATCTCCATCAACACATCTAAGTATAACACCCTCATGGCTCCTCCACAAAATCTCACCATCAATAATGACATACCTAATTTCTCATAATTTAAGGGTTCCTTTATTATTAAGTGGCATACCTTTAGGACATTGCATTGTCTTTAGATAATCAACAATTCTTCTATACTAGCCACAATTTTGCATATCACAGATAGGTGCAATATTCCTTTGTTCTATCTGGTTTATTTGATTAGCCTCCAAATTGGCTTCAGCCATTAATTTGGCTAAACCCTGACCCCTCACAAGCTTGGTGATTTGTATGTCAATATTAAATTATTGGATCCTATTTATCCATCTACACCGCCTTCCTGTAGTCTCTTGTTGAGTGAAGATGTCCTTAACTACAACTATTGGGACATAGGTGACAACAGCTACTCCCATCAAGTAAGGCCTGAAATTCTTAACCGCTTTTACCAAAGCATGCGCCTGCTTCTTTATTATATCATACTTTAATTCTACAGCCTACAATGATTTACTAAAAAATGCAATTGGCTACTCAAAACCATCATTATTTTTTTGCAATAAAACCTCATCTATAGTGTGAAAAGAAGCAAAAGTAAACAACTGAAAATATTTTGAGTAATCAGGAGACTTAAGAATAGGGGCCTTCTTGATAGCATCTTCAATAGCTTGAAAATCTTTGGAAGGCTCCTCTTTCCATACTATTTTTTCTCCCTTTTTCAAACCTCCTTAGAAAATTAATCTGCCCAAAGAAAGACTGAATACCTTTTACATTTTTGGCTGTGTGATTTTGTCAATAGCTGCCACTCTTTCTAGATCAATCTAAACCCCATCTTTTGAGATAATATTCCCTAGTAGCTTTCCTTCTTTTACCCTAAATGCACACTTCCTAGGGTTCAAAGATATCCCATATTCCAAAGTTCTAATAAAAATATTTTCCAAATGAGAACAATGGTCATCCTCATCTTTGCTATGGGTAGTAAGATCATCCTGGTAAATTTCAAGGAATAGGTCAACAAAATCTACAAAGGCTACATCCATAGCCCTTTGAAAAGCTGCACCAACATTCATTAGTCCAAATGGAATTCTCACATAAACATATGTCCCCCATGGTGTAGTAAAAGCAGTCTTGAACTGCTCAGACTACTTGACCATCACTTGGTTATAATAAGAAAATCCATCCATCATGGAGATTATTTCACACCCTGTGACCTTTTTCAGCATAGCTTCCATATTAGGCAATGGGTAATTATCTTTCAAGGAAGCAACATTCAAAATTCTAAAATCAACACACAACCTAATGTCCCCATTTTTCTTTCTTATAGGCACCAATTTGGAAACCCAAGATGAGATCCTAATAGGTTTAATGATTCATGTATCCCTTAATTAGGCCAGCTCTTCCTGCATTTTGGGTTGTAAGGTCGAGTTAATTGGCCTCTATTTCTGCCTGAATGGCTTCATATCTGGTTTTAATGGGATTTCATGCTGGAAGAGATCCTCCCTATATGCTTTGAGTTCATCATATGACCAAGCAAAAACATGTCCATATTTTCTAAGCAGGGTAATCAACATGTTCCTAACATGTGGCTTCATTTTCTTTCCAATATAATCCTTCTTAGGAGCACATTTTGTTCCCAAGTTTATTTATTCTAAGTCTTCCTTATGAGAGAGTGTTTGCTTGGTATTTGACTTATCAGGGCCATAAAAAACCCTTTCAAGTGAAGCCAAGCCTCAGGGAATGTTATTTGTTTTGAGTTGAATTACCTCATTCCCAAACAGGGTTTATTTCCCATCAATTGCAGTTATAAATGAGCCAAATTCAATTCCCTGGCTCTCATATTGATCAACACAATGCAGAAACTTCAAAATATCTATCATCATCAAATACCTACCAGTTGCAAATATTATCTGGTATTGCAGGCCTGGTTTGTATTTCTATTTGTGAGATGCCACCAAAGGTGACATCATCAAGTTTAATAGCTATGTTAGCTAATAATTCAACCCTGACATTTTCCCCCTCTCGACCCATTCAATTCCAAAATCATCAAAGGCCTCAATGGTATCCCACACCGCATTTCTATATTGCCTAAGTCTTTTATCCTTAGTTGCAAAGCGAGATCTAATCTAGGAAACAACCAACTCAGAGTCTCCCAATACTTTTAATGCCTTGATGCCATGCTTTGAAGCTAGCTTCAGACCAAGTATAAGAGCCTCGTACTCAGCGACATTATTGGTACAAGGAAATTGCAACAAGAAAGTACTTGAATGTTTTACCTTGAGGGGAAGTGAAAAATATTCTTGCTCCTAATCCATGTCTAGAACATGCTCCATCAAAATGCATTATCCACAAGTCATCTTCTGATGATACATTTAGAACTTCTTTATCAATAGGTGATAGTTGGATTTCTTCTTCTGGTTTATCTTCCTCAACATGGAAGTTTTCCAAATCTGTCTCCACAAAGTTGATTCTGATAGGCTCCAATGGTTCCTCCACATTTTCAATCATATGAGGGGCTCCTTTTTCCCTATTTACTTTAACATCTCTTTGCTCAATAGAGAATGTAGCAAAAGATAAATCACATTGTATGCTCCCACACATTGAATCACTCCAAGGTCGAGATAACAACATCCCATAAGTAGGTGGGATATCCACCACTGTAAAACTCATGTGTAACTCTTTTTTAGGGAATGCTGCCAATCTTTATGGAAAATAATTTATAATCCCTATGACAGGAACTTTTTGAGAATCCATTGCATAGCATTTACCATATGTACTATCTATTTTTAAGCCCATTTCATGCATTATCTTTACCGGAATCACATTGTTAGAAGCTCTTGAATTAATCATACAATTTCTCAATATTTTTCCATCAATAATCAGACTTAAGAAAAATGGATTCACATGGTTGGGGTTAGCTGTGATAGTAGTTCCTAGATATATTTGAGGGCTATCTGTGCTAACTTCTTCCACAAGTTTTTTCTTTTCTTGATCCTTATTTGAGTCAGTATGATCAGAGATCACCTTACCCCTTTTACTTGTAGGAATGATATTAATGAGTCCAACAATTTTATCCTTATGCTTTTCTATTCGCATCATTTCTAAAAATGGAACAGTAACCCTGACCTAAGAAAGTACTTGGAACATATCTATTGCAGTGTACTTTGGTAATTCAGGAAAATTTATGTCCTCAAAAATTACCTTTTCTTTTCCCTTGGGAGTTTCATCATCATGAAGGTGCTGATTATTGACCTTGATATTTTGGGAGACAACTTCACCCTTTATCTTGGTCTTATCCACTTTCGTTTCCCATATCTTGGGCTCTCTAATTTATGTGGGCTTTGAATCCACATTCTTAGGCTCTGCCTTGATAGTTGTTCTAGCTGCATCTTTCTCCTTTACAAATAGACTACAAGCCTTACCTGAATCACCTAGAACAGTTCAATTTCTCAATTGTATGTTGTTCCTCACCCTAGCAACTAGAGCAACTGTATATTTTTCAATCTCCTCATCAGATGGTCTTCTCAAAATAGTATTATCTATCTCCAATTCATTTACAAAACAATCATCATTATCTCCTTCATTTGAAAACACTTCTTGGTGATGTACATCATTTTGTTGTCTTTGGATATCAACATCTCTGCCACATGGCTCATCATCTGAGGATTAATCCTCATAGGCAAAATCAGCTAGTCCTAGTAATACATTAGTCATTGTATCCTAATAATGGGGAGACTGAGCATCTCCCTGGTCATCTTGAAATTCCACCATTGATTGTGCTACTGCACATTGTTGCGAAGAATGTGGCATCCCACATACTTCACACCATGGTAAATTTTCTGTTACATTTAGAGAATACTTTCATAAGGGATCAAGTGGAACTTAATTATTTCTCTGATTTCCTTGTATGGGCTTCCCATTATTCTAGTTAGTGTTGTAAGGATAATCCTACAATCTAGGAGGCCTTTCATTTCTTTGAAAATGGGGCTTGTCAATTTTTTCTTTATTTTGTAGCAGGGTAAGGACCTGATCTATCTTCTCATCAGCAACTGTGGGTTTACTAACCTTCTCGGTTTGGTTCCTTGTGCCCTTAGGAGCTTTGGGATCTTCCCTTCTCCCCACTTTACTAGAAGCTCTTCTATTATTTTCAATATTTACTACCATCTTATATGCCTATCTCAAATTCAAAGGATCTTTATCTCTCAATCAATAACACATTTTAGCATCATAGGAATTACAATATATAACTAGGCATGCACTTTCATTAGGCCTTAAGTATGCAGGAACTCTTGTCATAGCTTTCTGGAAGCAATCATTCAATTCAGTAACCAGTTCATTATATCCCTTGGTAATATTATTGAAATCATTCAATTTAAACCTAGGGTTAGTTTGATCCTCGTATTTCTCCTTGAAGACACTACAAAAGGTATCTCTAGAATCAATACTACCATTTGGTAACCCTCTATACCAATCTCTAGCATCTTCAACCAATGACTGCATGAAATATTTCTCTGCTACATCATCATCCCATAACTCAAAATCTTCAACAAAACCTTGGAAAGCTTTTAGATGATCTTCCCCACTAAAAGCATTATTACCAGTGAATTTTGGGAGATGTTTATGTGCATTATCAGGGACTGGATTTGGGTACCCCCAAATGTTTCCAAAGCACAGTTGTCTATATCTATCAACATGGGGTGCTTCCCCATCACGTTCATTTCTGGAGGTGTCTTGTTGCTCAACATCCTTCTTATTACCCCCCTCTTTATCTTTCCCACTACTACTATGCTTTCTAGTTTTACCAGTGCTTCCCTCTTCATCCTCTGATTAGGAACTACTATTCTTGTGACCACCTCCACCTCCACCACCTTGGTTACCACCACCACCCCCTTTAGGGATTTGATTTTCAGAATTCTTAATTAGTGACTCAGTTTCACTCTGTCCTAAACCAAAGGCTTCAAGGGTAGGTGTAGAAATATTTAGAAAAGTTATTTTTCTTGTCATTTCAGCATTGGCAGCTTCTATCTTTGCCTTCCTCAAATCAGCTGCAACTGATCATTTATCAATTGCAGTTTCAGGAGTTCGAGGTTTTGGGGGAAATCTAATGGTCCAGGATCAATTTTGACCCCTTTGTTAGCAACATTATTTGTTTCAATATTAGCATCAACATTGATCTTAGAATTGAAAAAACTGTGGGAAATTTTCTTGGACTGATCAATAGGGGCTTTCCCATGATCCACAAAGGTTTCCTTCTTAGATCCAGCAAATGGGTCAGAGGTTTTAGTAACCGGGATAGAAGAGGTATATGTAGCAGTGATAGAATTTCCCATAGAAATTGTTGCTTTAGGTACCTCACGAGCCCTTTCAACAGTTGCCTTAGCTACCTTTTCTTCAAAGGATTTTCTCTTAGCCGCTTCTTCTCTCCTTTTTTCAACTTCCTTTTTCTGAGCATTTCTTTCGAGCTGCTTGGCTCAAAATCTTTCCAGATTCTCTTTTCTTTTTTTATCCCTACTATCCTCCACCTCTTGCAACCTCTTTTCTTCTTCAATCAAGGCTTGCATATCCTTATCTATATCCATTTCATTTTCGAGGATATCTCTTGCCTCACTTGGAGCAGGAGTATAATAAGGTTGTTCTACTTGATCTCCATCTTGAAGAAAAGGTGCCTCCTCATCTAGAGAAGCCCCTAATGGTTTGAAATTTTTTCCAATGAAAATAGACATAGCACTAGGTGTTGTGGCCTCTGGGAATTGTTTATCCTGTTCAAATAAACCCCAATTCTCTTCCTCTTTAGACATATCATTTTCAACCTCACGAGTCATTTCAATAGGAAAAATACCATGATCTATATTAGATATAACAACTTCAGAAGAATCTCCATTGATAAAATCACTATTTAAATCAGCATTTAAAGTGGGAGAGGAAACAACACGAGATGAAATAGACTTACTTGGTGTATCATTTAATTTCAACCATCTTTTGTCTTGTCCAGGTTCGAGTTCTAGCATTGGCTCCAAATTCTTCTTTGAATAGCTTCTAGTCTTCTTTATGGCTTTCGATGCACGAGGACCTTGCTTTGCACATTTCTTTTGGTAATTTATATGAATATTCATGTTTGAGATATCAGAGTCGCCACCCAAAATTTTGGGAATTATTAAGTGATTGCACTTCACTTTTGCACTCATGACTTTGGATAAGATCCTAAACATTACCTGACACACTGAAAAAGAACATAAAAAAACTAGACTCATGTGCTAGACATGACAAATATACTCACAATTTAAAACAATTATTTTCCAGTAGTGAAGAATATCATGACAAATGACTCTGACTATACCGAATCTACTCTAGAGACTTTGAATTTGATAGGTCCCTGGTAGAGTCACCATTCTATTGGTGTTTTTTATTACAACCCACGTGGACTTCCCAAGAACTTCTATGAACTTGCCTCATTCAATAATAAAATTTTAGGAAGCGATTGGCCAACTCGACGAGAAGAAGCGATAATGCTAATTCTCCTACACTTCGGGCCCTGTAAGACCTAGGGGGTACTCCCTAAAATGTGCTTCTCAAATACAACTTAAACAATCTCAAATGCACATTCCTCAACAAAAGATAGATTCTCCATCGACACTAAAAGGATGAAATCCTTCTAGAAATTGGCTAACCCTTGAAAGACTCAAGTCCTATTAGAAGAGAATCACAAACACAACTTAAATAGGCCGATAAGAAATATTTGATAAAATGTTCTAACATCAAAACTCAAGATATGAGAAACATAACCATAATTCGAATACCAGTGCCATATCCTAAAGCATGGATTCAAATGAGAAAGAGTTGAACTATAGGGAAAATTTCATCTTAAATAATTATGATCTGTATGAATTGCATTACAATCCATGTATCTACACCGAAATCCATCACTACTTTATGAATCCAGTAGCTAACTTCCATGAACTTACACATTAACTGAAGCATTTAACTGATCCTTTGAACCAGAGCCATTATTAAAACATAATTCACAATAAAGAATAATGAAAATCAATGAAAAAAGTCTTGGAATAATATTTCATTAATAATTCACGCAAGATATCACAATGTGAGAGAAAATAGACTCAAGAGATTTTCATATTTAATACAAACATGCCTAAGAACCCCATAATTGACCAAGTTCCTTTATCTCACTCTAGACTTTAACACAAGGACTCATAATTCATACTCTTTATGTTACAAAATTCTACTCTCTCAAATCTCAGCTTCAACAAAAGACCCTGTACCACGGCCCATAATTCCCTTTTATAAAAAAAGGGAGTAAAACAAGCTTCAGGTTAGAGGGTAGACATGTCAATTTCTCATTGGACCAGAAATTCCCAATATAATTATATTTGCATCTTGCAAATGGAGGGAAGAGGCATAAGACAAAAATAATCATCAATTGCCATGGAGGAAGAAAATCACCTTTCAAAAGGCAACTCGTTCATACCACAGGCATCTTTAACCATTATAACACTTTATTCCACCTCAGCAGCTTGTACCTAAAATTGAGAGAAGAATGCATATTTTCAAATGTAACTTTTGAGACCAGACCTGTATTATACATGACCAAGTCGCACTTCTCAACCTTAGTACTCATATTTCAAACTCATCGATGAACACCTTTTTTCATAATTCAAAATATTCCTCGGACGACCACTTAAAAACAATAACCTGATTAATCTTATCTCTATATGGTGCATATTTTACCATTAATGAAGTGGCCTCCTTATCAAAGTATTCTAAGAAACTAATGACAAACGATATTTTCTCAAGTGTATTCTCTAGCATACCAATGTCAGTATTTCTGCATATTTCATGTGTCTGGGCTATCATTATATTAGTCATTTGATCTTTCCAAACCTGCAAAGGTTTCACCTCATCATGAATATGTAGAATTTGTGGTAATGGAGTTAAGTCCATTCCATCATACTTGACCTTCAACTCTTTGATCTTTAATTCCATAGGGGCAACATACCCCTGAAAATTTTGCTCTGCAATTCCTTTGACAAACTAATAAGTTGACATAACCATAGGATACTTATCCCCATGTTGCTTTGCTCCCACTGCCATAAATGTCAATTTCTCAATTATGGGGCTCTATCTATCTAGAAATGGGGTGGCCAACTATTTATCTCTCGGGAACATCTTGAGTGCTTGCAACATCAGAGCATAACTTGCATGAACACTATTTAATTTTCTGAGGACTCTCTTGTTTAAGTGTCTCAATACAGTGTCCATAATCATCAAATTTCTTTTCCCCGCTCACTCTTGGATTTGTTGCACCATCTCTTTATACTCCTCAACTAGACAAATTATTTTTCCCTAGAGAGCCCTCCTCCTAGGATATTAGCCCTTTCAATTGTAATAGGCTCCTATCCCATATTATATGGAAAAATAGCTAAGGACTGTTCTTGTGAAGAATGTTTAGGTTGCTCCACTAGTGGGTCAAAAATAGTGCGACTAGAGCTAGCCTACCCTGGAGACTTCAATGTCTCCATTTTCTACTTTAGTAATGCCAACTCAGTTTCTAGCTCTGCCACCTTTTGTTGACTCCTATTATATTCAATAATAAGGTAATTATACTGGCCTCTCAAAGTATCCCAATCCTTAGTCAAATCCTCAATAGTTGCCCTAGTGAACTTGGAAACATTTACTACCAAATTTGCAACCTCCAATGTTGGAGTGTCAGCAACTCTTCTTACAACAAGGTGACCACTGAAATCAGATGGTTCTGCAACTATTGGCTTCCTAGATCTAGTAGACAAAGACCAAATTGTCAAGGCATCCCACTTCTCACTAAAGGCTAGCCCTTTAAGCGCCAATGCAACTTCTTCCTTCGTTGCAAGAAGTGGCCTATTGGCCCTTATTATTGTATCAAACACCACATCATCATCAATATCCCACTTAGGAAGTAATAGTACTCCAATCTTCTGTACCAATGCTCGGCCTTGCTCTAGTGTTATCTCTTTGAATCTCTCCTTCATTTGCAACCTGAAATTGGATTGAATTACTTGTTCTGGGAGCTTAAGGTGCAAACTTATTTCTTGAGCCACCTTCTTAGCATATAGTGAAACATGTTTCCTCCATACAAAATTCTTAAAAGCATTCATCTTGATAAAAGAATCATCCATCATGAATTCTCTGCAAGCTTCCATCCTTAGGTCATCATTGTTGGTTATCCCCTTTATTTCATCTTTTCCCAGCCTTAAAACAACCACTCCAGAACTTGATGAAATTTCTTGTGGAAAAGATGGCATTTTATAATGTATATCATCATCATCATCATATTCAACCATCTTTGTTCTTTCAATTTTTTGTCTCTTTGGTGATGATGGACATGTTTAACCAGAATGCTTCAGAGGGGAATCCAAATCAACAATATTAGGCAATGACTTCCCTGAAGATGATGGTACAACACTCTTAACAACTTCCTCAGTCATACTTCCCTTTTTCCTAGAAAATATCCTAATATTTTTTGGGGGCTGATAGGTAGGTCTTTCCTCCAACCTTACCTCAGGCAATTCCTCAATAGTTTGTGACTTTCCCCTATCTTCCACAACCTGCTTGTCCTTCAAAATCCCCACTAAACTTTCAAAAATTTCAATAGCATACATAGCCCTATTCAACTCACCGCTAATATTTGGTATGGGATTAAAAGAAGGTATCTTTTCTTGCTTCTTCTTCACCATCTTGGTAAAGGCAATATATTTTTCTTTTCTCTCTTCTTATATCTCCAAATCAAAAATGTTCCTGATAATCTCCTTAGGGAAATAGAAATTTTGGATGAAAGTTCCAATCCAGTGCTTGGCCTTCATTTGATAAATGAAACCCTCGGGGTCATGATTCCTAGGGCGTACATTATTTAATCCATAAGGTCTAAACAATGTGTACAAATCCTTCCATCCTCCCTTTTCCATAACAAAGTCAACAAATGTCGTATACTCAGGATAGAAAGATCCATTCTTTTTTCTACTGGCAAATGTACATCCTGAGCACACCCCAACTGTCTCATGATTTCTAAAAATCCAATTCTCAGAGGCACATCCCTCGGTAAAACATATGGGTTGATATTAGTGCCATATACTCTAAAAAAAAAAATTATTATGATAAGGGATAATATCTCTCCAGTTATGTGTCAAATTTAATTCAGGTCTTCTTTCCATTGGCCTCAAGAAGTCATGATGAATCTCCTTAGGAATCCTGGGTGGATTATGAACCAAAACTCTTCTCAATTTGGACCCAAAAATATTTTGGAACACCACATAATTACATTTATGTTCATGCCTATCAAGGACCCTGGTCCAATATTGGACAAGCATGTCAACATCTCTTCTCTCTTCTTTAATTCTATATCCTACCCAAAAATTTCTTGGCCCCTATACAGAAACATGTGCATCAACAGCGAAAACCATCTGAAACCAACTAGAGTCTTTCCTTCCTTAAGGGCCACTAGACACCTATGCATTTTTTCTGCCAAATAAGTGGCAAAATCATACACCACATTAAAATATAGATTTTGGATATTTACAACCATGCACATGATGTCAGGAGGCAGCGTAGTTTTCAAACTAATTCTAGGAACCATATACAAGGCACAAACTGTCTTCCTGAAATAGTTAGAAAATTAATTCACATGAAAATCCTCTGGCTCATTTTTACCAATCACTAACTGCTTCTTATTCTTTCCTCTTCTAGAGGTTTCCAAATGGGGTATCAACAGAGATGTTCTAAACAAACCCTTATTATTTTTGTATTCTTCTCTGAAAACCTCAAAATCAATAGTAACCATATCTTGACTCCGTTCATGCAAACCAAAGATCTCTTTAATTTCCTCCCTAGTTATCTTTACTATTTCTACACTAGAATATGTTCTGACAAATCTTGTTACAAGGTCATACCTTGTAGCAACATCTTTTAACAAATCTACATCCAGATAGACATTTGGGACCACCAACTTACCAAGATCCAACCTGCAAGGGTTACACAAAGGAGCACACAAATTCCTATTCCCAAACCAATTTAAGAACAACTATCATCCAGTATACAGTAGCTCAGCATCCCAAATCGCACATTGTTTATCAATTAACCCTTCCAAGAGTAAGGTACCATAAAAAAAATCCTTTCCCTTGAGCTTTTTGCTGGTAGAGGGTTTTAATAAGTCTATAACATCTTGGGAAAAGGACCTATTAGAGGTTTCAAAATTGGGGCTTCAGGCCTTGGGTGCCATTTACACAAGACATAAAATAGTCCAAGCTAGGGTTTTGAAGTATCAGACAATTATAGCCTTACACCCTATAGCCTTAAACAAAATTCTTCACAATTCAAGAAGTTACAACAATTCTTAGGACAAGCTTTAAAACATTTTAAAGAAGATTAACCCATACAATCTTTTAGGAACAAAACAAAATGCAGTCGATATTTTTTCTCAAACAACCATAAGATCTTCTGAAATATAGGATATGGTATATATGTTACTTACAGTTTTTCTTGCATAATATGTCAATGGTAGTGATGTTGAATTTTCATGAAAATGGCTCACTTCACTTGGTACCAAGAAACTCTTCTTTGGCATGGAAATGCACACAAAATTAGCAATTCAATGATCTTTTAGCATTTAATTGTTAGAGCATAGTTCGGACTCAACCATTACTATTCACTCGCGCAAGATAAAACAACTATAGTACAACACCAGCTTATTTCAAATACCAGCCGTTAATTTGAATCTATGTAAGCCAAAAAGAATGACTCAGATCAAGTCAATATGGTTTGAAAATGCCACATTTGAAACCACCTCAGCATGAACGGGTTCCACCTTGATCATCTCTTATACGGAATTGACATCCATGCTTCAAAAATTCACACACCTCGTAGCATTATTAAAACTTGTGTTTTAATTATGCGAGGTCAGCAAGGAATGACCACGATGCATTGTTAAAAGATAGCCATCAGCATCAATGGCCTTCATCGGTCAATGAACAAGGATTATGCCCCATGATCATAGATGAAAGTTGGCAGCATCTCACATACCTCACAACATTATTGTGATGTCATCAAAAACCTTGTGAGGCCAGCGGGGAACGGTCAGGATGTGAATCATTCCATCTGACGGTTATGAAACCTGCACATGTGAAAAAGTTATTCATAAAAAGGGGACTAACTAGGTGGGTGGGAAAATGACCCTTGAGGCATAAAATTCTAGAGATTAGTCTAAAACTTTAATTGTTTATCAACCCAACACTAAGGGAAGAATTAAAATACAGTCGAAACACAAAAAGACTGAAAGGGCAGGTAAAGAGGGGTCGGTAATGCAATAGCTAAAAAGGGTTCAGACCATAACTTGTACGACTGACCACCTACAATAACAAGTCAATGCATGAATAGAAAAGCCATGACCAAAATTTATGGAAAAACCCCAAAACCCAAAGACAAACCAATAGAGCCAAGCACCAAGGACACAGTAAATAAGCAGACTCATGCGGAAAATTTTAAAAGCTCCACCAAAGTACTTGCATTTCTTTTGAAGAAGGTGGTTTCTCATGATCACACTCATCATAAGTGGATGTATATTTTTTTTTTTCCTCTTCTTTGCTAAAATTTGTGGACTCGCATCGTTTGGATGACTTGGATTGTTTTGATATTATGGAATCTTCTTTCTCTTTTCCTAGTTTATGCATAATCTTGTATTCTCCCATGAATGTAGGTGTAAAATCGAAGGAACCCAATCATCATCCAATAGTTTTGTGATTGATGAAAAACACTTATCTTTCTCTTCTTCTTGCATGAGTTCCACTTTTGTAGTTGGTGTCAATGTTGTAAGAGTATTTTTCATTCTAGGCTCAATTTGTAAATAAATCTTAGGTTTAGGATCAACTTTTACTGTTTAAACCTCGTTCTTGTAAGTGTATTTCAATAATCAATGTAAGGTTGAAGGAACTACATTCATTACATGAACCCATGGTCTTCCAAAGAGAATATTATATGAAAGATCATTAGGCATGACATGGATAAGAGTTTGTAAAGTAATCCTACCAACTTTAATAAGAAGCATTATGACACCCAATGGTTTTTTCCCACATTATCAAAACCATAGATAGATAAAGAATCTAGTTGAACTTTAGTCTTGTCCACTCCCATTGTATCAAAAAAATTTACACTACAAACATTGATTATCGATCCATTATCAACAAGGGTACATTTTATTCCAAACTTATTAGTACCATTGTTGATACTAACCACTATCATCAAAGCATCATTTTGTTTTTTTCATTTCCAAAGGAGGTAATTCACTTTGATGAAATACAATGTCCAAATTAGGTGAATTCGTATTCTCAATCATACCTACCACATCATTTGGTTGTGCAATATGAGGGATAACAACTTATTGTAAAGCATTTTGAAGCATGTTATGGTAAAAAAGAGATGCTTGAATCAATTCCCACAAGGATATCTTAGCAGGAGTGTTACAAAGTTGTTCCACAAGATCATACTCCTTTCCACTATGTGAAAGGTAAATGAGGGGTGCTAGACAAAATGGGTTGGGGAAGTGGTGCCGATGAAGGAATGGTATGTAACTATCTATTATTCCTTGTGTTATATGTGAAATGAAGGGAAATAGGGTTTCCCTTCAAATTTGGATGGGGGAATGCACCTATCTTCCTTGTTTCATTAGGAAAAAGAGATCTTCTAGGATAAGATTAACTTTCAACCCTTAGGTGAGTCAACCTTAATGGAGATCTTTTTGTTTTCCTTATGATTGAGGAAAAGGTAAATATGACTGAAATACACTTTTCGGAGATAAATGAAAAATACTAAATGAATCCAATTATGCAATGTAAGACTTGAATCATCAATTTAAAGAATATCAAAAACAAAAAAAATAACTTTTGGCAAATCTGAGATGAGTAAGAATTTATGCACCTATCATCAAAAGCTTTTGCTAAGTGTCCTCTTGGGATAAATTCACCCTAGGGTGAATGGGTCTTGCTAAAAGGATTCAAAATCTATTTTGATAGTCCTCTGCTCCTAGAATTGCACTCCTAATTCCCCTAGATCTCATAGTCAAAAAGTCAGAAATAAATTTTACAAGTGAGTTTTCGTGGCTTGACAACTTTGATGACAACTTTGCAAAATTGCACTTTTGATCAATATTCAATCCTTCTTCACTTGAAAATCTACAAATAGAAAGAGAGGGGAAATTTTTTTTTTTAAAAATTTTTGGTGAATGGGGTTTTCCTTGGTCAAACCCCGTTTTGGTAATCAAACCTTTAAATGAAATGAAACATGAATGGAAGGAATGATGAATGAGAAATGCTATGTTGCAACTCACCAAACCCTTGAATGGAGATCCTTAGAGGGCTGAAGTCTAACACATCTCTCCAAGATCTTGATCTTGCATGAAATGGCTTGATTGGATGTTGATTTTGATGCTTCAATTTTGGCTTAAATGCTTGAAACCTACATCACAATGTTAGCTCCAAAAACATTCATGAATGAAGATAACTTTGACATGATGCTTAAGATCTTGAATGTTACAACAAATGACTAATAAATCTTCTCTTGAACACCTTTGAAAATAATATTTTCTATAGGAATTGATCTCTTGAAAAATCTACATTGCTTCAAGGATTTGAAATGATAAAAAGACTTGTATTTATAGGTAATTTTCTAATTTCTTAAAAAATAAATATAAAGGGCTGAAAATTGCAAATTAAATTTGAATCATAGAAATGCCACCAAAAACATATGAAAAATAGGGGTCCTAAACTTAGGGAGAACTCATTCATCCTTGGGTGAATGGTTCCTAGGACCTAAATTTAGGATACTCCAGTTCCAAGGCAATTTAATTAATTTTTGCAATTGTTTAATTTACAATTTTCCCTTTCAGAAAATGGGATTAGTTAGGATTTTAAATGCATAATTGGGCCAATTAGAGGCTTAATTAAGTCCAATTAATTAAGGGAACCAAACATAGTGTGAAAATTTAAAGGGATACATTTTTCAACACTACATTTAGCCCCCACTTTAGTGAGAGGATGAGACCTACGCTCAAACTCATAGTAAAGTAGACAAACAAGCATCAAGAGAGGTCTAATTGTACAACTATTGGAAAGATAAGATAACAAAGGTTAAGGAGGATGATCAATCCCCAAAGATCTAAGATCTCACGAAAAACCAACAAAGGCACAAAGAGACACATGCCTATGTTAAATATGCAACAACAAGACAAGGTACACAAGAATACACTGTCAAAATTAAAGCAAAAAGAAAGAGGGATGGATCAAGACTCGACTGTTTTTCCAATAGGTATGGATCAAGACTTAGCTTTTTTTTCCAAAAATGTTCACAAGTGGAAACCCATTATCCATTATGCAAACAAAATATACTCACACAGTCTAGTGAAATTCATTGTCCACTAGGTGAACCCCAAAAGGTGGATAATGGGAAATTCATGCCAATTCTATAGGCTCCCATGTACCAACCATACCAAAGTTATACCTCTTGATAAGTTTGATAAGGTGCCACAAGAATGGTCACAAGACTAGCAAGTTGCATTATGTTAGGCACTCATGAAAAAGGCTTTGTTGGCAAGCAATTTGTGTTATGCTTGGTGGCCATTTTAAATATAATAGGATAGGATATTCAAAGGGTTCTCTCTTAGTTCATGAAATTTATCACCTTAGGGAACATCGTGTTTGATGTCACCAAGAGAGGACTAGTCGAGGATAAAATATTTGTAACTTAGGGAATGTAAATCATAGCATCACCACTAAGAGGAATGCCATATGCCAAGAAAGTTTGCACTCTTAAGGAACATCAAACCCAATGCCACCACCAAGAATACACATCACATGAAATAAGAAGACCTCACTTTGAAGCGAACAATGAGCGGGGATATGTATGCCCCCACTTTAAAGAAATTACTAAACACCATATTGTGAGCAATTACTTTAAACTAGAACACAATAAATGTCAATACATGATGAGAGATTTATTTGGAAAGCCCTATGTAAAAAATATGTTTCCAAGAGAGAGCTACATCATGGAAAAGGAGGGTTTCCCCCCATATGCAATCCTAAGATAACACATAAAGGATCCATGGATCTAAGGTCAGTGTCATATCTTTGCTACGATGATATAATTGAGCTCAGAATCATCATCATTCCCAAAATGACTCATGGAACAATGAGCACAAAGGAAGGACACATAGAGAGAGAAAATAAAGGATAATATTTTGGGTCAACATGGAAGAGACCTAAATGTCTCAATTCCTTGTGTCATCCCTAAAAGGAAAACACAAGAAAAAAGATAAAGATAAATGGTTACAACATATAGAATAATATAGATACAAATAGAAGAATGTCACAGCAGATTCACTTTCTTTGTATCCTTGCACCAATAGAGTGACAAGGGTCATCCAAATTAGGCTCAAAAACATATAAAGACATGTCAAGAAACACCTGATATTTTCATGACCTCTGGAATGTTGTTTGATATTCCTGATTCGATCAATGATAGGATCCTCTCCTCCATGGAGAATGTTGTAGTGGGTAGATTTCTTTCTTACCGTCCAATGGTGGATATGGTTCGGAAATGGGTTGTGGTGAAATGGTGCCTTAAGGGTAGTGTGGTGATTTTTGTGATGGTTGGTGGTCTTTTCCTATTTAGATTCATGGTTGTGGAGGACATGGTGGCAACTCTGTCGTCGGGTCCGTGGGTTTATGGGAAACATAACCTAGCTATGTGTCATTGGAAACCTAGTTTTGACCCTGCTACAGATCTGAATAAGTCAGGTCCAATTTGGGTGTGGCTGCTGGGCTTACCTCTGGAGTATTGGGATGAAACCATCTTCAAAAGTATTGGGGATTTGTTGGGTCAATTCATCACCACAGATTCTATCACAAAGTCAAAATCCAGGTTAGTCTTTGCAAGATTTTGTGTCAATATTTGTGTTGATAAAGTCCTACCAAAATCTGTCAAGTTGTGTTCTAATTTTGGCAACTGGATACAACTTATATGTTATGAAAATGTTGTGGTATACTATCAAAAGTGTGCCAAAGTTGGGCATCTGATTTCTAATTGTAAATCTGCAGTCAGTCAAGAGTTTAAGGATAACTGTATTGTGAAAAATCCCACTACTTCGTCTGGAAATGTTCTGCGGCCACCGAATGACTTTGGGATTGTTCCCCTAGGTGTTGCTTAGTTGCATGAGGATCCTCTACATCCACCCTCCCCTGTCGGTCCACCTTCTAAAATTTCTAACCCTAGTGCTTCATTGGAGTCTGTTGTTAAACCCCTGGCTATCCTTTTGACTCGGGACCCTGGCTCTTCGGCTATTAATCCCTTGTTTGAGGGGGTCTCTAGAGGGACTCTAGTCCCTAGCTCTTCGGCTATTGACCCTCTACTTAAGGTTGTCTCTATGGGGACTTGTGGGGCCTTGATTGAAGATGGTGAAATCTAGGAGGAAGAGAGCTTTGGTATGATTGATGAATCTACTAAAAGTATGGGGAGTTTGAAGCTTGAGAAAGCTGGGGAAGAAGGGATATAGACAACACCAAAGAAAAAAGGAAGGAAGAAGAAGGCAAATGTAGGAGGGTACTCTAAGCCAGTGAGACCTTCTCAGAGGCACACTAGGATGAGAGAAACGACAAATGAGATTGCCCTGGGAAAGCAGAGGACATTGGATGTGTCTTCAAAAAAAGGTCAGAAATGAGAATTATGCATGGAATGTTTGTGGGCTTAATAGCTCCCACAAAAAACATGCTCTGAAGGACTATATAGTGGAACATAAGATTGATGTTTTCCTAATTTAATAAACCAAAATGATGATGGTTAATTTTGATAAAATTGCTAAAAAAATTTGGCCTAATGCTTCTTATGCCTATAGTGATGCTAAGGGTGCTTCGGGGGGTTTGGTCGTGCTTTGGAACCCATATTATTTTCAGGGCTTTGAAATATTCCACTGTAAAAATAGTGTGGGGGTATCGTTCAATTAACTTGGTGAAGCTTGGTCTATAGTCAATATATATGCTTCTAATCAAAGGAATGTGAGAAGTATATTGTGGAACAACATGGCAGCTAAAATTAATCTGAATAGGGGAGGCCATTGGCTTGTTGCTGGAGATTTTAACACCCCCCTTTTCCCATCAAAAAAAATTGGTGGCCTTCTGGATTACTCTGACAGCATGTCTGATCTGGGTAATTTTTTTAATTCTTCGGGTTTAGTTGATATTGAGCTCCTGGGCCAGAATTACACTCGGTCTAACAGATGGGCTAGTGGTAACCTGATTCAGGTCTGGCTTGACCGCTTCCTCTGCTCTCCTCATTGGACTAATGTCTTAGATGCCAATCTAATAACCTTTCCTAGGATGGTCTCTGACCATAACCCTCTTTTGCTGACCACTAATATTCACCTTGTTGTTGGTCCCTTTCCCTTCCACTTTGAGATAATGTGGAACTCTCATATTGATTTCAAAAATAAAATTACTGAATGGTGGAATATTCTTGTCCAAGGATCCCCCATGTATAGGATCTTCTTTAAACTTAAACATATTAAAAACCTGGTAAAAGGATGGAACAAGAATGTGTTTGGGGATGTATTTCAAAGGAAAAAGTTGTTAGAAGGAGAGTTGAGGACTTTACAAAATAAAATGGAGGATGGAGATGATAGTCAGCGGACTCACAACCAAGAATTGGAAACCAGGATGGAATTGGAATAGGTTCTAAAAAATGAGGAGGTCTTTTGGAAGCAAAAATCAAAGGTCCAATGGCTAAAGGAAGGAGATAGGAATACCTCCTTCTTTCATGTTTTTGCCATCAAGCACAGGAAAAGGAACCAAATTTCTAAACTGACCAATGCTACTAGGGAGGTGATTTCAAATCATGCTCAAATTGGCCTCTATGCGATTAACTATTTTCAGGAGGCTTATTCGGCCCCTACTGAGGCGCCTAACCTGGCTTTGGACAGTGCGATTCTCAACCATCTTCCTACCTCTATTTCTTAGGAAGATAATTTGGGGATCCTTAGAACTATTTCTATGGAAGAAGTCCATCTGGCTACCTTTAGCATGGGGGCTTTCAAAGCCTCGGGGCTTGATGGTTTTCCTCCTACTTTTTTACAAATTTTATGGGATACTATGGGTGGGGACCTTGCGCTTGCATCTAGGGACTTCTTCAAATTGGGCAGGATCCTCAAACAATTAAACCACACTTTCATTTCTCTTATCCCCAAGATTAGTGAGCCTCATTCCATGACTGATTTCCAACCAATTAGCCTTTGTATCACTTTTTATAAGATCATTTCAAAGATCCTTGTTAATCGTATCAAATCTCTTCTGGAAAAAATCATTAGTCATACTTAAAAAGGGTTTGTCCCTGGGCGACATATTCTTGATGCTACCTTGACAACCCATGAACTACTCCACTCAATGGATAGATGTAACTATGCAGGGATGGCTCTCAAGCTTGACATTTCCAAAGCTTATGATAAAGTGTTATGGGACTTCATCCTGAAGGTCTTGGCTAAGTTTGGTCATCAAACTCATTATGGATTGTGTTAATACTGTCAAGTACTCGGTTATTGTTAATGGATCCCCCTTTGGGTTCTTCTTTGCTAGTAGAGGGCTCATACAAGGAGACCCTCTGTCCCCCTATCTTTTCATAATTATTGTTGATGTGCTCAACAGTAATTTCACGAGTCTGTTGTTAGAGGGCTCCATTACGAGAATTAGAGCAGCTTCATCCCTGGATTTGATTGTTGTGTAGCAATTTTTGGATGACACTTTTCTATTTGGGAAATCCTCTATGGTGGAAGCCAAGAAAAGAAAAGCTTGTCTTAACAACTATGCCTCTTGTTCTAGTCAAAGCATCAATTACAATAAAAGTATGATTTATTTCTTTAACTACATGCCTAATTTGCAAAACAGGGTGATTGTGGTCTTGGGATGTGTCAGTGGATCTCTCCCATTGGTTTACCTTGGGCTCCCCCTCATGGTTAAGGAGGTTCCCACTGATTTCTGGAACTAAATTCTGGAAAGGATTCAAAGTAAATTGGTTGGGTGGAAGGGCTCTATCCTAAGCCATGTTGGAAAACTCCAACTTCTCACTACGGCTCTCTAAGGTATGCCCACTTACTTCCTCTCCATTTTTAAGATGCCTAAGTATATTGCTGATAAATTTGAAAAAATTCAAAGGAATTTCCTCTGGTCCGGGACTGAGGAAAAGAAGAAACTTGCTTTGGTGAAATGGGAAAGGGTCTGCCAGGCCAAAAAATGTGGTGGTCTTGGAATCAAGACAATCGTCAACTCTAACAGGGCTTTGATGGCCAAGGTTGGTTGGGATCAGTTAAGGAACACTAAGGACTAGTGTAAAATTCTAAATTCCAAATATCTCCAGGATAGGCCCTTGATTGATTGTCTCTCAGAGTCTCACCCCTAGGGCTCTATTGTCTGGAGGAGCATTTGCAACACACAAGGCCTATTAAAGAAAGGGATTAAGTGGAAAATGGGAAATGAGATTAGAATCAAATTCTGGGAAGATACTTGGCTAATTGACTCCCCTTTGGCTTGCTCTGACTTTAGGGCTATGATGGGTGCGGCCCAGAGATTCTTTGGCATCCATATCAGTGACTATGTTTTTGGACCCCCCGGAGCTAGGATTTGGAGAGACCTTACCCTTTGTTTCCCGCAATCCCATGACCTTTGTTGTCTAGCTCGGTCCCTTCAAGTGATTCTTTCTAGCACCAGGTTTCCATCATATGACAAGGAGGATGAGTTTTTTTGGACATTAGACAAATAGGGGGATCTCTCAGTGCAGTCAGCTTACAGACTGCTGACAAATGAAAATTCTATTGAGGAACCCTAGAAGAAGGTTTGGAATTGCCACATGATCCCTAAAATTAATTTCTTCTAGTGGACGGCTTGTCATAATAGGATTCTTACCCAGGACAATTTGAGGAAATGGGGCTTTTGTTTTCCCAATAGATGTTTTCTTTGCAAGAATGAGGAGGAAACTGTCAGTCACCTTTTATTACACTGCCCATTTGTTGTCAAATTTTGAGGGTTGGCTTTCAAGAAACTTAATGTCCCTTGGGTTATGAGAAAGGATCTCTTACCATTCATTCTGGGTTGGTATGGTTCGTATTCCCACCCTCTACCTGGTGAAATTTGGAATCAGGTCCCTCCTATTTTTGGATGGTGATTATGGAAGGAGAGGAATAATAGGGTTTTCAAGAATGTTGAGAGGAGCCCCAAGGATTTTTTTGGTAGTGGTGCTTGGCTCATTGAGGAGAATATCTCTCTCTTTAATGGAAAACTCCTGGAGACAGGGCCGTTGGATTATGAAATAAAAATGGCCAAGGAGTAGCACTAAGATTTAAAGGCTAACTCTTTTGATAATTCTAAACTCTTAGCTAGGAAAAATACTAAATGGGAGCCTTCGGATAGAGGATGGTTTAAACTTAATTTTGATGGGGCTGCTAAGGGAAACCCAAGCAGGGCAAGTATTGGTGGTGTTATCAGAGATCATGTAGGGGCTTTGGTGGCGAGATTTGTGAGAGGTATTGGGTTTCAATATTCATTAGTGGTGGAGGCTCGTGCGCTGCTAATGGGCCTCAAAATTGTTGTTTCTCTGGGGATTGCTTATCTCCATATTGAAGGAGACTCCAAGTCTATTACAGATGTTGTGAATAAAGACAGACTAATTGGCTGGAATACTAAGGATATATTGTTGGATGCTAGTTTCTTTTTATCCAAATTTAGGGATAAAAAGGTGACTCATATCTATAGAGAAGGAAATCAAGTGGCTAATGCCTTGGCTAATCTTGGCTCTGGCTGGGATTTTGCTAAATATTGGAGGAAAAAGGAAAGGTTACCACCAAAAATTCAAGCTCTAATTGTGTGGGAACAAAGTAACCATGTTTTGCTATGATTTTAAATCCTTGGATGACAGGAGCTGAATGGGGGGTCCACCTGATTGTTTTGGGGGTCTGGTGGATGAGTGTCAACATTGAGATGGCGTACATGTGGAGGGTTTCTGGTAGATATTTTCATGTGTGGTGCACAAATTGGAGGATCCATGTGTATGTCCTTTGGACATGGTGGATGGGGCCAGGATCTAAGGTAATGAAAAGGTGGCAGGGTTTAAACTTGAAGGATGGTAGCACGACTAAAATTGGTGTCTTAATGAAGATAAGTTGGAATGACATGACTTCATTAAATCTGAGGAGCCGTACCGTGCATTCTATTCTCTTGGGGATCATGGGATATCTTTTTTTATCTCATTCTTGCATCAGGTTGTGTGAGAGTATTTATAATGATTTGACTCTTCATTATGGAAAATTGTCTCCTTCTAGGGTCTTCGAGCTTGATAGTTTAGCGCGGGTCTCCTTTGGCACCTTTTGGATGGTTTCTAATTTTAGCTATATAACCATTCTACATTGTTCTTTGTGCATTCCCTACATGCCCACCAATTCTTGCCTTGATGGCCGCATTCATCCCAAGAACTTCATTAAATTCATTGTTAAATCACCCTATGGTGATTTTCCCTTCCGCGCATGTGACCTGTACACGGGTGTTATTGGCCTTTGTTGTATACCTTGCCTTAACAATCACAATGTGATTATCATTTGTGGTTGCTGCATTTGGTATTTTTTGCAAATTCTTGTGTTTCATGTGCAGGTTGGTAATATGGGTGGTGAGCGAGTGAGGACTGAACCAGACAATTGTGAGGAGTTTCAGAACAACCCTTTAGTCTAGCACATTTGTGTGGAAGGTGGCATTGCTCCTCTTATGGAGATCTTGGTCGGTCATGATCCTAACTTGTCGGGTCAATTTGCCAACTCATGGAAGGATCGTTGGGTCTCCATTGGAGGAATCTCGTTTGAAATCAATGACGAGGTCATAGCACAAGCCAAGGGATTACTATGTACTGCAAAAAAATACCCCAAACACACCAAGAAACTAGATCATGAAAGCTTAAAATCTTTTTTTAGAGGTGAGGAGGCCCCGGTGCAGAACCAGTCGGGTTTTGAGAGAGATGCTCTCCCAAAGCCCTGGGATCCAGTGTGCCTGGCGTTGATGAATTACATCACTTTGGAAGGTAGGTTTAAAACCTACTTCTTTTATCACTTCCCCCTATTAAATCATTTAAGACACAAGATGTTGCTTAGTTTCCTGTTCTTTCTTTTAATGGACTTGGAAAAATTGGTTGAAAAATGCAAAGAGTCGGTCAGCCTTAACCCCAATGATCTCCCGTCACTCCCGCTCCATCAGGGGCTAATTCTGAGACTTTATCACTTTCATCTGGTCCTCTGTCCTCCTAAAGCTATCACGGTTGTTTGCATTGAGAACATTGAACCCCTATCGACTATGAATATTTCCTAACCGAGTCTAAAAGGCCTCCCTGAAAATCCAATACGGACACTGTGGGGAATCCCAAAGCCAAGATAACCACCAAGAAGCTTAAGGGAGGTCTGGGTAAGGCTCATGCCAGCATGGCGGAGGGTCTCTGTGAATTGAAATCCACTCAGGAAGACTCGGCCTACAAGTCCACCACTGAAAAAAAAGGAAAGGAGAAAGGCATGTCGGCCCCGACTACTAAGGATGGAAAGGGAAAGAACGCTATAAGGAAAGACTTCAAAGGTGACACGGTTGTGGGGACCACTGAGATGACTAGCGAGGAAAATTCCATAAGGAGATCTGGGAGGTTGGCTAAGAACAGCAAAAAGAGGTTGATTATTGAAGATTCGGAGGAGGAGCAGTCTGACAGCAAAGGGTACAAGGAAGAAGAAACTGAAGATGATGAGGAAGAAAATGTGGAGGGGCCCCAGTTTACTCCTGAGGATAGCAAGGTTCCTATTGATGGCTCTGCCTCTCACTCTATGCATCCTCTGGTCGAAGAGCCTGGAGAGGTCCAGGGGACCATGGACATTGGGGAGGAGCCTTGTGATGTGGTGAAGAGAATGGACATGCTCAATAAAAGGTTTTAGGGGTTGACCCGATTCACCATGAATTTGGGCCACTTCATCATGAGCACTTTTCCTAATTCTATAAAGGAGGAGCTAGAGGGAGATAACAATCAGGAGAACAAAGAGTGGGTGGGTGATGAGACAGTGGACCTCCTGATTAAAAATTGGGACAATGCCAATTAGCTGCTCCCTATTCCTGTCTGTCAATTGACTCTTTGCGGTCTCTGTGCTGCCTGTGGGCTATTTCTACTTTTTGTTTCCTTAATGTTTTATGTTTAAACTTGTTTCTTTTTGGCCCTAGTGGCCCATTGTGAAGGGTACGACGCCCTATAAATGTTGCTTAACTTTTCAAAAACACTATATGGGGGATCATATTATGCACATGCAATCACAAAGAACATTAAAGGAGAACAAAAAAAAGACTAGTATGGCACATGTGAATCAACCTATAGCAGGTCATTTGCATCCCAATCTTGCTCATCATATGCGAAAGATAGACAACTATCCAAAGGAACAACAACAAGTGTTGTACTAGGAGCATCACTAGGTTCAACACATGGTGATTCACTCTTGTTGGGAGGCTCATCGTGGTTGTTATCATTTAAGCTCATGGAAGAGGAAAACAATAAATTCAACCCATTATGCACTTCATCATCAATCTTAGCAATCTCATCATCATCATCCAAGTTAATCACAATTGGAGGCCTACTGATAATTTCCATAAAGGTTTCATGTGTTTTTTGTTGGGAAGGTGGAGAATCATCATTCTTTGTTTTAGTTAAATTTTGATCTTGATTTTATATTCTCTTCTTTTAACTTATAAGCAATAGCACGATGTCTACGCCTACACTCTTTAGCATTTCTATTTCTTCTTGTGTGATATTCAAGTTGTGATTGTGTAGGAGTGGGTTTATCAACCATTGGTTTCTTTTCTTCTTGTAAGGGAGGAATGGAAGAAGCCATGGAAGGTTGTTCAACCACTTTCACTTTAGCTTTATAAACTTGTTTGATCTTAGGAGGCATAATGGGACTTATATTGTTATCCCTTGGTCTTTTATAGGAAATAGGTGAAGGATTTTCCATGGGTTGTTCTAGGTTACTTGGAAGGGCTTTTGATTCAATCATGGTTTCATAAATGATAGGAGGATCAATCATGGGTTGAGGCATGTTGCTAAGGGATAATTCTACTATGCACTTTTCCTTGAAATTTTGATAAGATTTGAAAATTAAGTCCTTACTAGGTTTAATAGGTTCCATAGGTTCAGGCCAAAATAAATCTAGTGAGAAATTCCCACGGGAAGACACAAAATTAAAGCCACTATGATGCATAGTAAAGATATCATTGACAAATGGAAACTTTAAGCATTTATGCACTACTAACAAGATGACATTCATGGAGCATAGCCATGGATAACCAAGCTTCACACAAAATTGGTGTGACGATGTGATGATGGAGAATGGGACATTCAATTGTTTTGGTCCAACTTTCAAAGGAAGAGTGATTGAACCTATCATAGGACAAGAAAAACCATTATGTGTTTTGATCCATGCTTTTGGTTGTTCATAATAATCTTGATAAATTTCATACACAAATAAGAATTCCTCGATGATCATATTATCTACACACATAGGGCCAATTAATACCCCATTAGTAGGCTTGTCATTGATTCTTCTGGTGATGTAAAGAGGACCATCGGGTGCACATCTAATTATGTCCTTTTTGTGAGAAAGAAATGTCAAGAGACATTTCGGTTTGGACCTTAAGAGGTTGAACATCAATGAAGCCAACCATACATTCTAAGTCTTCATTTTTATTCATATTGTCATTAGTTGTATCTTGAAGTTTTTCAACATTCATCACATCATTCTTAGTATCAGTAGCATCAAAAAAGAGATATTATGATTTGGAATGGGGTTGGTATAGATTTGTAATTTTTGGTTAGGCAAGGCAACAGACTTATTTCCTTGATCATTAACACCACCAATCTGGATGTGATTAGAATCAATGAGGTCTTGCACAATATGTTTAAGATGCTTACATTTTTTTGTATCATGTCCATTTTTTCAGTGATAATGGAAAAAGGAATTTAGTTAAAGTTTGGAGGTAAGGGCTTAGTGGTATCAATGGTTCTAAAAAGAGGTAAGGTAACTAATTTCTTACCTATAAGTTGCAACATAATGGAGTGAAGGGCATCGGGTAACAGGGTAAATTGTCTACTCCCTCCCCTAAATAGATATGGATTTTTAATTTGTATGGCATCCACTTGGGAGTTAACATGCTGACTTATTTGAGATTTATTTAGTTGTTAAAATCCCTTATTTTGTTTCTTGAAGTGTTGGAAATTGGTATGGGGCACAAATTTCGATTTTTCGGAATGGTTGGAAGAAGTTTTTGCTTCACAATGACTAACCGAATTCTGATAGTCACAAATGGTCATGTACAAGTGTGTAAAGGAGAGAAACTTCATCATCCTAAGTTTTTCTTGAATATTGGTTTGCAAATTTTCAATGAACATTCTTTGAATATCGGCATCAAGAATCTTAATGTTTATTTGTGAGTAAAGCAATTAGTATCGTGTTATGAAATCAATGACTTTTTCATCCTTTTTTTATTTACATTGTATTAAGTTAGCTAAGGTCATCTTGGGACCCATGTGCACTTGGAAATGGTTAAGAAAGGCATCAAAAATTTAATTTAATGAGTGAATTGATTTATTCGGTAAAGAACAAAACCACTCCAAGGTAGTGTCTTTCAAGGATCTAGGGAAAAGTTTAGCCAGGAGCTTATCTTCAAAAATGAAGTCAATACATAATTTTGTGTATGTCGAAATATGGTTACTAGGATTTCCTTTACCACCATATTTCTCAAATCTCAGAATCTCTATGCCTTGTGGCATTTGTGCTCTCAATATCTCCAAGGATAAGGGGTTTCTTTTGACATATTCTGATAGTTGGTCATTTTGATTTTGGTTCAATGTGGAAATTTGTTGTTGGAGGGATGAAACATTTTGTAATAGTTGGTTAAGGATGGAATCATTTGTTATGTTTTGGGATGGAGGTGAATATGATAGAGGTGTATATTATTCAGAGGAAAAGTGAATTGTAAGTTTGTGAGGGGAGATGGATTAGGAGATATGATAATTGAATGCACAAAGCTAAGAGGATTCCCAGTGGAAATACCTAAGGTTGTATTGACATTGCTAGTTGGTTGCCTTGTTGTTGTAACAGTTGGATTAGTGTATGTAGGAATAGAGGCTACAATTATAGGATGAATTGGATTTCAACCTTGAATTTGAGTGTACCCAAAAGTTTGAGCACAACTAGCCATTGTAGGCACATAGTTGTTAATGATATAAGATGGGTTATGCATAATTTCTATTCCTTGTTCATTATCAAGCATTTTCCTCATGTTATCTATGACAGGAATCACAATACCAACAATGTATTTAGAACTCACATAGTTTTTTAATTTTTCTAAGGCTTAATCCATTTGTTTGAGGTTTTCTTGAGGTACATTAGCAGCCATTTTTTCAACATCATTTACATTGTTTGTAGGTAGGGTGGGCATGGGAAATGTGGTATCAAAGCTATGATCCATAATGGATTGACTAGTATCAACACTATGAGTGAAAGAGTTGGAAAACACAAGATCCATGGTGAATGTAGTAGTGTGGGATGACATGAGTCTTGAACTAAATCTCACTACAATGTTAATAAGACACTAGGTTGTGAAGCTCATACAAGTTTCACCAAACCTAAGTGCACCCAAAAATGGATAATAAGCACTAAACAAATGCAATCAAAAACCCAAAAATATGAAGTGCAATTCAAGTAGGTAAAAAGAGGTAGCAATTTTCAAATTTAAAACAAGATAATTTATTAATTATGCTATGTAAAAACCTAAAAATGATGTCTTTTTTAATGCCAATTTTGATTTCAAGCAATGCATTTAATTTGACCAATTGAACCTAATGCAAATAATTACAAAATTTTCTAATTTCTAAAACTGAAACATAGAATTAACAAAAAATCAAAATGAAGCAAATAGAGACAAATTACTACCCAAATATTTGAAAAAGAACATGTACATGGACTGATTCACCCTAGGGTGAATGGGTCCCAAGTTAGGGTTCTGAAAAATCAAAGTTTGAATTTCCAGTTTCAGGTTGCAAACTATGGTTTCAGTGATATAATTTCCCAGATTTAGGTGTCCTAATGCAAGTGAAATTAGGGACAAATGATGAAAAAATTGACACTTTTTGAAATACTTGATTTTGACCAAATTTGTGAATCTGAATGTCTGAAAATACACTAATATGCAAGTACTATGCAAAATCAATGTAATATGCATGGAATTTTTTTAATTTTTCATATTTTAAACAATGCAAAATACAAATTAAAAATCCTATATGAGATGAAGAATAATGAAAATTTAACAACCCTGAATGAAATGCAAACTATTCCAATGCAATGCAAATTATTGCAAATCCTAGATCTAGGGTTTGAATGGACTCCAATTTTAGGATTTTATATGTATAATGTTAGGTTCACCAAAATGAAATGAAGGGAAATAGGGTTTCCATTCAAAATATGATGAGGGAATGCACCTATCTTCCTTGCTTCATTAGGAAAAAGAGATCCCCTAGGATAAGATTGACTTTCAACCCTTAGGTGAGTCAACCTTAATGAAGATCTTGTTGTTTTCCTTATGATTGAGGATTAGGTAAATTTGACTTTTTAAAGATAAATTTAATATACTAAATGAATCCAATTATGCAATGTAAGACTTGAATCATCAATTTAAAGCATAACAGAAATAGAAACAATCAACTTCCAACAGATCTGAGATGAGTAATAATTTATGCACCTATCACCAAAAGCTTCTACTAAGTGTCCTCTTGGGATAGATTCACCCTAGGGCGAATGGGTCTTGCTATAGGGATCCAAAACATATTTTGATAGTCCTCTGCTCTTGGATTTCATTGTTAAAAAGTCAGAAATAAATTATGTGAGTTTTTGTGGCTTGACAAATTTAATGACAACTTTGAAAACTTTGCAAAATTACACTTTTGATCAATCTTCCATCCTTATTCACTTACAAATTTTCAAATACAAAGAGAGGAAAACATTATTTTTTTCGGTGAATGGGATTTTGCCTTGGTCAAACCTCATTTTGGTAATTAAATCTTGAAATGAAATGAAAGAATGAAAGGAATGATGAATGAACAATGCTATGTTGCAACTCACCAAACCCTCGAATGGAGATCCTGAGAGGACTAAAGTCTAAAACATCTCTCCAAGGTCTTGATCTTGCATGAAATGGATTTATTGGATGTTGATCTTGATGCTTGAATTTTGGCTTGAATGCTTGAAACCTACATCACAATGCTAGCTCCAAAAACATGCATGAATGAAGATAACTTTGACATTATGCTTGAGATCTTAGATGGTGCAACAAATGGCTTATAAATCTTCTCTTGAACAGCTTTGACAATAATATTTTTTATAGGAATTGATCTCTTGAAAATTATAGATTGCTTCTAGGATTTGAAATGATAAAAGGACCTTGTATTTATAGGTAATTTTCTAATTTCTTGAAAATTAAACATCAAAGGCCAGAAATTGCAAATTAAATTTGAAGCATAGAAATGCCACCAAAAACATATTAAAAATTTGGGTCCTAACTTAAGGATGACCCATTCACCCTTGGGCAAATGGGTCCTACGACCTAAATCTAGGACACTCCAATTCCAAGGAAATTTAATTAATGTTTGCAATTGTTTAATACAAGTTTCTATTTTAGAAAATGAGATTAATTAGGCTTTTAACAGCATAATTTGGCCAATTAGAGGATTAATTAAGTCCAATTAATTAATGGAACCAAACATAGTGTAAAAATGTAAAGGGATATATTTTTCGATACTACAATATGTATCAGCAATGGTATGATAACTTGGTTTCTATGAAATATTATTACTAGTAAGTGTTACAAAGATGATTGTTGTTGCACCAAAAGATCGACCTGTAATGCATGATACAACCGCTGGATTTATACAAGATCCAAGATCCACAGGAGGCAGTTAAACCATGTCATGAAGCCCGATCGCTATGCTAGACCACACCGAGGAGACCAAGGGTGACACCTTGCAACAATCCCCCCCAAGTGCAAACGAGGGGTTCAAACCTGTGACCTCGGCTTTGATACCAATTGTTGCAAAGACGATTGTCATTGCACCAAAAGATCAACCTGTTAATGCCCTATACAACTATTGGATTTATACAAGATCCAAGATCCGTAGGAGGCGATTAAACCATGTCACGAAACTTGAGTATCATATTGGCCCACACTGAGGAGACCAAGGGCGACACCTTGCAATAGTAAGTTGTTATGCAAAATTTAAGATAGCCCCTAGAGGTTTTGGTTGGTGTTGAGGTGGTCCTATGATAAGAAGTGGCTTAGGAGGTTCAATAATCAAGGGAGATATAGTGGTCCATTGTGCATTCATAACCTCGATGGATTTTTCTTTTTGTTGACGGTCTTCTATCGAGGGGGTCTAAGGTGACCTTAGCATCTTCATCTAAGCAATCCATCTTAGTATCAAGGATATTGTCCTCTTGCACCATAATATCTTCCCTAGTAGGAGAGGTTTTAACAAAGAGGTAAACAAGATTCTCATGACATTTAATGGTTGGATCTTCTAATAGAAAGACACCTTCACCACAAGCAAGAGAAATATCAGGAGGACAATTATGATTGTCATTATTGCCAATGATTACATTCTCTTTAACTAAAACATTCTCACAAGTGGGAGATGAATGAAGACTAGGAAAAGTGATGTTAAAAAATGTGTCAATGATCTCATCCTCTTGTGCCATAATATCCTCCCAAGAGGGAGAAGTAGGGGGAGAGTGACAAACAAGATTCTCATGACGTTCGACAAATGGTTCTTCTAACACCAAGATACCTTTGTCACAAGTAGGAGAGTTATCAGGAGAAGAAAAACTATGATTATCATGATTGTCTATGATTGTATCCTCTTGTATCAAATCATCCTCATTAATGGGAGAGATATTAGGGGTTGAGTGAAGGATAGGCAAGTTGATATTAAGAAATATGTCAATGATTTTATTCTCTTGCACTAAGGTATTCTTATAATTAGGGAAAAAACTTGGAGAATGGCTAACATGCTTGTGAATGACCTTATTTTTTTCCCTAAATTATAATCATAAATATGGAGATTGCACTTATGAAATCCATGCTTAACCATATCAAAACCACATCTTTGAAAAGGAAGCATGCTAACATCTAGAGTTTTGAGTTTGTGCAATAATGAAAACTAAGCTATCCAACTTATGTAATGCTTCAAAAATATAAACAATTGTCCTACAAATTTGATGATTTTCAATACTAAAATGCAATAATTTTTCCAAATTTGGAACAAATCAATCAAAATGACACTTTTTTTGCACATGCAATAACAATTTTTTAGAATTTGAAAATAGACTTTTGCAAGCTGAAACATACTAATAATACAAAGATAAAAGAATGTGCAAAATAACCTGCCCTAGAGCGAATGAGTCATTGGATAGTGTTCTAAAAAGTGAAAATTTGAATTTTTATGTTGTTGTTTGATGTTTGTTTCTCTGGTTGCAAACCGTTTAAACAATGGCTATTTTTCTAAATTTTGTTCAATTTAGGACAATGCAATGCAAGATGCAATTGTGAAATAATGGTAAAAATGTGTTGAAAATTTTTGAATGCAAATTTCAAATGTAAAATATAATATTTTATTGATTGTAAGATACAAAATTCTAAAAATAATGATTTGATGCAAATTTGAAACAAAACTATCTTATTTTTCACTTGATTTTGGCTTAAAATGAAAGATGAAATGGACATGCAATGAAAAATTACAGATTTAACAACTTAATGAATGCAATATGAATATAAATCTGATCTAAATATGACTGAAACAAACCTTAATGCAACCTATGATACAATATGTAATTCATTTTTTTAGATTTTTTTGATGTTTTTAGAATGCAAAAATGGAACCCTAAATGAGAAATGCAAAACAATGCAATGCAAATCTAAACCTAGGGATTGAAGGACTTCCAATTTAGAAATTTTATAGTGTAAGAATTTTAGGTCCACCAAAATGAAACATAAAAATGTGGCACCTTTAAGATTAGTGTCCATAACCTAGGGTCGTTTCCATATTTTTATAAATTTCATTGGGATATAGATCATCAAGGTGAATTGTTTGACTATCAACCTTAAAGGTGAGCCAACTAGACCTAGATCTATATCCTAAGGGGGATTGGAATTGATTAGAAATATTTTGAAATGATTAACTTAATGATCCTATATTCCCTAATATTAAAAATGTAAGATATCAAAAATAGACAATTAGAAACAACAGCTTACCAGTGGATCTAGGAAGTGTAGAGAACATCAAATATGCTCAAAAAAATTAGTTTTGAGAGGCCTAAAAGGACTCATTCACCCTTGGGTGAATGGATCTTTGTAAAAGTGTCCATATCAACTTTTTGGGTCTTCTGGTGCAAGATATGAGCTTTCATTTGCCCCAGGTCTCACTGTCAAAAAGCTAGAAATAAATTTTAAATCCGAGTTTTCACGGCTTGACAATAATGATGGCAATTTATGCAACAATACCAAATTACTCTTCAAGATCTTCAATCCTTCTTCAACCTACAATCTGCACATACACAAAGAGGAAACATTATTTATTTTGAATGGGGGTTTGCCTTAGTAAAACCTCATGTTTGGTAATTAAACCTTAATAGAATGATAATGACAATTGATAAATGGAAGAAATGATGAATGAAAACTTCCTTGCCACAACTCACCAAACCTTTAATGGCTTCCCTTAGAGGACTGAATTCAAACACATCAGTCCAAGGAATCAAATCTTGCTTTGCTTGATTTGTTGAATACTTGAATGCTTGGGTTATTTAGGATCAACAATGCATATTAGCCTTCACAATATGACATGAACACACACAATCTTGAACATGATGATAGGATCTTGAATGTTGTAACAAATGATTGATAAATTTTCTCTTGAATGCTCTTGACAATAATATTTTCTCATAGGATTTCTCTCATAAAGTTTTTTTCTTGCTAGTTAGATTTGAGTTGATAAAAAGACTATGCATTTATAGTTGTTTATCTAATTTCCCAAAAATTGGATTTTAAAAGCCGAGAATTTCATATGAAATTTGAATCATTAAAAGACTACCAAAAGAATATTAAAATTTGGGACCTACGACTTAAGGAGGACCCATTCGCCCTTGGGAAAATGGGTCCAAAAGTCTAGGACACATTCGTTTTGGGGTGATTAAAATATTAATTGCATTAATTAAACCTAGGTTTCCCTTTCAAAAAATGAGATAAATAAGGCTTTGGAATGCATAATTTGGAAAATTAGAAGCTTAATTAAGTCCAATTAATTAAGGGACCCAAGTATAGTGTGAAATTGTAAAGGTATACAATTTTCTACACTGTTGTTGGTTGAAAAAATCTTATTCTTACTAATTAGAGAGAGTTAGGTAATGCTTGATTCAAATAAACTTCTCCTAGGGCCTAGGGTGCACATGGAGGCTTGAGAACTTATTTGTACTATTTTTGTACCATATTACTCTCCCTAATTATATTTCTATGCCTTTCATAAAATTTTGTAAAACTAAGTTTAGATAGAGCAATTTTACCTTCGGGTAATAAGACTCAGAGCTACCTCAAGGTGGAAGTCAAAATCCCAAACTTATAAATAACAAATTTAGCCACATATTATCCAAGACCCATATTATTGGGCTACTTATTCATGTCCATATTAATAAATTATACATGTACTATACCCCTTACCTAGATCTTGGATAGATTTTATCATATACTAGATCTATTTTCCCATTGTAGTCTTTTACCATTTATAAAAGAAATTCTCTAAAGGAGAACTTAGGAGGAAAATTAATATCACTAATATTTTTTTACAATCATCTATAATGTCTAGTAGGTTCCATTAGGAATAAATTATTCAAGGATGTCATCTCCATTATTATTTTCTCAAGGCTAGAGGTAATTGAATGGACTCTAGCTAGATTTCCCCTTCTTCATGAGATGATTTATAATATTTTTCCATAGGATGAGACAATGGATCATCTAGGTTGGAAGAGGAAAGAGAAGGGAATGAGAGAAGTTAGGGTTTGGAGAAATCATTGCAGATGACAATGTGTTTTCATCAAAGTTATTCTTACCAAGCTCAAAGGGTGTTATGGATGGAGATGTGCAAGTATTTGCTCCATTTTTGTATTCTTTGAAGAAAGAGGAATGTTGGAAAACCTTTGGCCATGATCATGGATTCTCATGGCCATGGGAAGGATGGGAGATTAGGTCAAATGACTAAATTGGTAGCCAAATTTAGCTAATGAAAATGTAGGATTTTCATAAGGATTATTGTTCTTTGTTACTTATCCCACCATTTTTCATTGTTTTTCTCTATTCTTCCTTGTATAGTTTCACAAGCTTTACATAATTCAAAAATTAAGTTGTCTTATTTAATTTTAATATCTTTAAAAATATACATTTTATTTAGAACCAACAATTTTATTGCTTATATTAACAATAATTTGTATAAGATTGCACCAACATTTACGATGACAAATTTTATAGAGGCATATATTATAATATTTCTTTTAGACATGTTTTGATGAAGCTTACAATTAAATAAATTTTGTTAGTTAAACCTCTATTTTAAATTCAAACCCCTTTTATTTTATTTTATTTTGTACTTGGTGAGGATAAATTTTTAACTTGGCCCACTCCAGGTGAGGCCACAAATGGGGGACCTCATCCCCAACATTAACAAACAACTTCAACATGAATTGTCCATACCCACAAGCACAATAGCCCAACAGGGGTATAGAGGATGAGTGCTTGTGAGCACACTAGCCCAACAAGGGTTTGGAGCACAATCTAGAGCACAAAGTTACTTGGCATGAACTCCAACAGCATGAACGTCTATATCATCAACACTAAGGTTCAAAGGCATGAGCAAATTGGATGAACGAGGGCACAAGACCCACGATCACAAAAACCCAACGAAGAGTTGAACCTTGGTGACCACAACAACACCACTTTACCATCACATTATGGGATTAACCCCAATTCAAACCCCTTTTATCAAATTTAAATGTTAAATATATTTTATAATCAATTAAATAATGAATATATATTTATAAAATTAGAAAAAATAATAATAAATCCCTTCTAATGAACAAAAATATTTGTTCTAAATATGATTTGCATAAAGAAATAGAAAGTCTTATCTTTTCTTAATGATACATGACAATGACTTTCTTTTCTATTGTAATCTCTTTAATGTGAACTATATAATATAATTAAAACATAATAAATAGTTTTTAAGTAATCATTTGCAATTTAGAATTTCTTTTTATATTAATATTTTTTATCACACTCAACAATCTAATTCTTATTTTGATAATAAATTATAAAATCTATTAAAAATATTAATAGATAACAATTTATACATTTAAATCTAAAAGTACTAATAATTTATAAGGAACTTTTTTTTTCGAAGAAATGTACTTCGCGGTGAACCCTCACACACACTCCCTAGTTAGTCGAGGAATGGGCGCAAAGTAAACCGTCGGCACCACTTCGAGTGCCTAACCCAATGGGGACATCGAGTGGGGCCCAACACGACAAAGGTGACCAACCCGAGGGAATGGACCTCGAGACCTCCCACATGAAACTATACATCATACAACCACTTAAGCTAGCCCTTAAGCTAATAAGAAACTTGTAGATTCCATATACAATAAATAATTATCAATAGTAGTGATGATTTTGCTAATAATTATCCCTCCTCCGCTCTCCTTGGCTATAGTAGCATTTGTGAAAATTCCAATGGAGTGGTTCTTTCCTATGTCATAAAAATAAAAAAGTATCCCTAAACCCACTTCGGAAGTGGGCACTAAGAACGTAAGCAAAAAGATAAGATACCGTCAAGCCAGGTCAAAAAGGTCAAATGGCGGTGAATGGTCAAGGCTACAAACTGTAAAGTACGAATGAGTATGGTGTGTAAATGAGGGAAAAAATATGAAATGAAAACTAAATTAACACGCAAAGATAAATAAATGTGTGCCTCATCATACACCCAAATAATTTAGCACTCTAAAATAGTGAAAAGATAATCTAACTTATCACCTTGCATTTTAGTTAAGTTTTTTTTATTGAATTAATAATTTTTGTGATTAGTAAATGTTTATGTCTATTTTTCAATTATAAATGTTTTTGATATTAATAAGCAGCAAAATCAGGGTGTTGTCCCTTAAAACAAGATCATACAAGCCATTCACAGCATATTAACAATAACAACACATTAACAGAAGATCAACAAGCCTGACCATCACCCTCAGTAAAACATACCAAAAACAACCAGCATCAAAAAACCTAAATACCAGTAGAGTTCAACTAGAGCTAATATATAATTTTTTTTATCCATATACCACCAAGGGTCCAACCAAGAAGGTTGAACAACCAGCCATAACCAAAAAACCCATAAACCCAAGACACTAATCATTTATAAATGTTGATGCAATGATTAATGATGATGTTATTTGATGATTTAAATCGAATAAAGGTTTTATTTTGTTATATAAATCTTGACATTACAAATTTTAAATATTTCGTATTTTAGTAAAAAATGATTAATTAGATAATTGATTTGGGTTCATAATTAATTTTGATTTAAGAAATTAAAGGTCAAGCTCACATGTGTAATTTCAAAACAAATTAACAGTCGTACATGTGGTTTTAATCAAGATTAAAATAATACATGTAAAGGTTAGGTTCAGACCACTAAAGAATAATGACTTAGATTTTAATTAGGTATAAGCTAGATTCAGACCACTAAAGAATAAAGACTAGATTGTAATTAGGTATAAGCTAGTTGTCAATTCTTACATTAAAATATACCATTTGAACACTCAATTATTACACTAAAGATAAATGATTAAAATCAATAAAAATAAATAGTAAAGAAATAGGGATGCTCCTTTAACCTCTATAATTTAAATGTATACATTCTTATGCAGTTAGAATAAGTCTTATTCAAAGTAATTTTAAATTCTACATTTTTATATGAGAATGTAAATTTCCATATAATATATCTTTTGAATACTGTTTAATTTGACGTCATCTATCATTATAGGTGGTTTGATAGATTTTTCATGATTTTTTGGTGTATTTTTAAAAAAATATTAATGTTTCACAATTCAAACTTTACTCAAAATTAACAAGAAGTCTTTTAATTCTAGGTCAACAAGTATTTTTAGCCTTTTAATGTAAATTTCAATTTATATCTCTTTCTTTCTTATATTTTAAACCACAACACTTAAAGAATTTTCATATTATATAATAGCACGAGACATAATTCTAATAATATAATAACATATATCTAAATAAAATTAAAAAACTATTTAACATAGATATTTAAAGACACTATTATTATTTGCATAAATAAAATTATTGAAATAAAAAATCAATAAAATTTTAAAATTCTAACTGAAAAATCTCGTCTAACTTAAACATAATATCTCATATACTTAATTTCTAATAGCTTATCACTATAATACATATAAATATTTATATGCATGATCATTTAAATTAAAATGAACTTAATATACTAATTAAATTATTAATATTATAAATATAGATATATATTTATAATTACCCATTATCACCTTATCAACATCCATAGTAGATGTAGGAAACAACTTCAACCCTTCGGGAAGATTCTCCATATTAATATTTAGTCTCCTCTAGTGAGGACCCTTTTTTCTAAGCATTTTAGACATCTAAGCGTGTGAATGATATATTTTATATTATAGTCCATTCTCATAAAAATTTAATATATTTAATATTGAATTTGTTAGATTATTTAATCAAGTTGTGATCTTGACAACATGAGCAATGAAATCATATGGTTTAGATAGCAACATGTTTGAAAAGCTTTCTTTTCTTTTAATATTATTCTTTAGTTCCATAATGTGTGATAAATGATTTAATAAGGAATCTAAAAATCATTGTTATTTCTCATCTCTAATTGAAATCAAGGACTTTGACATCAAAAAAATTAGTCTAGTAAATGTCCCTTTAAAAAATAACCATAACCAAATAAAAATAAAACCAAATCTTTTGTAAATAGTTTAATAAATTTTAGATATTGACTTTTCTCTATGTCACTATTAGAAGACAAGATATACCGAGATATTTGGTTAATGCATATACTAAGATTAAATAGAGGGTAGAATGGAATGTTTAGAGCTAGTGATGTGAAATGACTCATATTTTAATACATAATTTATTTTTTAAAAGATATTAGATTTTCACAATTTTTAATAGTAGATCAAAGAAGAGTGTTTTTAAATTTAGTTGTGTAATAGTTTTTAATTAATGTTTTGAATTATTATTAATTTGAAAGGGTGTTTTGTATCAAATTTTGTATTGTTTTTTATTTGATTTTGAGACTGTGAATCTAGATAAATATGTTTTTAATTAAGTAGTAAGAATCGAACCCGTATTCATTTCAAATTCATTTAGAACAAGATTCTCACTTCATCTTTTATGTTATTGGGAGTCTTGCATGCATAAGACTTGATCCCTAGTGGGCTCAATTAGAACTATTCAAATTTGCCAACAAACCAACAGCTCTTCGATTCATTCTTTACAATGCATCCTTAAGAGTTATTGTTCATTTGGTTGAGTGCAACTGGCAAACATGATGGTATGTTATTTGGCTTTACCATCCACCGAGGTTCAAATTCTCTACACGTGCAATATAAAAGATAAGGTTGAGATTGTGATTGTACCCCACATGAATTCAGTGGAATGAAGACCCCTTGATCTTTTGTTTTCAACCAAAGAAATATCAACTTAAACTTGTGCTTCCAATGCCAACTGATAAGGCCAAGATTGTGCCTCATTTAACTTTGGTAGAATGGACAACCCTTTCAATCAAAAAAATATCAACTTAAACGTGTACTCACAATACCAACCAATAAGGCCAAGATTGTGTCCCATATAACTTTGGTAGAATGGACAAACCTTTCAACCAAGAAAATATCAACTTACACTTGTACTCCCAATACTAATGAAATATAAAATGTTCTAATTTTTTTTTATAAAACCTCCCCTCCTTGTCTAACCTTTTTTTATAATTGATTATTATTTTTTTGATAACTCAGAGTGTCCCTGTGGCGACGCATAGACTTTGCAGCCCCTACACCCTTGCAGCTCGTCAAGACCTTGTTTCGGGCTTAGTTTTGTGCCAAGTTGGGGTCCGATCGAGACAAGACTACTCTCGAGGGATAGGACCGCGCCTAAAACGAGCCACACTAATTTCATCCGGATGGAGAGAATCGATCTCGAGACCTACATGAGATGAACCTAAAACCTTCAACCAACTATGCCACCCATTCAGACCCTTATAATTAATTATTAATTATTAAAAAAATATTGACTTATGCATTAATGTGGCTATGGCTAACCTACGTCGCTATGAGAATATTTGGTACACAATTATTACCTAACCCGTATGGTAACCTGCATATTTTCTAATGACAAATATTTTTAATTTGCTCTCTTATCTTTGGACGGCGTTCACGTGAGCCGCTTACGAAGATTCGTCGGGTCGTCTTGCTTTTTAAGCTTACAACTACTATTTTGGACGGCAGTCAACCCAATGATGACGTCATCGTCACTATTTTGGAGTTTTCTTTTAGGGAGCTTTTTACGCTTTGGAATTTAGTAGAGCACGGAATAAAACCACCCGCTACAAGTAGCTGTCACTGTTCCTTCTTTAGCGTTCTTCTTGTCTTGTTATATGATATTATTTAATATTAGTACTGGGATATTTATATTCATTTTTTAAAAGGTGGAGCAAAGTTTAATGGTGGGTGAAGATGACGGATTGTCTAGGGTTATTGTTGGTGTGAGGTAAGGGTTCCATCTAGTTAGATTTAGTATTTGTTTAGATATTGTTTTGAGAATAAGAATTATTGTAGGGGACATTGTTACATGGCATTGGAGGTGGTTAAATTGTTAAAAAGTTATGGTAGAGATAATGTTGTGGGGTGGAGAAGAAAAATGAGAATAATTAGATGAGTGGCATGTGTTGATATGATAATTATGGTTATGAATTTGATTTAAGAAGGGTTTTGGGGTTATATGAGTGGTTGATGGGCAATTAGAGGTGTTTCGTCTATATTTTCGTCTTTTTTATTTGAACTTTGGATTTGTTATTGGATAACAATAAAAATTTAATTGGAAACAAAAAGAAATTTTAAAGCATTATGATTGTTTATATCTTTGCATAGCCGAGAGAAAATCTTGATGTAAAAAGTGTCAATTTTTCTTGACTTGCATGTTTAGCATCTACTAAAAGGGCAATCTTCCAAGTGAAGGGATCTTGTCTTAAGTGGGTGAAAAAAGAGTGGATCTAGGACTAGGCATCATGGTATCTTTGGTAGAAATAAACAAATACCGGAGAAACTAATTGAGGGCTTGGTAGGAAATGTGGACCGTTTGGGTAGCCCATACGGAGAAGTGCATCCCCTTTTGAAAGACATTGGTAAAGCGGGTACCAATGAAGCTAATCCTATTTATCCTCAAAAATTTCTTTTTAAACTATGCAAAAGCAACATAACCAAACTAGTGTAAGAATACATATTCTAATGGTGGTTAAGTGGTGCCACTACTAATCAAGACTCAAACGAACAATTATCAAACAAGCACACAAAGAACACAAGAGGAAACAAAGAAAGAAGAAAATGATGGAAACCAACTGAAATTTTAAAAGTATATGAAAGAATACAAAGGACCACAAAAATATTAAAATGAGTCCTACTATGCTACTTAATCCCTTATAGAAATATGTAGAGACTCTTTGCAATTACAATCAAGCTTGAAAACTCTACCCAGAAATCCAACATATTCTCTTGGATGGCCAACCTATTCAAAAGAATATAGATCCACTATATATAGAGTATACCATTACACTTCCATGTAGGATGAAAGTCGATTGTTGAAATAAATATAAAAATAGAAGATAAGTTAACTAGCTATGTGTTGTTTGACAAAGAATAGTCCTACCATTCTTTAATACATTCAAAATAAAATTATTCTAAGATTCCATAACACACTATATCTAATCATGTCCTTTGACAAAATATTTTTAATGGAATGATTAACTCTTTGATACATTACATCTATTGATCAGTAGGAAATACATGCATGCAAATAAGTTGTACAAAATATTAATGATGGGTCTTTAGTGCACAAGAAATTAAATTTGGAAAAAAATTGTGGGGACATGCCAATATAATTTATGACAAAATACATGTGGGACTCCAAAATTCACCCAACAAAGCATAATGTGGATGGTTACTTTGACACATAAAAAATATTATATCACAAGGCATGAACAAGGTAGGCTTGTATGCATGAATTTAAAAATATATTATTGTGCTATGAAAGATGCACAAACCCAAGGATATTGTTGCATTAGACATGCTTCATAAAATATTGTTAGATAGTTTATCATGTTTTGGACTAAGGAAACAAATGCTTTACAACCAAGCTAGCTTACATCAACTTAAAAATTTCACAAGAATCCTTATAGGCCCCTTACCCTTCAAGAAAATTAAAAATATTCCTTGTACTAACTCCACTAACTATTATTATGTAAGTGCATATCAAAATTTTATGTGGTTTTTTCTTGCTACATTTCTAGTATCCCATTTCTCCAATTAGGCACTTATATTGATTGTGCATATAAATAATTAGGTTCATGTAGAAATATAAAGTGGATACATTGAATACTCAACAAGAAACCTAACCAAATTCTAGTAACTCAATCTCATAAGTGTTCTAAAATAATTATACAAAATATGGCATGGACCAATCTTCTTGGTCTTTATCAAGTGTTATATGTTCTTATAGGGAATTGATTTTTTCTCATATGTGCCATAAATTACTCACCATCCAAATAATTATTCTCTTCAATGCTTACTTATGCTCAACTTGTACCTTGTGCTACTCTCCTCTAGCTATTTATTGACTTGTGCATGAATCTCTTTCATTGGATGAAGTCCCCAACTTCCATGCTCATGTTCTTTATCTTAGCTTCCACTTCTAACAATTGGTGTCACTTTGTTGGGATGTCCCATACACCGGTTGAATGATTTATTCCTTCATAATCTATTCACTACGTTTTTGGGCACAAATTTCACTTGTGCCAATGTGGAGTCTCATAATATAGGCTTCTCTTCTATTAAATATATAAATAGGTTTCCAAGACTTTGATTGAAAACATCTATTTGTTTGTACATCAACTTGTGTATTCAAAATATTTTTCAAGATTATAGATGATAAGATTTATTAAGAATCTAAAGTGTAACGAAAATAACTTAAATAGAGCATAAAATCCATAAAAGAAGATAGATATACCCTAGACAAACCCACTTTAGATAAAAAAATCTAGCTAGAAGGTAAGAAAACACTCACTTATGTGCTTCAAATTAGAAATACAATAAATGGTACATTCCTTCTAGACCTACCAAACAATAGTTTACCCCATTGAAACTAGCACAATAAACCTCTCCAAAACTCTTATTTCACTTCCCTTGTATCTTCTCTTTAACAAAACCTAAACTGTAAAGAAATAATAGTCTTAATCTCTAACTATGACCCTTGATAATGCATGAAATAACTAAGAATGATTCAAAAATGTCCCACAATGACTATAAATATATTTACATGCATTTAGGAGTCAAAGATGCCAAAGAATTGTGACAAGAAGAGAATTTGGGAACTAGATACCATTAGATGTGCACAAGTAAACATGATGAATTATCCACTTTGTAGAATTGGTTATTACTATACCTAAAATTGTTTGAAGGTATCACACATCTCAATTTCAACTTTTAACATCAATTTTCTCATTATCACCTAATTCTTCATTTTAATTAAATAGTTTCCAATTATTTGATTAAATTCATTATTAATTAAATAATTAAGGGTAAGTGCACCAAGTTGTGACACAAAATGGATCTTAAGATGCCACTTTTTTTTAAATCAACAAATTTTGATGTTCACGAGAAAATGAAGATAGTTACGCTCAAAATTTGAAGATGCAACAAGAACAAGAGTTGAAGTGCTATGAGTCTACTTTCTAAGCTACTCTTTTTAAAAAAATAATGAACTTTAAGGGTTTCAATAAGGGAGCAACCAAAAGTGGTCCTATTTTTATAAAAAAATAGCATAGCATTTGTTGTGGCCTCCCTTTTTCATTAACATGTTTTTTGAATTTCAAAAATCTGAACATTGAGAAATTAGCTAACACCATGTAGTTTGTCCCAGTTCTTTCGGTTAATTTTTTAATGAATATATAATATTTTATGAATTTTTGAAGTGGACACATCCTGAAAAGCATAAACTTGAGCATGGTCCCACTTTTTTTTTTGAAAACTAACAAAAAAACAACTTTTTTTCATTACGTGTAGAATGAAAAGTCTAGTTTATTAAAATGTAATTAAAAAAAAAAAAATGGTGAATGAGTAAAAATCTATACTAAAGCTAGCAAATGTTGGTTTTTGACCAAAAATGTAGGCACTACCAAGAGAAGTTATGGATGAAAACCTTAACATAATCAAAATGTTAAAAAGATATATGGTTACATAGGCAAGAGAGAGCCTAACATCATCACAATTTTTTTATAAATTTGCATTGAAAGATGTGCAAACCTGACAATTAGCACGACCAAAAATATGTGAAATTTTGTTACCCTTTCAGAAAATCACGTCCTTGGCATGAAATGGTCATCCAACCCTTTGGGTTGGATTCCCAAAGAAAAATTCAAACCTTAGACTTGGTATTTCCCAATGCACCTAATTTGGTGAGTGCCAAATTTTGAGAGCTCCAAATTTGGCACTCGCCAAATGCAATGCAACATTTGTTGAGCACCAAATTCGGTGCTCTCCAAATTTGGCACTTGCAAAATGTATTGTATTGACAAAAACACCAACTTCATTGCTTTCTATTTATTGTTTACATTGAATATTGAGAGGGGGGTGAATCAATATTTTGCTAACCAAATTAATTATTAACCATCCAATTATCAATCCACATCTAGCTGCAATAGTGAAACAAAACATAAAAGAGATCATAACACATTTACACCAGGATATTTACGTGGAAAACCCAAAGTGGGAAAAACCACGGTGAGGATTAGCTCATAATATATTATAACTAGTTATAATATATTACAGGGCTCACTGCCAAGCCTCACTATCCTTGAAAGGCTCACAACCTGAATACAAAATATGGATTATATAGCCAAGATACAAAAGGTGTGGCTCATTTCAAAACATGGACTATAGAAATGCACCTACAAAGTGCATAGATCAATTATGGTTAAGCTTTGATAATACCAAAATTCTGCTATGGTTGCAGATATACAATCACTATCGAAAAAATTGCACTAATGTACTTGTTGTATCACTTGCATGCCATTCCTCTATCTATATCTCTATCTTTGTATATATGGTCATGTCTTCCTTCATTTTTTAGGTTCGCCTAATTGAATGTGAACACCCAAAATACAAAATGACTTGTCGGCTCAATACAAATTTCCTTTTGGTGCACAAAAAAAAATGTGTCATCCAAACATTAGGTCGGCCCAAACTTGTAACTAACACTCCTGAGCAACATATCAAAAACTCATAGAGTTTCCTTTCACTGAAAGGATTTCCAAACCAAATAGCGAATCAACATGGATGCATAGATTACTCAACTAGTTACCAACCAATGTTGAAATCAATGACAAAAAACTTAGAGGGTACTTTCTTCATTCTTCCAACAATATCCCCTTTTGTCATTGATGGCAACATATGCCAAAAATAAAACTTTCTTCAAAACTTCAAAACAAAATTGTGCTCAGCTCCCCTTAACATATGTACATAATATAACATACTTTATACATACTCTTCTCCTCTTCCCCCTCTTTGACATCAAGGACAAAGGACCGAGAAAAAAAAACTTCAAATCAGGAACTAGGGGCACCCTGTAACTCCTTGAGAATCGCTTCCCAAGATGGCTTTCCATCATCCCAAAATCCTTTTACCCTAGAGAGATTTTTATACACAGATTCTATTTCTGCCATACATTATTCTCCTTCTTCTAGATTGGATGGAGCAATGTTCATTTTCTCAATTTTTTTTAATTCTATCAATGCATTTGATATCGAGGCATGTCTAGACATAGCTAGGTTTAAGGGTTGAGGGTTTAAGAGTTGAGGGATTAGGGTCCAAGGTATAGGGAGGGTTGAGGGTTGTGAAATTTTGTTACCCTTTCAGAAAATTGCATCCTTGGCATGAAATGGTAATCCAACCCTTTGGGTTAGATGCCCAAAGAAAAATTCAAACCTTAGGCTTGGTATTTTTGAATGTAGCTAATTTGGTGAGAACCAAATTTGGCACTCACCAAATGCAATGCAACATTTGGTGAGCACCAAATTTGGTGCTCTCCAAATTTGGCACTGGAAAAATGTATTGTATTGACAAAAACACCAACTTCGTTGCTTTCTCTTTGTTGTTTACACTGAATATTGAGAGGGGGGGTGAATCAATATTCTACTAAGCAAATTAATTATTAACCATCCAATTATCAATCCACATATAGCTGCAATAGTGAACCAAAACATAAAATAGATCATAACACATTGACATGAGGATATTTATGTGGAAAACCCAGAGTGGGAAAAACCACGGTGAGGATTAGCTCACAATATATTATAACTAGTTATAAGATATTACAAGGCTCATTGCCAAGCCTCACTATCCTTGAAAGGCTCATAGCTTGAATACAAAATATGGATTATATAGCCAAGATACAAAAGGTGTGGCTCATTTCCAAAAAATGGACTATAGAAGTGCACCTACAAAGTGCAAAAATCAATTCCGGTTAAGCTTTGATAATACCAAAATTTTGCTCAGGTTACAGATATACAATCACTATTAGTAACTTTGCACTAATGTACTTTTTGTATCACTCACATTCCATTCCTATATCTATATCTCTATCTTTGTATATATGGTCATGTCTTCCTTCATCAATTAGGTTGGTCTAATTGAATGTGAACACCCAAAATACAAAATGAATTGTCGACTCAATACAAAATTCCTTTTGGTGCAAAATATAAAATGTGTCATCCAAACATTAGGTAAGCTTGAACTTGTAACTAACACTCCTGAGCAACATATCAATAACTCATAGAGTTTCCTCTCATTGAAAGGATTTACAGACCAAATAGTGAATCAACATGGACACATAGATTACTCAGCCAGTTACCAACCAATGTTGAAATCAATGACAAAAAAACCCAAAGGGTACCTTCTTCATTCTTCCGATAATATCCCCCTTTGTCATTGATGGCAACATGTGCCAAAAATGAAACTTGCTTCAAAACTTCAAAACAAAATTGTGCTCAACTCCCCTTGCTTCAAAACTTCAATAAAAAATTGTGCTTAGCTCCGCTCAACATATGTACACAACATAACATACTTTATACATACTCTTCTCCTCTTCTCCTCTTCTTCCTCTTTGACATCAAGGACAAAGGATCGAGAAAAAAAACTTCAAATCAAGAAGTAGGGGCACCCTGTAACTCCTTGAGAATCGCTTCCCAAGATGGCTTTCCATCATCCCAAACTCCTTTTTCCTTGAAGAGATTTTTATACAAAGATTCTATTTATGCCAGACATTCTTCTCCTTCTTCCAGATTGGATGGAGCAATGTTCATTTTCTCAATTTTTTTTGCTTCTATCAATGCATTTGATATCGAGACATGTTTAGACATAGCTAGGTTTAAGGGTTGAGGGTTTAAGAGTTGAGGGATTAGGGTCCAAGGTATAGGGAGGGCTGAGGGTTGAAGTTTGAGGGTTGAGGATTTAAGGTTTGATGGTTGAGAGTTGAGAGTTGATTTTTTAAGGGTTGAGGGTTGCAAGATTAAGGGCTAAGGGTTTAAGGGTTGAGGGTTGAGGGCTTAAGGTTTAATGGTTGAGGGTTTAATCATTGAGGATTGAGGGATTAGGGTTTAATGGTTGATAGTTGAGGGTTGAGGGTCAAGATTTTAAGGGTTGAGAGTTGAGGAATTAAGGGTATAGGGTTTAAGGGTTGAGGGTTGAGGGATAAGGGATTAAGGGTTGAGGGTTGAGGGATTAGGGTTTAAGGGTTCAAGGTTTAATGGTTGAGGGATTAGGGTCTAAGGTATAAGGTTGATGGGTTAAGGTTAACGTTTGACAATTTAAGGGTTGACGGTTGAAAATTTTAAGGGTTGAGGGTTTAAGGGTTTAAGGGTTGACACTTGAGGCTTGAGGGTTTAAAGGTTGAGAGTTTACGGGTTTAAGAGTTGAGGTATGATGGTTAAGGGTATAGGGATTAAGGGTATAGGGCTTAAGGGTTGCTAGTTGAGGGATGAGGGTCTAAGGTTTGAGGGTTGAGGGATTAGGGTTTAAGGGTTGAGGGTTGAAGGATGAGGTTTTAAGGGTTGAGGATTGAGGGATTAGGGTTTAAGGGTTGAGGGTTGAAGTTTTAGGGTTATAAGATTGAGGGATAAGGGTTTAAGGGTTGAGGGTTGATGGTTAAAGGGTTGAGGGTTGAAGGTTGAGTGTTGAAGGTTAAGGGTTATAGGATTGAGGGATTAGGGTTTAAAGATTTGGGGATTAAGGGTTTAAGGGTTGAGGTTTGAGGGTTGAGGGATTAGGGTTTAAGAGTTAAGGGTTGAAGGATTAGGGTTTTAGGGTTGAGGACTAAGGTATTAGGGTTTAGGGCTGAGGGTTGAAGTTTGAGGGTTATAGGATTGAGGGATTAGGGTTTAAGAGTTGAGGGTTGAGTGTTAAAGGTTTGAGGGTTGAAGGTTGAGGGTTACATGATTGAGAGATTATTGTTTAAGGGTTTAGGGATTAAGGGTTTAAGGGTTGAGGATTGAGGGATTAGGGTTTAAGGGTTGAGGGTTGAAGGATGAGGGTTTAAGGGTTGAGGATTGAGGGATCATTTAAGGTTTGAGGGTTGTGTTGGTGTTTTAAATATTCCCTGCTAAGGATTTGTAATTCCCTAAGAGGTATCCAACCTGTATATTCAAAAACTAACAAATTTAGTGGCCAACTAATGAGATTCAATCAAAGACTGAGATGTCCTAAAATTTTGGTTATGTGAAACCAAGGAGGGTTTTCCTAAGTGTGTTCATAAGAATGTTTTATGACTTGGTAAGAACACTTCTTCTTATAGATAGAGTCCCCACCAATGCAATTAGAAGTAATTACCTTGGTTGTGGCAAACCAAAGAATAATAACATTTATCTTAAAGCAACAAGATTGAAAATTTAACATAAGATTTGCATCTCAAAAGAGATAAGGTTTGATATTTTAGATTGTTAAAATCTTGAATCATCGTGCTTAGAACTACAACCCTACACTTTCAAAAAAGGGGGGATCCTGAAGAACTTACCCAATACCTCATCCATTGGGCGGGAGTCATACAAAACATAACCCAGATATCATGGACGTATCACCATAATGATTTACACTATGAGATTTTCAGTTTCTTTAAAACAATACTCCTTAATGAATCCTGAATACAACATCACAAATCTATAACTCATTTTCAAGCAATTTGATTAACTCATTAAATTAAAGTAGGAAAGAAAAGTACACATTCAAATATACCATTGAAGTTGAATGAATATATCATTAATAAAATCATTCACAACTCATGACATGTAACCATAAGAGCAATTGTTCTAATAGATTTTCATTATTGCTTCAATATATGTGATTACATAAGAAGAGCTTGCTTGTTTCATATTATTCTTGCCCCAAAAAAGACATACTAGTTAATACCCTCAAAAAAACTCTAGTAAACAAACCGACTGTACATATATTAAGCCTTAGGACACAAAAAATCTGAACTTAACAATGAGCCATAAAATCTCCTTTATAGAATAAGAGAGCAACGCATCAGGCTCCAATGTTAATTTCAAAATGAATTTCATTTAAATGAAATGAAATTTGAATTAACATTCCAAAAAATAATCCTCATCCTTAGAAGTAACAATAAATGATCCGAGGAATCAAAATGGTTACACCCAATAACCAGTCGGAGGAAGAAAAAAAAGACTGTGCCATGCACGTGCACGTCCACATCAAAAAAATGAACCACTAGACAACACCACCCATGAGAAACACACACCACCCATGAGTAATCACTTAGCAAAAATGTAGCCTCGGTACAGGCAACTGCTCCTGGTTCTTGCTTCAGTTTGAAGCGAAACCATTCTCTTTTTCTTGTCCATACCAACACTAGTCCCAACAACATGACACAATTCCATTGTAGTTATTGGTGAAACTACAAGGACCTCTTCATTGATACCCATGAGATCGGTCATGGCCACAAGATAGCAATGATAGTCCAAGTGAGTCTCTGACCCATCACCACCAGAGCTCGAAGAAAGCACAAAAGGGGAACTGCAGCATCTAGACCGCTTGCCCACACCTCAAGAAATTATTTCAAGAGCACCAGGAACAAGTTGTTCCTCTTTGCACTACGAATTCCTCGCACCTACTCTGGCACTTCGTTACACCACAAAATTATCCATTGAAGATGTGTAGCTCGAAACTACAAACAAATCTACCAACTGCAAATAGACCAACTCAAAATCCGATGATAATATTGAGTAATTCAACAAGCATTTATAGAGAAAAATGATGCAGGGAATATTAATTACCCAATTGATTGTATGAGCATGTGAACTATTAGTGGCTGATGTCGCCACCACAAAATAATTCTAGGCTTATGGAAAATGGTGTAAAAATCATCATTGCATTTATCAGGAGGATACCGCTCACACACAAGGAAATTAGGAGAAGATCCATTGAAAAACCCATGCCATTAATGAAAAAAATTTGCAGAGCGCAAAAATCCTCACACGGATGAACAATAACCCTCTGAATTTGAACCATTGATGTGGAAGAGACCTGGCAAGTCAGACGACTCAGATTGAGTCAATGATCATTGAAAATCCACATCACTACCTAGGAAAACCACAACCAATCACAACCCACAAAAATAGGAGGCCGCGAATAGGTGACAAGACCCACCTAGCCCCCATTGTTCCAAGAGCCAAGCCATGTGTCACCTTTCTGCAAACCTCATGATACCTTTGGAAACATTTACTCTAATCATGTGAGGCCTGCGAGGGACATTCATCATTAATCCCTATCATAAAATTCCCACTGGTGAAATGACGCCTACTTGTCACTGTTGGTGTATCGGGAAAAAGCCCCACTCCTCCATATATGACAGATGGCGGCATCTCACACACCTTGCACTAGTTTGGTGATATTAGCAGGAAACCCTGTGAGGTCTAGGAGGAATGGTCCATATCACTTGTGATCAGATGGTTCACCAAGCTACATAGAAACAAATATAATATAACAGTGGGGCCGGCCAGAAAAACCCTCAGTGGCAAAACATTTAGGCCTAAGTGGCAAAGAGAAGACTGATAGGTCGGGTGAAAAGGGGCCGATAAGAGCACGAAGGAAAGGCTCAGTCGGATGACTTAAGTGACCGGTAACCCTCAACAACAAGTCAACATTAAAATATAACGTGAGGGTTTTAAAAGACACCAATCAATTTTCCATGGGTGACCAAAACCCTGAACCCCAAGCATTAGACCTCCAGCCTCGAAAAGTAACCAATCAAACCCAAATTAGGTAGAATTTTGACAAATTTTTAAAAGTCCAATTAGTGGCTCTGATTAGGGATGTATGCGGCCTGTAGGCATAACAAGAATCCAGAATCTTTGGTTTCACAGACCAGATCACCGAATCACACAAGTGCCTTGACGAATTTTCTACCATGCTTGTCAATTGGAACTTGTGTATATCTAACTTGGTGGCTCCATTGCACCAAACAAGATAAATCAAATTTTACCCCTGTCAAAAACAAAATTCTCTATTACCTTGAGTAATCCAAGTTTGTAAATTTTACCTCTTGATACTTCTAAGTTACTGGAGTATTATGTTAGTGTAATTAATTAATTATTACACTAGCATAAGTTAACTTAGGTTTTAATTAATCATATTAGTCCTAAGTTGCATTTAATCATTTAATAAAGTTGTTGAGATAAGATTCCCTTCTAGAAGATGAGTTGTCTTTTCTAGAACTTATCTCCATCTTGTTATCATTCCCTAGGTAGTTGGTTAAGGTTTCTTGTTGTCACATGAAGTGTGATTTGAACACTTGGCAACATCCTTTGCATTCTAGGTTTAGCACTTGCCCATATAATCAGGCATATGTACTCTTTGTAAAATATCCATCTATCTATCAATCTGATAGATCATAATAGAATCTCTATTTTGAATGCCATTATCATACTTTCTTTGTGGTTGAATATTTCTTCCTGGCAAAGGTCCTCCATTGAAGATTGTATTGCAGCTTCATCAAGGACACCAGTGCATCCATCATTCCAACATGGTATCAGAGCTATTCCAGTGAAGGTTCATCCCAGGATCAAGAAAGTTTGGCTAGTGAGATTCTTTGGCAATCAAGGGTTTGTTGCAAGGCATTTTTTATTGGAGCCGTCATAATATTTGCTTCAAAAATTCAGTTTTCACTCATTTGCAGGAAAAACGATCTCTTTGTTTTGTAGCTAGTGTTGAAATCTGAACTGGGTATCTTTTAGATTTTGCATATCTTACACAGATATGGAGAAAACCGCAGTCCAAAAAGTGTCGGGCATCATTTTTCTCTTGGCTAAAGGTTTAAAAAAATCAAATTTTCATCTTCTGCTTGTTGGATCAAGAAACAATTTCTGGGTTTTATTTCTAGCATCAAAATATTTCTGGGTTTTTATTTTTTTCTACAAACAGTTAGTAGATTTTCCAAAAATCAAATTAGAAATAAACATTTTTGCTAGAAAATTCGTTTCCTGCAAGCTAAATTCAGTTTTTTTATTTTTTTATTTGAGAGTATATATTGTTGTTTTATGTCATGGATACACATAATATTGCACCCCTTACTCCATTCAACTATTTTGGTTGGAAAAAATAAATGGAGATTCACTTGAAACATAAAGGGTTGTACAGGGTAACCATGGGCACATAAATTGAACCTATAGGTGCTGCTAAAAAGAGAAAGTGGTTTAATAGGTGTGATGAAGCTTATGGTACATTATGTCTATCTCTTTCTTTTGACCTTTTTCACATTGAGTCTTGCACTACACCCCATGCTGTTTGGACTACTTTGCAGTTTTTGTTTGGGAAGCAGGATACTATGAGAGGGTTTCAGTTAGAGAATGAGCTTATTGGCTTAAATCCTAGGGATTTTGACAACATCCAAGAGTTTTTTACCAAACTCAAGTCTCTTAGATTGCAATTGTCACAGTGTGGTGTTCAGAAGGAAGACTCTCAGTTGATATTGTCCATTCTTTCTAAGCTTGGACCAAATTATTTAGTTTTTGTTTCTACCTTTTATGCTACTAGGGATGCACTTGGTACTAGATTTACTATGCCTTCTTTTGATGATTTTGCATCTTCTCTCACTCAAGAGTAGGCCAAGTTGGCCAATATGGGCAAGTTGAAGCCCTCTTCATCATAGGCACTTATTGCATCACAGGAGCTCAGAGATCAGAAGGCTTCTACAGGAAAAGGAATGAAACAAAAACAAAAGGATTCCAAATCTTATGAGCAGCAGAAGGAGTCCTCAGATTCATCATCCTCTTCTAAGGGGAAATCATTTAGGAAGGAGAAGGGCCCATGTGCATATTGCAAGAGAGAAGGACATGCAGAACATAATTTCTACAAGAAGGACATTGATGAGTTGAAGAATAATCTTCAGAAACATCAGATTGATTTGCCTTCTAGGATGTCTGCACCATCTCCTTCCCCTCCTCCTCCTCCTTCTTCTTCAGTACAACATGACAGGGGCACAACTGGTTTACATACTTCATTAGATATGAAGGGACATGCTCTTTGTGCTTCTTCAAGTCTTGGATCAAGGAGATGGCTTCTAGATTTAGGAGCATCTCATCATATGGCTTCTACACAGTCTATGTTCACTTCCTTTGAGTCTCACACTATGTCTCCTATTTTGATGGGAAACAATACCTACATGAGTGTTACAAGGAAGGGGTCTATTAGTTTTGGGGACAACACTTTTCAGGATGTCTTGTGTGTTCCTCATTTGACGAACAACCTTCTTTCTATATATCAGATCACACATGGAGGAAATGAGAGGTCTGTGGAGTTCACATTTGATTAAGTTATCATCAGAGACTTGGAGAGTAGAGCAATTATTGCTACTGGGGTGGTGGATCACTCATCTCGGTTGTATTCCTTTGCAAATTTTGCTACTAATGGTGTTTTTGTTCCTACATCTATTCATCACACTTCTAGTGTGAATCATCATTCAAAGGATACATTTGGCTACTTGAACATTGGAGTTCTCACTTCAGATCTTGCTCTTGAGCCATCCATTCCATCTCCTTTACAAACTGTTGCAGTTGTTGATACTTCTATGACTACAGGTGTAGTTTCTTCTATTTCAATGCAGCAGGATCCAGTTGATCATCCATCTTTGGAGGTTCCTATTCAGTCTTCACCCACTTTTACTTCTTCATTTGTTGAGGTCACACCTACTTCTGTGGAGACATCATGGGCTACACCTACTTCACCTTCAGAGATTGCTTTCATTCGACCTCTTCCCTCTCACTTCTTTTAGGAGATGCAGTTTCTCCAGTTCTTTTGGGGCTACTTCATTCTGGGGAGGATTTGTGGTCTCTTTCTTCCTCTCTTCTGGGGGGGGTTATTTCATGTATCTTTGTGATGGATGGTGTCCTTGGGGGGTCTTATGGAGTCCTCCATCCTTCATCACTTAGTTTCTCTTTGCATTCTATTTTGGGAAGGATTTTTATTCCCACTAGGTTTTTTCCTTTACCCCGACCAGTTTAGTTTGCATTGCATTTGTACTTGGGTACCTAAAATGGCCATCAGCCGGGACCCATCATCATCATGCATAATCATTGAATTTTTCATTTCCTCCCTAAGTTGCACTTATGGAGGGTGTTAGTGTAATTAATTAATTATTACACTAGCATAAGTTAACTTAGGTTTTAATTAATCATATTAGTCCTAAGTTGCATTTAATCATTTAATAAAGTTGTTGAGATAAGATTCCCTTCTAGAAGATGAGTTGTCTTTTCTAGAACTTATCTCCATCTTGTTATCATTCCCTAGGTAGTTGGTTAGGGTTTCTTGTTGTCACATGAAGTGTGATTTGAACACTTGGCAACATCCTTTGCATTCTAGGTTTAGCACTTGCCTATATAATTAGGCATATGTACTCTTTGTAAAATATCCATCTATCTATCAATCTGATAGATCATAATAGAATCTCTATTTTGAATGCCATTATCATACTTTCTTTGTGGTTGAATATTTCTTCCTGGCAAAGGTCCTCCATTGAAGATTGTATTGCAGCTTCATCAAGGACACTTGTGCATCCATCATTCCAACATATTCAACATGCTTGGAAGTATCATAATGTTTTCTAATACTCTTGTGTATTTGATCTGTCGGCACCTTGTATCCAAACATTAACTATAACATATGACCATAATGACATTTTACCTTACCCTGCACCTGGTCATACTTCATAGAATGCTTACTCAATTGAGTTGAGAAGCAGAAACATTCATAACTTATCTGGTCTATAACAACACACATCCTAGCATCATCATCAACTTGTACATAGAACTAAAAAATTTCATATAAAATTATGTGCATGTTACACATACCCTCATAGCATAAAAAGGAGGACACATAACTCAGGGAATCCTCACCCTGGTGCTTTCCACACAAGCTTGGTTGCCAACACCTATGTTCAAATATTTTGGAACACATCCTGATACGACAAAGGTGGGAAATATAAGTTACATCTTTTTCCAGGGAATGTGTAAACACATTCATTTCAGGCCCCTCAGTATACATCTCTTCTTGCATTCCTCCATCCATTCCCAAATGAAAAACCTCAAAAACAAAGTCAAACACATCAATCTCAACATGGGCAATAGAGAAACAACAATATGCACTGGCCTCCTTGTGTTCAACACCACCTATTGTATGTGTTAATTTATAAGTAAAAATTTCAACACAAGCTAAAAAAATTTCACCAACAATATCAATGTCACCTTCATTATAAGCTGGAAAATTTTCACTAGCAATATCAATGTCACCTTCATTATAAGTTGGAAACTTTTCACTAGCAATATCAATGTCAGAAGGTTACAACAAATCAATCTCAGCTTCATACAAATAGTCAGGAAAATCAATAGTACCAATATATTCATCAATATGTTGGTTATTTCCAGTACTATTCTTTTGATCACACACCTCATTATCCTCAAGTTCCTCAACATTTATACAACAAACTTGTTCTATTGCCAGTATACTTGGAATATACTCTAAATATTCATCATTTGAAAGTTGTTCCTTTATTTGGAAACAAGTATAATCATGAGGCTCCACATTTCCATACAACTCTAGTAAAAGGAGAGGCTCCACTTCATCCTCGGTAATGTAATCATCACTTCTAAAATCATAGTCAATAGGCTATAACAAAATATCAGTGACATGAGCATTACAATCAAGATAAGGAAAAACAATGGGTGTCTCACTTAACCCTTCATCACTTTGCCCATCAAGTTCTTGTGCAGTTATCTAACTTTCTTCAAAAGAGCAAGCATTATCTTCATTTTGTGTAAATACACTCTTGGATGATTCTACAATCTCTATCCATTTCAGGACTTGGGCCAAGCTAGCAGGTTTCAATTCTTCTGGAAAATAACTTAGTCCCAGTTCATAAAGTTCACAAAAGAAGTCAATGCATTCAAAATCATTAGGTTTGAGATCTCTAGGAATTTTTATTAAGGCATCCAAAAATCTCAAGAAAAACTCATATGGTGATTCTTCCTCTTGTCTCTTCATCTCATACAATTCTGGCACAAAATAAGTTTGATCATCAACATTCAAATTGGACTAGATTTCAACTTGGATCTCATCGTCATCACACTGTAATGGTGGAGATATTACAATTGTCAAATCACTCTTATCATAATCAACGTTCTATGCAGCCAACTCAAAAATTTTACTAATATGAGCTAGGCCAGGGTAATCAATACTTGCAACCAGATACCCTTTCATCATTGATTATTTCATGTTGTTCTCAATCTCCATGGCCATTTGATATGCTTGGTGCAGGTTTGTAGGTTCTTTATCCCTTAATAGGTAACCCATCCTTTTGTCAAAAGCACCAAGATATACAACCAAGCATTCAGCCTCGCTTGGTCTTATTTCTCTAGGAATTTCCCTTAAATATTTTAAAAATATGAGATTGAAATACGAGACTATCTCCTCTTCTTTTATATGGATTCCCATAAAAACTTTTCTTAATATGTTGGGATTGACTCTTTCACCAAATTGTTCAATAAAAACTATCACCAATTGATTCCATGAGTTAACAGAAAAGGCAGGAAGATATGAAAACCAATCCCTGGTATCACCCCTCAAGGATTGCACAAACAACTTCATAACAACATCCTCATGACTGACTTCATAATCCCCCATTATATCTACAAAATCCTATAGATGCTCAAAGGCAGATTCTGCACTTTGCCCTGTGTATTTAGGAAAATACTTCCTAACCTTCTTAGGAATTAGATTAGGGTAACCACTGATATCACTGAAAATAAAAGGCATATACCTTTGAGTTACAAAACACCTTGAAGGGCTTAATGAGACCCGTTTCCTTTGCATATTTATGTCTGACTTTTCATACGGGAAACCTCTTATACCCATTTAAAAATTGTCAAAAATCAATACATGTTTATTAAACATATCATTTACCATTTCAACCATGATTCCATCAGTGACTGAAATAATTATACCTTTCTTTTAGAAGTATGATGCAACATAAACATGTTTCACAAGTCCTTTTACATATTGCATCATTAGAAGTATGGAAAATCTAATCATTGTTCCTTTCTTGTTGCTAGAACATCTAATTTGGAACCATTTATCATCCTTAATTACAAACACACCTCACAATCAAAATAGTGAATTGTTTAGATTTAATAAGAATACCTGGAAATTTTGGCAGTAGTTGTTAATCTTCTTTCCCTGACTGTAAATATCATAGATCTAAGACTTTTCCTTCATATATCAACTAGTTCTTCAGACAGAGTCACCACCTCTTCAATAGAGGACTAAATTTCAAAATAATATGAAATTTCTTTTCAAAGCTTGTTACATCCTGGGTCTTTGTCCACAACAGAGTCATACCTCAAATATTCAAACATCATGCTGCTACCAATCTCTTCCAAATCCATAACTTGTCATCATCCAAACTTAACGTTCAACTCCACTAAATAAATGATTCTGGATAGCCACCTCCAACTGTTGTGGTTTCTCTTCTCTCTTTTTTCTTATAAATTTATCAGAAGTTCTCTCGAATAAAACCACCATTCAACTAATGATTCAGGCAAAGAGCCTATTCCATTGAGTTTAACCTTTAAGGTTACAAGTAATATGTCACTTATTATAATGAAACTTATAATAGGACTATCTACACCCAAAACCACAAATCATAATATTTTTAGGTTCATTTCAACAACCTCTTCCTTCTAGGGTTGAAAAAATTTCACTATTTAAATTCAGAATGGAAAATCATTTGAATCTATGCAATGACTCTATAACAACACCATCTGCAACCAAAAATTATGAGTTTTCTCCCTAGCAGAGTCACCATTCTATTGGTATTTTAAATATTCCCAGCTAAGGATTTTTTTTTCCCTAAGAGGTAACCAACCTCTATATTCAAGAACTAACAAAGTTAGTGGCCAACTAATGAGATTAAACCAAAGAATGAGATCTCCTACACTTTTGGCTCTGTGAAACCAAGGATGGTTTTCCTAAGTGTGTTCATAAGAATGTTTTATGACTTGGTAAGAACACTTCTTCTTACAGATACAATCCCCACCAACACAATTAGATAGTAATTACCCCGGTTATGGAAAAACAAAGAATGATAACAGTTATCTTAAAGCAACGAGATTGAAAATTTAACATAAGATTTGCATCTCAAAAGAGATAAGGTTTGATATTTCAGATTGTTCATATCTTGAATCACCGTGCTTAGAACTACAACCCTGCACTTTCAAAAAAGGGGGGATCCTGAAGAACTTACTGAGTGCCTCATCCATTGGGTGGGATTCATACAAAACATAACCCATATATCATGGATGTATCACCATAATGATTTAAACTATGAGATTTTTGGTTTCTTTAAAACAATACTCCTTAAAGAATCCTGAATACAACATCACAAATCTGTAACTCATTTTTAAGAAATTTGATTAACTCATTAAGTTAAAGCAGGAAAGAGAAGTACACATTAAAATATACCATTGAAGCTAAATGAATATATCATTAATAAACTCATTCACAACTCATGACATGTAACCAGGAGAGAAATTGTTCTAATAGATTTTCATTATTTCTTCAATACCTATAATTAAATAAGCAAAGCTTGCTTGTTTCATAATATTCTTGCCCCAAAAAGACATACTAGTTAATACCTTCAAAAAACTTGCAGTAAACAAACTAACTGTACATATAGTAAGCCTCAAGACATAGAAAATCTGACCTTAAGAATGAGATGTAAAATCTCCTTTATAGAGCAGGAGAGCAACAAGCATCAGGCTCCATTGTTAATTTCAAAATAAATTTCATTTAAATGAAATGAAATTCAAATTCACATTCCAAAAAATATTCCTCATCATTAGAAGTAATAATAAACAATCTAAGGAATCAAAATGGTTACACCCAGTAACCAGTCAGAGGAAGAAACAAAAGACCGTGCCACACATGCACATGTTCACATCCAAAAAATGAACCACCGGACAACACCACCCATGAGTAATCACTTAGCCAACATGCAAACCTAGTATAGGTGACTGCTCTTGGTTCTCACTTCAGTTTGAAGGGAAACCATTCTCTTTTTCTTGTCCATACTAGCACTAGTCTTAGCAACACGACACAGTGCGATTGCAGTTATTGGTGAAACTGCAAGGACCTCCTCGTTGAAACCCATGAGCTTGGCCATGGCTGCAAGATAGCAAAGATAGTTTGAGTCAGTCTCAGACCCATCACCACCAGAGCTCGAAGAAAGCACAATAGGAGAATTGCAACACCCAAACCACTTGCCCACACCTTGGGCAATCATATCAAGAGCACTAGGAATAGGTTGTTCCTCTTTGCGCTGTGAATTCCTCGTGCCTACTCAAACACTTCATCAAACCACAAAATTATCCATTGAAGATGTGTAGCTCAAAACTATAAATAAATGTACCACCTGCAAACATACCAACTCAAATTGCGATGATAATACTAAGTAATTCAACATGCATTTATAGAGAAAACTGATGTAGGGAATATCAATTGCCAAATTCTTGTACAAGCATGTGAGCTATTAGTGGCTAATGTCGCCACCACAAAATAATTCCACGCTTATGGAAAATGGCGTACAACCCATCATTGCATTTATCAGGAGGATACTGCTCACACACAAGAAAATAAGGAGAAGATCCACTAAAAAACTCGTGCCATTAATGAAAACAATTTGTAGAGCGCAAAACTCCTCACACGGATGAACAATAACCCTTTGAATTTGAACCATTGATGTGGAAGAGACTTTGCAAGTCAGATGACTCAAATCGAGTCAATGATCATTGAAAATCCACTTCATTGCCTTGGAAAACCAGAACCAATCACAACCCACGAAAATAGGAGATCACGAATGGGCGGCAGGCCCCACCTAGCACCCATTGTTCCAAGAGCCAAGCCATGTGTCGCCTTTTCAAAAACCTCGCAATACCTTTGGGAACATTTACTCTGATTGTGCGAGGCCTACGAGGGACGGTCATCATTAATCCCTATCATAAAATTCCCAATAGTGAAATGACGCCCCCTTGTCACTAATGGCTTATCGAAAAAAGACCCCACTCCTTTGTATATGAAAGATGGTGGCATCTCGCACACCTCACACTATTTTGGTGACATCAGCAGGAAAACCTGTGAGGTCTGTGAGGAACGGTCCATTTCGCTTGTGGTTAGACGGTTCACCAAGCTACATAGAAAAAAGTATAATATAACAGTGGGGCTGGCTAGAAAAACCCTCGGCAGCAAAACATTTAGGCCTAAGTGGCAAAGAGAAGACCAATAGGTCAAGTGAAAAGGGGCCGGTAAGAGCATGAAGGAAAGGCTCACTCAGATGACTTAAGTGATCGGTAACCCTCAACAACAAGTCAACGTTAAAATATAACGGGAGGTTTTGAAAAGACACCAATAAATTTTCCATGGGTGACCAAAACCCTGAACCCCAAGCATTAGACCTCCAACCTCAAAAAGTAACCAATCAAGCCCAAATTAGGCAGAATTTTGACAAATTTTTAAAAGTCCCATTAGGTTGAATTTTGAGGGTTATAGAATTGAGCGATTAGGGTTAAAGGGTTGAGGGTTAAAGGGTTGATAGTTAAAGGGTTGAGGGTTGAAGGTTGAGGGTTATAGGATTGAGGGATTAGGGTTTAAGGATTTAAGGATTAAGGGTTTAAGGGTTGATGGTTGAGGGACTAGGGTTTAAGTTTTGAGGGTTGAAGGATGAGGGTTTAAGGGTTGAAGATTGAGGGATTAGGTTTTAGGGTTGAGGGTTGAATTTTGAGGGTTATAAGATTGAGGGATTATAATTTAAGGGTTGAGGGTTGAGGTTAAAGGGTTGAGGGTTGAATTTTAAGGGCTGAAGGTTGAAGATTGAGGGATTAGGGATTAAGGGTTTAGGGATTAAGGGTTTAAGGTTTGAGGGTTGAAGGATTAGGGTTTAAGGGTTGGAATTTGAGGTTTGAAGGATGAGGGTTTATGGGTTGAGGATTGAGGGATTAGGGTTTAGGGTTGAGGGTTGAAGTTTGAGGGTTATAGGATTGAGAGGTTAGGGTTAAACGGTTGAGGGTTGAGGTTAAAAGGTTGAGGGTTGAAGGTTGAGGGTTATAGGATTGAGACATTAGGGTTTAAGGATTTAGGGACTAAGGGTTTAAGGGTTGAGGGATTAGGGTTTAAGGGTTGAGGGTTGAAGGATGAGAATTTAAGGGTTAATGATTGAGGGATTATGTTATAGGGTTGAGGGTTGAAGTTTGAGGGTTATAGAGTTGAGGGATTACAGTTAATTCTTGAGGCTTGAGGGTTTAAGGGTTTAAGAATTTAGGGGTTGAGGGTTGAGGGATTAGGGTTGAGGGTTGAGGGTATAGGCATAAGGATTAGGGTTTAAGGTTTGAGGGTCGATGGATTAGGGTTGATGGTTGAGGGTCAAGGATTAAGGACCGAGGGTTGAGGAATTAAGGGTATAGGGTTTAAGGGTTGAGGGTTGAGGTTAAATAGATGAGAGTTAAAGGGTTTAGGGTTGAATTTTCAGGGTTATAGGATTGATGGATTAGGGTTTAATGGTTGAGGGTTGAGGGATTAGTATCTAAGGTATAGGGTTTAAGGCTTTATGGATTAATCCTCATCTACCTCTTCATCCCTCAACCATCTCTACATATCTCACTCCTTGTATCATTACTACTCCTCTAGGTCTCTCCCACTCTTCTCCCTTATCCTTTTCATTATCAGTAAATAGCATTAAACCTCTCCCTCCATCCCTTAGTACTCTACTAGGTATCTCACACTCTTCTCTCTCCCTTGGTAAATCTTGAGAACATCACATTTGATGCTTAAAAAATAGGAATGCTATTATGCGACACATTTGGCACTCATCTAGCTTGGAAAGTGCCAAATTTCTTTTTGCAAAAAAATTTAAGAAAGGATTTGACCCATGATACAAGCCCACAATTCACTTCCTCTGTCTAGTTATGTGAATTCTCCGATAAGAAAATGCCTTTTTATGTAGTTTAATTCTTGTGGTGCCTTATTATACTTGTCCCATCACCTTTGGAGCACCAATTTGCTTGCTGGACAACACAAAAGAATATAATTTGAATTTTCTACAACATATTTGATTATCTCAAGTAATATATTCTTTTTTGTAGAATTGAAATGCTTATATTGAGTTTTTTTTAAGTTTTGACAATATAGACCATTCCTTTCATAATTTTATTGATTATAATAGTTTTACATAGAATTCAACTTTGAATAAGACATAAGTTTCATAAAAAAGTTAAAGTTTTAGGAGTTTGAGGAAAAAATGAAAAATCAAGACATAATTTAGAGGAATTCATGTAAGCTTATATAGAGGATTTCAACTTAGAAAAAAATTCTTATGTATTCCATTTGGATTTCTTATAGTGGTCCATTTCCATCATGGTTAGTGGAATTCACTTTTTTTACTTCAATTTTAAGCAAATGACCTAAAAAAAAAATGATTCACTCTATATTGGATAGAATGTGGAAATCTCAAAATGATTTTCCTTTTTCTATCACATAGATCAATTTATTTTCATTTTCTTTTAAGTTGAAATTGCCTACTACCTATATTATGTAGTAAATTGTCGTTCAAATTTAAGGGAACTCAAATAGCTGGTTTTTTGGGGTTCAGGTTGACCACATAAAGATATTTACCATTAGAAAACAACTAGTGATATGAAATGCATCACAAATTCATCGATATTCATCAACGTGTCAGAATGCTAATAAAAAGACTTAGAGTTTTGTTAGTACATTAATATTTAAAAAATCAAATTTAATATCTTGATCGTTATAAATATTTTTAGCTATAAATCTATAGAAATCCTCTCCTTTTTTGTAAAGGAATGAGTGGTCCAAGAATGATCCTAAAATCTTAAATAATATATCATTCTTTTAACTACCTTATAATCTCTAATCTCTTCTTCTATAACATAACCCCCATCAGGACCTTTTAGGGATATAATCAAGATGTTTTCCACTTTTATGCATGGATAGCCCCCTTGTAGTAGTATGAAAATAGCAATAAATTCCTCAAATTAGGTAGATGAGAAACATTTTCCTTGACTAGATTTAGGACTTCCTCTCCTTGTTGAGAATTTCTATCTTTATTTGTATAGGTATAATAGCAAATAAGAAATGACAGTGTTGCATGTTTCAACAATTAGGAAATTCAAATCAACATCATGTTCTATAACCTTCATTATAGGACCTCTCTTCCTTATCCTATCATAAAGTCAAATAATATATAACCATATTAGTTTTCCAGAAATAATCCATTTTATATTAACAATGAGTGTATAATCAAAGTTTCTTATACACCTGCAACAAAACACATATTGTCAGTACACTACCATGTCATCCAAAATATAGTATAATAATTCTACTCAGACTTATGAATAAATCATCTAGTGTAATACCCAATATGGTTGCTTCTAGCAACCTCACCAAATTGGATGATTTCCTTTTGAGGAACATGACTAGTAACATGATGTATAATAACTAGCTTTGATAGTCCTAAATGATAACTAGCTTTGATCCATGGAAAGGTTTAGAAGTAAGGGGCAGTCCTAGATGATAGCAATATTAGGAACTTCCTTGAATCCACCTTCACATCTCTATGACAGTCTTTGTATTGTATATGAGGTGTTTCATACTAAGACAATCTTTCCTAACTGGGTATAATAATTTCTCTTATTGTCAATAATAATATTTTTCCCTGTCTTTTGAGTGATATGTTATTTACTTGTGATGAACATTAAATATTGTCTCCTATATCATTATGTGATAGAGTTCCCTTCTTGTAGCAAGGAAACCATGATAGTATTTGAGGTGAGTTTGCATGACAACTTTAAGGATTTATGATAATTCATGTGATATAGTGATGACAATATAAAGGGCTTTGATGGATTACCATTTTCATGATTTTCTATCCACCTTGCTGAGACTACCATAGTGATGTGAAGAATAATAAAGTGCATTCATTTCTTTACTATTATGACAATGTTCCATGTACTTGGGGTAGATTTTATTTAGTGGATTTCATTTATGATTCCCCTTTCTAAATTTAGAACAATCCCTTGATGTGACAATAGTCCTCTCACTTTTTATTCATGAGAGTCTTATATGATACAATCTTATGAATCTGATGAATGATAACCCCTATTCTAGTTGGGATAGTGATAGTCTCCCAATACTTTTATAAATAATTCCTTTGGTAGTGTGATTGAATTTAACAATGACACACTTGCCTCTAATGGCTTATGGTAGTCTCATGTCTTATGATAGTTGTAATGAACCTTGTAATTTAGCACAGTCACCTAATTGCTGCTATCACCATTTCGTAGCTTCCTTTATGACTATATTTGGTCTATGATAAAATTTCTTAGCTTCATTTATGACTATATTTGATCCATGATATCATTTTTTACATAATTAAATTATAAAGGACTTACTTGTTGGAAGAGTATTTTTGTTGCCCTTCGTGAAAGAGTATTATCTTGGTGTAAATTTTGAAGTTTTTAGATGAAATTCGATTATATGAGGCCACCTTTGTCATTTTTTTGTATTATTGAGCATTACATACTTTTTTTATTTTTGTGTTTGTAAACATGTAGCATTGAACATCATGTCGAGGAAACGTGCAAAGCCTCTAACAATGGATGAACATGAAGCCAAAAATGAAAGGAAAAGAGAAACAATGAGGAAAATTTGTGAAGAAAAGAAATTGAACCCCTTAGAAGAATAAAATCCCATGCAATCTAAGAGAGATTCGAAATTGGCATCACAAATACAAAACAAGCAAAATCTCTATGCAATGAGAGAAATGAATCCCAAAGTTGGGGACACACCATCAACCATAAGAGAAGTTCAAGGAACATCATCTAAAAATATGAAATGTTCAAAGTACATAAGAAATAACATTTCTAGTTTAAGACACACCATCTACAACATATGTGTTGAAATTTGAACCGTAGATTTTTGGGGATAGAACTCCCTTGCGCTTCTAGGGTTTTGCACCTGAAAGGAGAAAGGTATCCCACAAAAGTCTAAGGGTTTACTCAAAAATAATGAAAATATGATTGAATTATGTCTAAATAGAAGATCCTAAATGCTAATCATTTATCAAAGAGATCAAATGCTAATGCAAAACCTAAAAAATGTACTTTGTTTGAAAACACATTGTGATATGCGAAAAGGTAGATTGAATACAATATAAAACAAGATAAAGAAGAAAAATATAATGAGTGCACCTAGAAACTGATCAAGGTCAGGGTGAATACTATAGATGTTTCTAAAATTTTGGAAAATTTGATGTTTTGGCCAATTGGGACACTTACGCTAAGTTGGGTGACTTAGTCCTAGATTTGGAAAAATGCTTTGTAACCTGTTTCAGTCAAATGGGTATTCAAATCTACAAACAATTATGTCAAACATGTATAATGGGACTAAGTATCCATATATGGTGACTTAGTCCACTTTGTCTTTTCCAAAAAACTTGAAAGTGGAAACAAAAGCCTTTAGTTTGCACTTTGTTTTCTGACTGAAACCTGGATCCAAACCTATGAGAACACTTGCAAAATAAAATATAATTTGGTTTCTAATGGGGGTTTTCCTCGGTCAAACCCATAGATGGTACATTTAAATGTTGAAAAGGATAGTGAAATATGTGATAAAATCATAGCCCTAAGTGCATTCAAGACTAGGAAATCTGAAGTAAGATGCAACCCTATTCAAACATGTAAGAATAAGATGCATAAATGAAACTAGAATGATGTGAGAATAATTTCAAGAGACCCTAAATACCATTAGAAATAAATCTTAATGACATGAAAATCCTTCCTTAGGCTGAAGATAAAGAGAAGATGGAAGATGGAATCACTCAAAAAACAAGTCTTTAGGCTTGGCTTGATGACTAGTTGCATCTCCCCAACCTAGAATTCTTCATGATTCTCCATAGGCATCCATGATCAACTCTTGAAAATGTAATATCTTGGTTAAAGAGTGAGCTTTGAAGACCTGAAAAAATCCTAGCTTGCTACCATAAGCTTCAACTTTGTTGTAGATAGACTAATGAATCTTCTTGTGAAAGATATTCAACACTTGAATATTGAGTTTGTTTATTAAAAATGACTAAATGTTGTGAAAAATGACCTAAAAACTTATATTTATAGGCATCAATACCTAAATAAACATTATTTTGACCTAATAAACTAACATCCATCATAATTTTTGATTAAGTCGGTGATTTTCTTGCTCAAAATTGAAAATTCCCCCAAAAGGGACTAAGTCGCCACCTTGGGTAACTTAGTCCCACTAGAGGTTTTTGAGGTGGGCTTTATAAAATTTAAATAATTTTAATGCTATTTGTCAATATTTGTATGATTTTTGAGTAAAATAAGCCTCAAGATCCAAAATAATGAGTCTTAGGAGCCTATAAATGATAAGTTTTAAGGAATGATTGATGCAAGACTACCAAAATGGGTCCAAATTAAGCATGAAATTTCCTCTTTCTTCAAGAGTATACAATTTTATACATTATATTTAGCCCCCACTTTAGCACCCATATGACTCTAAGTGCATATGCAAGCTAAAGGAATCTAAACACCACATTTTATTTCATAAAAGGATACTCATTCAGAAGATGGGAGAATGAAGCCCCCAGTGTAGTTATCTGCAAAACCACAACATTAGAAATCACATCCTACTACATGAATTCGTTAGTTGTCCAAAAATACTCTTATGAAACTTCTAGAAATCAAATTCGAGGGTAGATGTATGCCCCCCTTGATTCCACTTGCTTTATGAAGGTGGACTCAAGATAGCAATCTAGCAACGTCGAATAAGAAAAATCATAGCGTAGGGCATTCCCAAGTACCATGCCACATAATGATAGATGAATGATGATGTCGGGTGCAAAATCATGATTCCAACACTATAAACAACATTGAAAATGAAATTTTCTAGAACCTATTATGTTGTGAGTAAAAAGAATTTTATGAACTTGTTAAAAAAACCCTAATTTCATACTTAAGAGTAAGAAGAGTTAAAATAGTTAAAAGTGAGGTTTAAATGGTCACTTATTTTATCCTTCTTTTAGCTTGAGAGTGATGAGAGAATAGGGAAATATGTCGAGCACACAAGACTATGAGCCTGCAAGACTAGATGTGCTACGAGACTAGGTGGCGCGTGACAAGCATCATCACGAGGTTAGTCGAGTCTTCTACATTTGTTTTATATTTATGCAAGTATATAATGATTTTTTATGCATACCTAGGTTAATTTAGGATCTTGGATTTTTTTTTTCAAAGTGTCCCCTTTTTTTGCAAAGTGTCCCCTTTTTTTGTGAAGTGTCCCTTTGTTCACAAAGTACCCCACTTTTTTGCAAAGTGTCTTGTTTCTTCGCGAAGTGTCTTGGAAAAGGGTTCTAAAGTGTCTAGGGACCTTATGAAAGCACACTAGATGGTAGTTAGTATAGTTTTATGATGAGTAATATAAAATTGATATATTTGAGATTTCTTATAGGGTATATTTTTACTTTATTGCTAGGTACCGACCCATTCGCATCAGCATTTGGGTGGTAGATAGCTTAGCTCTCTTAGAGATCTAGCCCCTACACTTTTAATAGAGGACATAGAGCACTTGCAAGATATTAGTATATATTGGGTGTACCTCATGTCCCCCATGAGGTACCATGATGCGATGTTGATGGCGCTAGTCAAGTGTTGGGATGTAGACACTTGTACATTCCACCTTTTGATGGGTGAGATGACGATCACACTAGAGGACATCCACCATATCCTCTGAGTTACCATTCAGGGAGAGTGGGTACAACTCTAGAGAGATCATACATTTCATGATCAAAAGGTCGACATGTAGTATTGTCTAGATGGGCAAGTGCATGATGAATGGGTGAGAGGATGGATTGATCTCACGATGCTATTATGTTCACGAGCCCCAGTGGTGAGATGAATTATGATGCACATAATTACACTAGTAATCCTCCTAGATGGGTGTGCAACACACCTAGAGGGAGGGTTAGTTCACTTGATATGCGAGATGGTAGAGCATAAGATAGTATACGCCTAGGGGCACTGCATCCTAGCACATTTATACTATGATCTTGGATGGTTCATGTTTCAAGAGGTGGAAAGCATGGTACACTGTACACTTCTATAGGTTTGGTGCCTTCAGCATATCACATGTACCATAGCTATCGACTTCCCATGTCCGACAGTAGTGGGTTATCCTCAAGCCTTTAGCTATCCTCTATGATGATTGTGGCAATACAAGGATTTACACTTTTGGAGAGTGAGATTTGACCACTTGGAGGATGACCATATCTTGTGGAGACCTTATTAGCTAACGCTTTAGTGGTCAAATCACACGAGACAGTTGAGGAGATTATATCTAGACAAATTTCTAGCTAGCCAAAATAATCATGTATTACGTCCCTTCTACTATGATCAAGTCATGCAATAGTTTGGGCAGATCCAAATACCACCTAAGGCATGACCCTTTTATAGGAGATTCATGTGGAGTGCTCAGAGACTAGGTGATACAATATAGTTAGTTCACTTTAGAAAATTTTGTCGAGAGCGACTCCGAGTACTCAGATCCTGATGAGCCTACAGTCTCTGATGTAGATGATGTGGGTGCCAAAGGTGATTATGAGGAGTGGTGGATAGTATCACAACCAACTCCTATATATCTAATTGATAAGCCTATAGGAGATGCAGGACCATTGCTAGATGAGGGAGATGATAGGGATGATAGGGAAGAGGAGACACAATATAGGGCTACAAAAATATTTATCGATGTCATTGATGAGGAGTATAATGAGGATGCAGATCTTGACTATGATGGCCAAGATGGAGGGGAGGAGGATGAGGACGAGGAGGACTAGAAGGAGGATGAGGACGAGGAGCCACCCCTGAGTAAGGATGATGAGGTATCAACTAAGGATCAACACAAGTGGAGAGAGCCCTCACTGATTCGTATGACAAGATCAAGTGCAACAGCCGCAACAGGCATCAGTACCCACAGTCATGGAGATGCTAGCACATCTTCCATACCCCTTCCACTAGACACGTTTGATATTCCTCAGCCTACTAGAGATATAGGTGTTGATATTTTATAAATGCATGTGCTTTGTACCTTTTGTTTATGGTGTTATATATATATTATGATATGTATTTATTGTGTATTATTTCTACCTTGCAAGAGTGACGAGAGATTGGCAAGATTTGTATCATCAAGCAACTTCAGAGATAGTGCCAACATCTACCGACAAGGAGGAGATGGACTCAGATTATGTGCCCCCACCTATTGTGGATGAGGACTTGGAGTCACTTAGGCCATTCATGAGATTATGAGCAATATATGAAAGTTTGAGGAGGTGAGTCCATCGAGTTGATACTATAGTAGAGGCACAACCATCCCAAACTCCAATAGAGTTTGAGAGATTAGAGGCAGAGGTAGCTCGACTATAAATGGAGAGGGATCAGATAGAATGGAAACATCAGGAGGCCCTAGGATAGATACGAAGCCTAGAGTTTTCACTCAGATTCGATGGATCACGATCATGATCACATACTACCATCTCTCAACGTACTGCTACCAAACCAGTATGGGTACCATATCCCGAGGGATCTGGTAGCCACAAAACTTAGTGATATGATGTATATTGATGACATGTACCCAATGTTTTTTGATATATAATATATATATATATAGATGTTGTATTTCTTGTCTTTATGTGGGGAATGTTAAATGGAAATGTGATTAAATAACCTTTGTAATATTACTTAATTAATGTCTTCAGGATTTAACAAAGCTTATGTGATCTAATTAAAACTTGATATATTTTCTGTTAGATACAACATGGTGCCAAATTAAATGTACTTATGGTCTAACTTAACATAACACATAAGAGAAATTTGAATAGTATGAAACTAGTTTCACAAAAAACCACCAACCTTTGCGGTTTTTATTTTTTTAATCTTCACGACTATGCCTTACCTTTAAATTGCTCACATCACTCAATGTGCTCCACGTGGCTTCCTCTTGAGGCTTTTTTCTTTTCGTATCACTTCACTATTTCCAGTCTCTGTCTACGCGACATGTGGCCTTCTCTGGCTGATTTCTGCATTGAGCCTGCCTTGCAGTTTCTTTCACTTGGTATTGCCCACATGACTCCCTCTCAGAGCTTTTCACTGGGCATCCCTTCATAATTTTTCTAGAACCCATCTCTGTGACACATGACAGTTATTTATTCGTTGGTTACCTTTGAATTGCTGCTGTGCCTTTTGTACTTGCTTGCTGCCACGTTTTCTTTTGTGGCGCTATGTGTTCATTTCTGTTGCTGCGTGGTTTTTCATTCCATGTAATGGATTTGCTGGCATGCTCCTCGGGGATCGATGTTTTTAGTGGCATCTCAAGGTGATCTGGGGCATTGATCCTTGCTCACAGTTTTCTTTATCTATGGTGTTTCAAGCGATGGATTGGCCTATTTATGTGACCATGTTTCTTTTTTATTAGGTCGTTTTTAAGTTGCATAAAAACTCCCGAGCACTGGGAAAAAGCCTTTGTAATAATTTTATTAAATTTGAAGACTCTAGACTGTGCCAAATCAATTCGGCCTTTCTATTTTTCATGCATTTAGTAAGACAATTAGTCTGTGTAGGTATTTTCTTATATTGTATGAATGTCTATTCTTCAGCTTTTGTGATCTTTCATAGCTCAATAAATACAAATCATGTTTTCTCAACTCCTCTGTGTTGGCTAAGGTTATGCTAGATTATGCTATGCAAATTAGAGGGTATTTTTTATGTGTAAAGTGATTTTGAGAAAGTTTACTTGATAAACAACATTTTGGTGGTTCGGGCCTTTGCATCCTGCAATGTGCTTTAGTAAATTTGTCTATGATTTTGGCGCATCGCCTGTAGTGTAGATTTTATATTTTTCTATCTTTCTAACCTTTTACCTTCCCCACTAAATGAACAATCGACTTCATTAAAATTTCGAAGGTCACTTAGCTAGCGCACTATGTCCCACAATAGCTAAGTTTCTCATAAGACTGATGCAACCTACAAAATCTTGCATCAACAGTTCTTTTTTTGGCACGCCCAGTGGGACATGAACTAGCACATTCACTTGGTCTTATAAGTGTGTATGATCCATTGACCCATAACTAGATTGCAGACTGGATGATTTACTGGCCAGCTCATACCACCATTAGTGTTTGTGCATCTGAGAGGCCATCGAGTAGTCCTTCACCTCGTCCTTCTCCTCCATCTCCATAGATGCCTGTTTCTCCTGCACCTATGGCTACTAGAAACTACATAGCCTAGGATGCTGGCAGTCCTCTAGTAACACCTGTGCCTCTTATAGTATGGGCCCCAATCCCTGCTTCCACTCTAAAATCTATTCCTAAGTATTCTCGGGATGAGTCAAAGACACCGACATAACACCTACAAGATGTGGTAGATGTATGTCTAGTACATGGTGTGTCAAATGAAAATGTAGCCCTCAGATTGACTGTTTCCTCCTTCAGAGGAAAGGCGCTAAACTGGTATAGGACTCTTGAGGCTAATACTATTGCCATTTGGGATCAGCTCAGAACCCTATGAGCGTTTTTCAAATGCTGGAGACATATCTTCGTTGTACCATCAACTAGAAAATATAAAGTGAGATCCTCATGAATCTCTACCTGATTTCAACGCATGGTTCCATTCGACCTGGCAGAAAGTGTCTATTCATAGTTGACCACCTCCAAATTTGGCGTTAATGTTCTACTTAAAGTCCATCAACCCAGATATTTCCATGATGTTACAAGCTCTTGGTGGAGAGACTCTTCCTGATGCTTATGGCTTGGCTGTCGCTATGGAAAATAATCTGATCGCTGTAGGAAAGTTGGCACTAAGACCCATCATGCCATTGTTTCCCAAGTGCCACACTATGGAAGTTGAAGTTCCTTCGACCAACACGCCTGCAACTCCTCCCCAATCTATGTACGTATATCTCGAAACAGCCCCGAGCAGAGCTCCAGTTGTGGCTCCAGTGCCTAACCCCATCGTTGCTGAGATGAACGAGATGAGAGAAAAAATGAGAACCATGACTAATGAGTTGAATACCATGAAGCGACAACAATATAGCTATCAAAAGCTAGCATTTTAGAATTACCAAGGAAAAAAAGCTCCATTTCAACAAAACTAGTGGCAAGATAGATTGCACGGAAATACTCAGGCTTAGTCGAGTAACCAAATGGTTTCGGTAACTCTGTCGATGTAGACCATCCATCCTAATTCAAATAAGGAGCTGGTGGCTAGACAAAACAACTTAACTAAAGATGCCAATTCATGGTGTTTTCCTTGTAATGATGCGCACATGCCAAAAAATTGTCTGTGGGGAAATTTGCAACAAAAGATCGCATACCAATGTAGCCAAGGTGGTGCACCTGATCCCGACAACCAATCATATGCCTCTCAAAAAATGGAAAATGCTATCCTCACAACTCAAATGCAAGGGATTTCCATTCAGCAAGAGTCAGATATAGTTCCAGACTAAGTGCTCTTTTCATGGATGGAAGGAGAGGAGTTAGCATTTCCAAATAATTTTCTCGTAACTCAAACTCCATGAGTACAGTCTGATTACAACATGCATTCTAAGTGGAGATTTACCGGAGAATTCACATCTTCACCAACTAATGCTTCATCTCAGTCGATGCCTAGTCCACCAGTAGGCAGGTCATGAGTCCCACAGTAGACTAGTGCGGTTCCTCCTAGTTCTCTGAATCTGCCTCTTCTGAAGGAAAAGGGTCCTATGATCATCCCAGCTATTGCCAAATAGCCAGACACACCAGTCACAAGGCCAACACCGACTGTGAAACCTAAAGAGAAAGAAACCATGACTCATCAGTTGGGAGTGTAGTTCAATGTGGTGGAACAACTGAAGAAGTCTTCTACCAATGCTTCTTTGTGGGATGCCTTGGCTATTCCTAAACAGAAAGTGCTATTACAAAAGGCATTTTAGGGAGAGGAAGATATGAAGGGACCTTTTTAGTTCAATGAAGAAAAGATATCCAAGTTGGACCTGGTTAAAGTGTTAACAAATCAACCCGAGGAAAAGAAAGAAGTCGAAAAAGAGAGTAAGCCTAAACCCAACCCTTTCTTTCTAACATTGATCATTGGTAACAAGCTATTGCATAGTTGTATGATCGACTCTAGTTCCAACACCACTATCATTCCTAAGAAAGTTGCTGATTCTTTGGGTTTAAAATATGATCCTCTTAACAAGGGAGTCATGCAGCTAGATGGAAATAGGGTTGATATCGTCGAGGTAATCAAGGGATTGCCTATGACATTGTTTTCCCTAGTATCACTATAAATTAGGATACCATAGTCATTGATATTCCTCCTCTATTTGGGATCTTCTTATCTTGAGAATTCACAACAAATGTCAGGATATCTAGCGTTGGATTGGTCACACCTGATTTTGAGGACCAAACATGGAGCCAAGATGAAACTACTATCAGAAACTTTGCATTCTGAGCATGTTGCTGATGAGGCTTTGCTCAAATTTGAAGTAGCACATACTTCAATTACTCAGGAAGAGAGGTTCAATGTGGAATTTCTGGAAGAAGAAGAGGCTACCAGCTCTCGGATGGAGGATCAAGAAAAATTGTTGAAGGAGTTTATTGATACAAACCCTTTTGGGAATTATCACACAACTGGACTTAGTACTTATGTCATACACGAGGAAGGGTAGTCTATGCCTAGAGTTACTAAGGAGTCTGAAGGAAAAGAACCCTTGAAGCTATGGACTTTGCACTTTGATGGAGTGAGATGGAGAGTCGGAGCTAGAGCAGGCATATGTTTGACATCTCCTTCTGAGGAAAAGACCTTGAGGTCTTACTATTTCTAGTTCTCATGTTCAAACAATGAAGTAGAGTATGAGGGTTTTGTCCATGGTTTGAGCCTTGCAGAACGAATGGGTGCAAAATAGATAAGTGTATTCAGAGATTCGAAGTTGGTGGTCAACCAAATCCAAGGAATTTCTACTACAAAAAATATCCGTATGCGATCCTACCGAGATAGAGTTTGGGATCTTATTGAAAAATTTGAGGCATTTAATATTTAGGCTATACAAAGAGAGAAGAACTCTGAAGCTGACCGAATGGTGACTATTGGAGCTCACTTTGAGCTGGCCCCCGAGTTATTGAAAAATAAACATGCGGTGAGAGTAATTGTAAGGCTTGTTGTTCTAAACAATAATCAAGATTGGCAAGTGTTTGATAGCGATGCCCATATTGCATCATTACTCTAGTAATCTGGAGAATTCGCTAATCAACTGCAACCAAAGATCACTGAAGCTTATGGGGATCAAGTTATATGACTCAAATCCAACAAGCTTTTGAGAGGCCTAGTCACTTTGGAGATCTTGTTTGATTTTGATTATGCAACAAGAGACAAAAGAAGGCTCATAGCTGACAAGTGTGAATATACCGATTTGTATATTGGAGAAGAAAGAAAGCTCAAGGTTGGGAAGGAAGTTGCATCTCGAATAGTGTTTCCAAGCAAACACAACACTTGGGTGTCAAATTTGGTACTAGTCTGGAAGAAGAATGGAGACATATGACTATGTGTAGACTTCTGAGACTTGAATAGAGCATCCTTAAAGGATCATTACCCCTTGCCTTTAATTGAGGTAATTCTACAGACTGTAGCTGGTTCCGCAATGTTTTCAATGTTGGATGGTTTTTCGAGCTACAATCAAATTCGGGTAAAAGAAGAAGACCAACACAAAATAGCGTTCACCACAAAGTGGGGAACATATACATATGCCAAGATTCCTTTTGGACTCTTGAATGCTAGAGCCACCTTTCAGAGAGCCATGGATATAGCCTTCAAGGATTTAATCCATAAAATTATACTCATCTATCTGGATGATTTGACACTATTTTCAAAATCTGTCGATGATCACTTTCATCATTTAGAGCTTGTCTTCCAGAAGTGCCAGGAATTCAGGATTTCTTTAAACCTAAAGAAATGTGTGTTCCAAGTTCCCCAAGGGAAGCTATTGGGGTATTTTGTCTCAAAGGAGGGCATTGCCATTGATCCTGAAAGATTTTATGTGATCCAAGAGCTTCTGTTACCTGTAAATAAGAAGGGAGCACAATCATTTCTAGGTAAGGTCAACTTCATTAGCCGGTTCATTGCATATTTTGTAGGGACTGTTCAACCTATTACCTTAATGCTGAAATAGGTCCAGATTTTCATATGGATGGTGGAGGATAGAAAATATTTTGAGCTTATAAAGGAGGCTATTTCTTCTGCCCATGTATTGGTCAACCCGGACCTATCAAAAGATTTTATTATGTATGTTTTTGGTGGTGGAAATAGAATTTCCACTATACTTATGCAAAAAGATAATGAAGATAAAAGGGAGTCTCTTGTTGCTTTCTACTCACGAACCTTAAAAGAATATGCCGTGAAGTACAATTTTGTAGAAAAGAAGGCCTTTGCCATTGTGAAAGGACTTAAGAAGTTCTGACACTTGATATCATATAATAGGGTGATTGTTTGTGTACCACATACTAGTGTGCGAGAGTATATCATGGAAGGAGAAATCACAGAGAAAAGAGCTAATTGGATCACTAAGATCCTAGAGTATGATATTGAAGTCAGGCCTATCAAGACTGTCAAAGGAAAGGGACTATGCAAGTACCTCACTGAAAACAGTGAACCAACAACAAAGTTTGAAGTTCTGGAAATTGTATTACTGAATGAAGAAAGCTCTCAGGGCTGGCTGGAGGATAGAATGAAATTCATGCAAACGGGAAGGTATCCGATCAATCTCCCTTCTTTCAAAAGGCATTTCTATCACTTACAAAATAAAAATTACGTTCTCTTGGAGGGTGCCTTGTTCAAAAGAAATTTCAATGGCGTCCTGCTAAGGTGTGTAAATGAAGAACAGGCGAAGAGATTATTGGATCAATACCATAGTGGCCCAGCTGGAAGACATTTTTTTGCAAGGACTACAACAATTAAAATTATATGTGCTAGTTATTTTTGGTCAACACTTTTTAGTGATGCATTTTCATTAATTAAATCTTGCAATGAATGTCAAATTTAAGTCAAAAAGAGAAAGAATGTTGCTATTCCATTGAGTCCTATAGTAGTAGAGGAACCCTTTTTCTCAATGGGGTCTAGACTTCATTGGAATGATTAACCCTTTCTCTTCAATTGGACACAAGTGGATATTGACAACAACAGACTACTTCACTAGATGGGCAGAAGCAGCACCATTGAACAATGTAATAGAAGTAGAGATTGTTAACTTCCTGGAGGAGTTGGTGGCTAGATTTGGCCCACCAAAAACAATCATCTCTGACAATGCCAAATCTTTGCTCGACTCTAAGATGAGCCAATTTACACTAAAGTATGGAGTTTTCTTGAAAACCTCTTCCAACTATTATCCCCAAGGGAATGGCCTCGCGGAGTCTACAAATAAAAACCTCCTCAGGTTAATAAAGAGGATAGGCTCATAACACCAGAGAGAATGACATAAGAACCTTCAGATAATGTTTTGGGTAGACCGAATCACGTCCAAGAAGATACTAAAGACATCTGCTTATGATACAATGTACGAGAAGGAGGCATTTTTTCCTATCACCATGTAGATCCCTGCATTGCAGTTGCTTTAATATCTGGAGATCTAACAAAATGAAGCAATGGAGGTATATTTTTTTGAGCTACTCGAGGTTCAGGAGAAGAGAGAGCACACTCTTGAGGCGATGAACAACCACCAACAAGTGGTAATGAAATGGTTTGATAAAATGGTATCAGATCAATAGCTACAATGCAGGGACTTGGTGCTCAAGTTCAACGAGTGCGGAGCAAAGGCCAATCAGCATGGAAAATTTGACAGTCTTTGGGAAGGGCCTTTCAAAATTTTCTAGTGAAAATAGTTGAACTCCTTAGAGTTGGAAGACATGGAAGGTAATGCCTTAATTATTCCAGTTAATGGAATACATCTTAAGAAATTTAATTAATTCTGCCTATGTGATGGCTTTGTAAATTGTAAATATGCAATTATTTTTCCCCTATTTTAAGTTTTGGGTCTTCTCAATGCTTTATGAAATAACAACACTAAGTGCAAAAAATTGATAAAACATTTTAAATGAGGCAAGATTTGTGAAAAAACATATATCATATATTTTGGCCGAAAAATTTACATTATATAAGATAGAGGCCTGTGGCCTTGTATCAAGATATACATATATCTACTATGGAGAGAAGGCTGGAAAAAGAGAAAAAACAAAATTGGGGACTATTTTTGTTCTCAGATTATCAGGCATTTGATGGGCCAATGATGACAGCAACCGATGGTGTGAGATCGGGGAACACCATTCTTTCAAAGTCCTCATACCACTAGAGGTTTTAGAATGGTTCGATGTAATACACTCGCATGAGGAAGTAGTAGTTGGCACACACCTTGGTGCGATGATCTTCATGAGTCTCCAACTCAAAACCAAAGAAGAAGGGCCTGGTTGGCACAAGTCCTCCATGCAGTTGCAGTAGACAAAGGTTGCGAACCGAGGGAACCCCATGATCAAATTCAGCAACACACACTATTTGCTCTAGTCCTCCGAGGTAGCACTATAGGAACACTCACTTCAACAGCTTCAAGACCTTTCATTTGGAGACATTGATATCCAATAGGGAGGTGACGAAGTGAGAGAAAATGCTAGTGTTGACCTGGTATTGTTCCTCATACACCACACAGTCCTTACCAAGAATCCATTTAATCGCTTTCACATATAATAGGTTTTTCACACCTGTCATATGCTTTAAGCACCTACACCTAATTTTTCCTAGGAAATCAGCTTGAGTCTTTTTACAAACAAGTCTTATTGGCGTCTCCATACTGCTTGTTACTAGTGCTAGAAAATGAAAATTGCTAAAGTAACTAAAGCTTGCTAAGCTAAAAATGATAGGAATAATTATGATTTGCAATACTGCTAAATGCCCTATTTATAGATTGGTCGAGGTTCACCTTATGAGGCAAGCCATAATTACGATAGAGACAAAGTGTGTTGCCAAACCTTGATTTTTGGTGTTGCGGCATGTGATGTGAAGGGAATAATCAGGTACAGTTGCAACTTGCTTTGTTTAAGTTTCCCAATTCAATAAATATTGGCCAGGTGTCAGCACATGGAGCCGCCATCCCATCTGAATCAAGGCAAATCTTAAAAGTAGGTTGTTGGGTGATGTGCCCAAGTACAATCAGGAAAAATCAGTAAATGCAAAAATCTTGTGAAAATATTTTGTAAGGTTGTCTTGGTCCATTGTTCAAAAAATATTAGGTGCCACCTCATGCAAAATCATGTCTCTTAAATATCAAGAGCAATTTGGTAGGTTGGCGATCTTTCCACATGCATGAAAGGTTGGTGACGCATATAGCAGCTAAATGTGAAAGGCTGGCACATACACTCACTCAACCATTTTTCACGAAGATCAAAAAGTAGGTGGAGCATGCAAAACACATTTATTACAAGAGTTATCAAAAGATAAAATAGCTAAGTTATTCACAAGAGAGAAGGATTTTTTCAGAAGCTAAAGTTGTTTGCAAAATTTTATGAAAGTTTCTTGCAAATACAAAGAAATGGCTGAGATTGCAGAGAATCCAACACAGGCCCTGGCCCTAGTGAGTATAGAAGAGAAAATGAAGAAGGCACCCTACATACAAAAATATGGCCTGGATTCTTATGCTACCCCAGGCATCCCAACAAAGCCATGCTGGCCCTTCACTAGTCAAGTGGACCAGAGAATACTGAATGCGATTTCTCCTAGAAACCAAGCTTTGGTGTCGGAGGATTGGGATAATTTATTTGATCCAGAGTTATCCCAGAATCCTAAAATCTTAGGGAAGCTGCATGCGAAAGAATGAAGAAATTATCAAACCCCTTCTGCAAACATCTATGGGACTGTGGGCTTCCCCAGTCTATGGTTCCCCTGGTGCATTATTGCCCAGAAATTGTAGCAGCTTGCATGATAGGCTTCGACCAGAACACCAGAGTAATAAGTGGCACTAATTTCAGGGTAATCATCAACCTTGAATCTATTTAGGATATGTTATGCATCACGTTTCCCTTGAAATCAGATGTTGAGATTTTCAACATGAAAATGATGCATGATAAGTGTGGAGGGCTTAGGTTGGTACCACAATTTTACCACACTGAAACTGCTCAGCTAACAAATATCTCAATGCCACCCAAATTCCCATTTGTTCTGGGTGCTTTTAAATCTAGGTCTTCTTCTATTTGTTCTATGCTAGCACTAGTATGTGGTCTGGATATAGACAAGCATGTTTTTGAGTTTTAGATGTGTCTCAACTTTATGTTGAGGAAGAACAACGTGGCTCCGCTTCTGGATTTTGTGAGTTATTAGTGATAGAATTTGGTAGCAGTTGCAAGACTTCCAGGTCGGTTATAGATTTAGGTATCTCTCTTTCCTGGCCTACTTAATATTACACTAGAATTTGGACTATTTCACGACATTTATGTGTTTTGGCTGTTTTCGATGAAATCGGCCAAATGAAGCCAGTTTCGACATGGAATCTTGTCATGTCAAAAACTTTTGATTACTATGAATTTTCAAATTTTTTCTTAGCACCAACTTTGCAGGCTTTGGATAGAGCTAGGATTAACATGTTCACACGCTTGTCGCCAAGACAAAAATCTTGGTTGGGAAAGCTTGTGCCACCTTGTGATTGGTTCTTTGGCACAAATTTCACTATACTCCACATACGAGGGTCGCTAGAAAACCTTTCCAGATCCCACATTTTCTTTCTAATAGTGTGTTGGCTCTGGAAGCAATGAGGCAGTTGTGTAATATTGATAATGATTATTGGGGAGGAAAACATTTAGCCTCCTATTTGATACTGTCGGTGATGTTTGGTTTTGTGTCACTGATCAAGAAGAGGACTAAAAAAATTGATACTTCAAAGATTCTATTTTCAAAGTTGAGTCATCTTGGGTTGGTGGTGATAAATGACACCTGGCAATACAACCCCGAAAAATAATTTATCGATGATTGGTATAAAAATTTCACATCAGCCACGACCTTTCTGGGACCCTCAGAGAAATGTAGAAGAGGGGAATTTAAGGTTGTATGTAGGCCTTGAAAATCTGCCCACCAAAGACATGCAACTGCCATGACTAAACTTCTACTACATAGCGGGGAGGGCCAATCCAAATCAAAAGATCAACTAGGCCCTATGCACCCAATTGAAAAAGCTCGAATGGTGTCCTGAAAAGATTCGAGACTTCTAGGTTTCTCCGTAGGAGATTAAGGCAACCACCAAGCTTCACGAAGAGGTGGATCTTGATGAAAAATTTGATGACATCTGGGAGAATGCCCACCCAGATGCAAAAAAGTCTCTGAACCCTTCAATGTCAGAGCAACAATATAGAGGGGAAGGGATTGCCACGGAGCCCGAAGAAGAAGCAACTAAGAATCCCCCTATTGTTGAGGAGAATCCAATGCATAAAGAAGATGCTGGTAAATGACCTGCACAATAGGAAGATTCATCAAACATGCAAGCGTCGGAGCCATCCAGCTCCTCTAAATCTACTAGGAAGTGGGCAAGGACTACTAGTAGTACAAGGCGAGTCATTGTAGACTTTGAGGATTCTATGGATGGAAAGCAAACACGGACAAGAGAATCCAGTAGGGAGGAAGAGATGCAGCCAGAGGAAGCGGTTGTATTGTCTATAGCTCCTCACGAGCCTCAGGTATCATTTCTTCCCTCTTCTCTTTCTACTATGTCTCTAGTCTCTTCTTCGTCTACCCCAACTTTTTCATCAGCACCAATTTTGATTGTCATTGGATATCTTGGGTAGTCGAGTCTTGCCCCTTTTGGTTTCCCACTTTCATCCTCTACTTTCCATCCCTTACCTGGAACACAATTTCATGTAAGTGTTGGGCTCATGAGCCAACAATTCTTATCCCCGAGGCCCAACCCTTTGTTTGGCACCTCCCCAGCCTTTGTTTATACTGCACTATCATCCTCTCTGAGCAACCAATTCATTCCACCATTCTCCCCAGCCATTATAACAAGGCCTAGAAAAACCACCGATGTGTTTCCCGCTAGAAATCCCTCGAGAGTTTTCTTTTGCTGGTGGCCTGGGTATCCCTTCCAAGAATATTTCTCGCAGGTGGAGGAAAACAAAAACACCCGAGTTAGCCGAATGCAAAAGAGGAGACAAAAGGATGAGGGCAAGCAGGCAAAGCCTCTCTTGCAAACTGTGTTCAATGAGAGCCAAAATTCATTAATGTTTGCAAAGATCACTCCCAACGTGATTAAACTGGTAGGAGAAATTCTACCAAGTGATTACTCTATCAACGCCATTGGGCTAGACTTGCAGTAGGCACATCCATGAGATAAGGTCGAGCTAATGAAGGAGACTCAAAATATTGTAACCACTGATTACCTCAAGCTCAATCGCCAAGCAAGGAAAAGAGAGGAGAAAATTTCAGAGTTGAGGGAAAGGTTGATATATGGATGAACAAGTACAAGGCCCAAGAAAATGAAATAAGTCACCTAGAGAAGGAGAGGAGTGCTTTCAAAAGACAGATCAAGAAGCTGTAGGTTATGAGCATAAAAATCGTCTTGACCCTCCAACATGAGGTTGAGTAGAGCCGAGAAAATGAGGAAAATCTCCACATCGAGTCCGTACAACTGAGTAAAGGTATGAAGGAGTTCTGGTAGAGCTCGAATGATGAAATAAATGAAATGAATGCCACTTTAGAGTTGAAGATTCAGAAAACAAAGTGGGCCGAATTGGCCCTGGAGGAAAAAGAAAAGGAAATCTCCACTCTAGGAGAACAACCGTCTGCATTGGACAAAGGCCTATCAGAGCTAAACGTAGACTTTAGCCGCAGAGAAGCAGAGTTGAGTATCTTGAGGACCCAACCTCTTGCACTTTAGATGAGCTCGTTGGAGATCAACAAGGAGTTGCATTCACCATACTAGGATAAACTCAAAGGATTATGCCTTACTCTACAACCCACCCTAAAATTTATGGCATAGGCAGCCAACCTATGCAGAACAGTAGGTGAAACAATCCAACAAATACAAGAGGTAACATCTGATAAGGTTCTAAAGGCTAGGATTTTGTTGGGATAATTGTATACAGATTTTGATGAGGCTTTGAGTGGCATGGGTAATGAGGACCGAACAAATCCAGCCATGGGCATAAGCATCCTCATTTTTATGCATGAGGCTATCGAGCAGGTGGCAGAATGCCAGGCCAGATTGAACCAGGTTACCAGTGATATGTGGGAAAAGTTTTCTCGCTCAACTCAAAGAGGCTTCCCTTCGCCCTTCATTGCAGATCAGGGGGTAGCAAGTGTTGAACACATTGTTGCAAATATCGAGGAGAAGAAGCAAGAATTTTATATCTTCCAATATTTTGATCAGTCTCTGACCGCTGAGAAAATTGAATGGATCGTGCATCAGTTGGCACAACTCTTCTTCCAACTGGAATTAGAGACAAAAATATCTAGCAGATTGCCTTTCAAGGAAATTATTGATCTCAAATTGGCACACGAAAATTTTTGAGCCCTCTTCGTGCCATCAAACAAAGTTTGGACCATTCTGCAGGCTGCCCTCTCGATTATTGATCTCAAATTAGCACATGAAAATCTGTGAGCCCTCTTCGTGCCATCAAATGAAGTCTGGACCAGTTTGCAGGCTGCCCTCTTGAGGTTGTGAGCAATTTTGGGATGCTGAACCAAGGTTATGTGGTTCTTCATTCTATGAACGAAATGTCCCTATGAGTCGCCAGACTATTTCACAAAAAACTGCCAACCTTCACGGTTTTTATTTGTTTTTATCTTCGTGGCTATGCCTCACCTTTAAATCGCTCACATCGCTCGGCATGCTCCATGTGGCTTCCTCTCGAGGATTTTTTCTTTTCATATCACTTCACTATTGCCAGCCTCTGTCTACGCGACACGTAGCCTTCTTTGGCTACTTTCTGCACTGAGCCCACCTTGCAGTTTCTTTTGCTTGGTGTCGCCCACGTGGCCCCCTCTCAGAGATTTTTGATGGGCGTCCCTCCATCATTTTTCCAGGCCATGTCCATGCGACACTTGGTAGTTATTTATGCATCGGATACCTTGGAATTATTGTTGCGCCTTTTGTACTCGCTTGCTGCTGCATTTTATTCTATGGCACCACGTGTTCATTTATGCTGCTATGTGGTTTTTTGTTCCCTCCAATGGCTTTGCTGGCATGCTCCTGGGTGATTGATTTTTTCAGTGGTAGCTCGAGGTGATCTAGGGCGTCGATCTTTTCTCGCGGTTTTCTTTATCTATGGTGTTTCAGGCGGTGGACTGGCCTATTTATGCGGCCATGTTTTTTTTTTATTAGGTTGTATTTAAGTTGCAAAAAAACTCCCAAGCACTAGGAAAAAGCCTTTGAAATAATTTTATGAAATTTGAAGACTCCAGATTGTGCCAAATCAATTTGGCCTATCTGCTTTTCATGCATTTAGTAAGACTATTAGTTTGTGTCGGTATTTTCTTATATTGTATGAATGCCTATTCTTCAGATTTTGTGATCTTTCATAGCTCAATAAATACAAATCATGTTTTTTCGACTCCTCTGTGTTGGCTAAGGTTATGCTAGATTATGCTATGAAAATTAGAGGGTATTTGTTATATATAAAGTGCTTTTGAGAAAGTTTACTTGATAAACAACATTTTGGTGGTTCGAGCCTTTGCATCCTGCACTATGCTTTGGTAAATTTGTCTATTATTTTGGTGCATTGCCTGTAGTGTAGATTTTATATTTTTCTATCTTTCTAACGTCTTACCTTCCCCACTAAACGAAGAGCCAACTTCAATAAAATTCCATAGGTCACTTAGCTAGCGCACTATCCCACAATAGCTAAGTTTCCCATAAGACTGTTGCAACCTGCAAAATCTTGCATCACCAAAACCTAAAGTAACTATAAATAAAAAAATACTTCAAGACACATACATAACTGGTGGTCAAGAATGAAGCAATGCGAGAACATATAGGATTTAATCCAAGAGGTCTAACAATGTTGTACCATTCATACCATTCAAATGGATTAGACATAAGACCAACAATGATGCACAAAATTGATAGGTTCTTTAAGGGGTGTACCATCTAGGTTTTTTAATGTGTAAGCACCAGATCTGTAACTGGTATTGATTATGTAGGGTCCTAACCAATAAGGACTTAATTTTCCTTTTTCAGCGTAGTCTACAATAGTGTTGCATTGATTTTCATATAAAACTGAATCACCCTTGTTAAATGTCTAAGGGATGAGATGATGATTATGCTTACGTTGTAATTGCTTAGTGTAAGCTTGTAGATGCTCAAGAGTGTTAATGCACTATTCATCAAGAATTTCAATATAGTGTAACTATCACTAATGGATTTGACCCCAATTTTCGATGGTCGTTCGTCAAAATTTTGACGATCTATTGTCAACCGATCGACGAATCGCACAAATCAGCGTCATTGCTCAATTTTCATCTATATCTCGACGGACAATAAAACGTCGCCCTCTCGACACCAGCTCATCAGAACAACGACACCCATTCCGTCGATCACGCAATGAGCAGTGGCTGGACCGCGGGCAGAATACCGTCGTCGAAGCGTCGGAACAACCTCATACATTTGTTGGAACTGGGATGACAATGTCATCGGTCTAGCAATGAAAAATGTCTAGAGCACGAGTGGCATACCTTCGCTAAAGCGTCGAAGCAATGATATATAGTTGTCGGTCGAGCGAAAAATAGTACCCAAAGCAGGTGCGACATACCATCATTGAAGCGTCGGAGCATCGACATACATTCATCAGAATGGAGATGACAGTATCATTGGTCTAGCGATGAATAGTAGCCAGAGCATGTGCGACATACCATTGCTGAAGCGTTAGAGCAGCGACATATAGTCGTCGATCTAGTGATGAACAGTGCACGGAGCACGTGCGAGATAAGAGCGTCGAACGCGTGATGCAATAGGCAAATCATTATAGCAAAAGTTCATCGCACTCATGATGAAATAGGAAATTCATTACGATGAAAGTTCATCAGGTTTTTTTGCAGTTTGTCACAATTTCAATGGAACAATGCAGTTTAAAAAAAAAAAAAACTATTTGTTGAAATGTAGGCATATCGAGATGACTCCGGGTGATATATAAAAGTAGAAGGAGGCTCCAAAGTGCATCCATAGGGATAATGATAGGACATAAGGATAGGTCAATCAAAGAGAGAAAGTTGATGTGCCAAGACCATAAGCATTTAATAGGGGTAGTAAAAGACAAGATGGATTGTCATCAATGCTCAGATTGGAAGACTTCATTATGAAAGTTTAGATCACAATATGATTAACCCTGTTTGGACAAATGCATTGACATTAGTGTCAAGAGTTAAGAGGCCATTCAATTTTGCGTTTCAATAAATTATTGTATGCATTGAGTAAGTGTTTACAAGGTAGAAAAATAACAGTCATATGAGTGTTTAAAATATCAAACAACATTTTAGTTGTTGTGTTTAATTAGGCTTACAGAGGTAGGGATTTATCATTTTTTGCATACATTTGCAGTCCAAGCTCTAGGCCTGCATTATTTGGTTACTATGTATGATAAATGAGCAATGAATAATTATAGAATATGGAGGCTATGGATGATATTATGATGGCCACATTTGATGTTGATCAACAATTGGAGTAAAATATAATACCTATGATGTTTCATGAGATCAAGGGGACTATCATGGACAACAAGCACAACCTACGAACTGGATTCTAATTTTGCTAAAAAATAAAAAAATCAAACTAGTGAATATTGAACTACACACTAGAATCTAAATTTGTGGAAAATGAGTGATTTGGTGAGAAAGAGTACCTGCAGTGTGTCTTGGATACTTATCTAGTGTATTAAAAAATAGGATTGCAAACCCAAAATTATTCTCACTCTGGAAATTCAATAGAAAAATACAGAATGTCATCCTGGATACTTAGCTCTTAGACAGTCAATAAAACAATATGAGCATGATTATGAATGGTTTTACCTAGTCCCACTCTTGATCTCCATGTTTGAGAGCCTTCTCTTTAAGACCCCATGAATCCAATTTGATCCATTGCTGCCAAAAGAGATATTAATGTGTAAACAAGGAGCCACATTTAGACAAACTGGTTGTTGATTTCTTCTAAGAAATTTAGAGACTACAAAAAGAAGATACCTGATGGGGATCATGTGGGCTTCATAGAGAAATCACTGCAATATGGCTTCGAGCAGCAATGAAAAACTTTGGATTAGCTTCACAGTAAATCCTAACAGCATGACATTGAAAGTTGTTTAGGTACTGGGTCTTGTCCCCTAGATTGAATTAAGGAAAACATTATTGTAAACACAATATGTATAGAAGAATATGAATGTAAAGGAAAATGGATATTAGAAAAACATAAATGTAAATAAAAGTAGTGTGAGCAGAAAATGAATCTAAATTGGTCTTGAACAAATAAAATCATACCCAATTAGCATTAAGTTATACTAACCTTGTACTCATTGCCATTGTCAATCTTGAAGGTTACTTTGATGCCTTCTGTAGAAACTCTTTGGCCATGAGGCAAGAGAAGGCGAGAAAATCAAGTGTATATTGATGACCTCCTTACAATCAAAAAGAAAGAATCAACCAATCAACCCTATTAGAACAGAATAATCTTATGAATTGATTTTATTTGTTTTACTGGCTAATGGATAGTGGACCTAGTTCGCTTGAATTGAGATACTACTAAGATGTGTTGACTGGTGATTTTAGACTACCAATATTCTGCTTCAATCTCTATAAGTTACTTTTTTCTTAAATATATTCAAGATAACTCTGCAAAAAAAATCACCGATCTCTCAGAAATTATGTAGATTATTTTGTTAATACTTCTCCATTTTGATATTTTCTTTCAAAAATTCATAGAAAGATATGTAATGCCATATTTGAAACTTACATATTTTAATTTTATTAGTTCTGTAATTATAGTATATGATTCCAACAATTGTGAAACACATAGGCAATATGATGGATGAATGAAGTAAACTATATGATTGGCAGGTGTAAAGCCAAATTCCTTAACCCTTGCCAGCATCCTTCTTTCCTATTTTAAAACATGTGCTTCGGAACAGGGCATAAAAATCCATGTAAGTATAATGAACATGAGATTTTTGTGATAAGATATTATATTACAGTAAGTTGAATGAATGTAAGTAGAGATATTTTAGCATACTTGTAGATGGTACAAAATTTCATGGTTAAGTGGAAGCCTCCCATCAACCAAAAGATCAAAATATCCATGTATCTATTTCAATTGAGCCTCTAAACCCTTCAGATCTGTCAAATTTTCCACTAACCTATTATGCACAAAAGTGAAATTTTAGAGACCACTAAAATAAAAAAATACAAAATTACATTATGATCCAAATCCACATACAAAACAATGTTCATAGTGAAAAGTTAGCACGTTCTTTCATCTTTGCATATTGATTTGATGCTTCAAACGATGCATTTCTTATATTGAAAAGTGTATTTCTTACCTTATTGAGCTTCTCTTTGTTTTGAGAATAGTTTAATATTCTCTACTTAATAGGGCCAACCATGTGAAGGTGGAAGCTCATTTTCCCCTTGCCCCCGCCGCCCCCCCTCCCTCACATCACTCTCAATTCCCCATACCTGATCATATAACATTAATCATTCATTCATCCATTAATAACATATAACATTCATTCACTCATCCATTAATAAAATATAGCATTCATTCATTAACATATAACATTTATTCATTAACATATTCACATTCATTCATTAACATATAACATTTATTTTTTCAGTTTTTACATATTATCAAAAATATGGTTGTCAACTTGTCATAATATGATTACAATCACTTTTTTTTTTGTAGCTAAAAAAAGCTGAAGTGGAGTATCATTTTCAAAATTATTTGTCCCCCCTTCAGTTGTTCCGAGCTCTGCTTGTGATCTTAATGTATGCCTAGTCGTGTACTCACAACGTGGATGCGGCTGCAAGGGGGGTCTATTGCAATAGCAAAGAAATGCTAAATTGATATGTTTTATTATTATTGTTACATGTATTTCATTAATTAAAAGAACATCAAAGTGGTGCTTTTTACCTGAATGGGCCACATCATGTTCCTGATATTGTCTTATATCCTCATGTTGAACATGCTGAACACCCTCTAAATCTTGATCTGGAGTTGAAACATGAAAGATTACATTAATTAATCCACCTATTGCAATTAAATATGTTTAAAATAACATTAGAGTGGCCCTCTTTACCTGATGGAGCCACATCATGTTCCTGATCATGCTCAACATGTTGGTCACGCTCTACATGCTCTAAAATTGAAACATGAAAGGTTACATTGATTAATACACCAAATGCAACTAAAGATGTTTAATTGTATTAATCCATACCACATTTTGTATAGCACATGAATACATCTAGTACTGGGATACACACCATGGCCTTCATCGCCAGGTTGCGCTCCACCCTCACTAGGTTCCATTCCAGTGTCATGTGCAGTATTATCATTGCTTATCTATGGAAAACAAATAGGCACATTATTATGGTAGAAATTAATATTGAACAGATTGCACAAGTATTCAATTTTTAATAAACTTTATTGAGTTTATTTACCTGCGTGTTGGATGCAGTGGAAGATTGTGTTTGCCTAGTCGAGACTCTTAGTTGTTCAGTCAGGGCTCCATAGCCTTGGTGGAAGACAATCTTTAGGTCATCTTTTGTGGGCACTCTATTGAAATCAAAGCCCTACATTTTTGCATGCGATCATGAATTTTGCTTCCATGGTGTGATAAAACCAAAATTGTTTGCAATTTATTATTTGGATGCAATATTTCATTTATTGATACTTACAAATCATGCGGTTGTTTTCATATAACCACCAGAGCCAAGTTTGTGTTGCCCATGTTTTTCTAGTCTTTCCTTTGTTGTCTTCGATGTGTCGGGCAACCTATGAAAAAATTGAAATACGTTAGATTATGTAAAAAGAAAGAGTAATGAATATCTAATTAAATTGTTGATAGTATCACATACCTTGCTTGGCCCAGTGGTGTCTTTCCTTTCTTCTTTTCAGCCTTCTCCTTTCCATCCGACACCAAGTCCTTCCACTCCCTTTCTAGAATCATGGGGGGACACTCATACTTTCTGTTCTTCTCTAAATGTGACCTATATTGGTCCCTCACATACTTTAGATAGGTAGCAGATTTCTTAAGGACCTTGGTTTGGTTGAATTTTTTATCACCGAACAACACAACTAAACAGTTAATGAGCTCATCCTTTAAATCTTTATTTTGGGCATTCCACCGTGTATGTATGGTGGGCCCGAAGAGCTCCAATGTAATATCACTTAGATGTTTATAAAAAAACATCATTTCTTACAAAATGATCATGGGATCATTAGACTATAAAGAGTGATCAATAAGTAAATTTCAATTGGATTATATATAATAATAATTAAAACATTTTAAAGTACCTGGGACCTTCTCTATCTTTATGGGAAGGAAATCCTCGGTCACCACAAATGTGGCCAGCAATGTTCCTATACTAGTAATACAGGAAGATCCAGGAAATGTTGCTAAAACATCACCAGTACTAGTGGCCTCTATATCCACAGGTACTGACACATGTGGTGGCATGTGTTCGCTGCCAGACGGTGGACTACCAAATGCCTGCATGGTATGTGTTGCCGATATTTCAATCAACAATATAGGCATGGATGATGGGGCCGGATAAAGTGTTGTATGCACAAGAAGATCAGGATTGACACTTGTACTGTCTCCTACTTCCTGGGAAACACTTGTAGTACCTTGATCATAGCCAGTAGCATGATGAGGACACAAATAATCTTGTAAAAATAACACATATTTTAGTTCATGACATAAAAGAGTAGAAAATATAGAACCATGAATGAACTTATGTTATAATTAAAGATCTCATGACAGCTTGCTTGCAATTTTTATGCTCTCTCAGACAATAGTTTAACCCTTTCTCTTATCTCATCTATTTGAGGCACTACGAATACCAACTTAAGGATTTCTTGATTGCATTTTTCTTGGGCCTTCCTCATCACATCCGTAGGGTTTGTGGAAAATACAATGTCATCATCACATAATAGTGACTCCACCTCCATATGGATGTTCTCTTGTACTTCTGGTGCCTTTCCCTGATCAGCCGACTGCAACAAGAATATTAAAAACATTATCAAAATTAACCCAATAAACTCATGAAAAAAACATAATAATAAAATATTTTTCTTGTATCTAATTTGTACAATTATAATGAGGTAAACCTATCAGATAGAAGCACCTGAAGATGGATCACGATCTGCAATCTAGGCCAGAGCCTTCCTTATATGATCAATGTCCTACTGTGACAAAAATTAAATATAAAAAACATTATTGAAATGAAACCATTAGACTTACAAAAAAAAACATAGTAATAAAATGGTATATTGGAGTCACTAATTGGAGGCTGAGTAAAATGGTATATAGTACATACCACCCCATAGTAATTATCTTTGTATCTAAGGGATTCAAATTGTAATCGATTAGCAACTCTTCCCATATAGTTATTGATTTTATCGCACATACGAATACACGATTTCCTTCTCGCACCTCGAATATACAATTGAGTTGCTTATTTGTTGACCCAGGTTACGTACTATTTATAAACCTTGCAATATTCCCTGATGCTTTTGGCCTCCCATCAATTTACCTAGCCACTCCTTTATTTTGATCCTTATCTTTTAGTTGTATATAATTTGGTGATAGTGCATACCTACGCATACTTCGTGTATATCAAACCAGTTGCATCCAGTCTTTGTAACTGTAATAGGGTCCAACATACTCCATCAACTCAGTAACTCTGTCATAACAGACCATTATGCTATCCATGCAAAATAGGCCCAAACCATGTAATGATGATGGTGCTATGCAATATATCCTCTCATTGACACAAAGATCAGTGTTTATTGGAGGAAGTTCCTTGGGTACCCATTGTTTCCATAGATGTTTGTACCTCAAGGGCACCTCGATGTCACCTATTCTCTCATCATCATAAGAACATGACCCCCCTAGAAAAAATTTCATGCGTTTATGGAATTTTCTTCTAATATTTTGACCTCTAGTTGGTCTCCCTCTTTTAGACCTACTACATGTCTCACTTTCCTCTTCTCTTCCTAAATTTCCCTCGCTCGAGGAAGATAGATCTGAAAAATACCTATTTGGTGGTACCTGCACTCATAAGGATGTTGGATGAAGTTCTTTCATGGTGATGTGATCCAAAGGTGACATTATGATTAATCTATCATTTCATTGCTAGAATTTGATAGGTTAAAAGGTAATCAAGTCTTGATAGATTACAAGTTATTATTACTACTCTCCAAATGTGTCCATCACAAATCAAATCTACTTAACATTTTAACTCCCAAACTTTGTAACAAGTATTAAATGTGACTACGGTCCACCAATTACACAACCAAGGCATCAAATGTATTCTCTAATTGTAATCAAAGGACTTTTTCTCTTCATTCAAGTAAATAAAGTTGAAGGGAAACACTACCAAGCGGTTTATTGGACACCTACATGACTAAAAATAGCAGCAAATTTACATTTAATTTCCATATGTCTAAGTGGTTAACAGGGAGGGAATGTGTACGAGGCCTGGTAAAGTGATAAGTTTATCAATGTTCTAATTCTCTATGAAAAGGTTTCAACATCTTCAAATAGTGAAAGTTAGTGACCATAGTCATTTGAAACAACAACATTTTGATTATGTATGATGGTAGGATTTGATAACTTAAAAGAATTGGCTACCCAAAAAATTTAAAGTTAAAAGAAACTTTTTCAGTTTAAGGGGTTAGCATTTTCTTTCATCTTTGCATATTGGTTTGATGCTTCAAATGATGCATTTTGTATCCCACTTCTATCATATTGTATTCCCATCCCATTCAATTATTGGAGGAGTTGATACCAAAATTTCATATCAGATACCACGTTCTTGAAGTAATTTTCTGTGTTTTTATAATTTTTCTGAAGTTCTTTTGTGTTGTATGAATCCATACAAGCTTGAAATGCTCTAAGATCATTGGTGTAGATAAATATGTATTCCATTTCATTTGCATTTGTTTTGAAGTTCTCAATCATTGTTTTGTAGGATTAAACAATCAAATACAAGGACTACCCTGTTGTGCCTGTGTAAGGGTTTGAGGGCTAAATAGAAATGACATCCACCAATCCACCCACTGTCTTGGAACTGTAACTTGGTGGATTGGTGTGCATCATGGTGGATTTGATGGAGTTTCAAATCTTGTTCTTTGAATTCGATTTATGTATTTCCCTTGTCGTGGCTTGTTACATTGTTTGGGAGGAACCTAAGGTTGGGTACGATTTACCTTGGCTTTCATAAAAATCCTAATGTTCCATGTAAAAGCTTAGGTGAGATATATTCGACCGTTACCTTTTTGGAGTGGGTATTAAAATGACTTATGTCTCATTGTTTCATCTAGGTCGGGCCCCTTTTTATAAATTGAGTTAAATATTTTTCCTAACTTTATTACTTCTTAAGTTTAGGTTGGCCCATGCCCTATGTTACTGATATTAGCCCAAACCTAAGGGGAGGGTTAATAATCAAAAGACCTTTTGAAACTTCAACTACAGAAGCTACAAACTTGACTGTAAATGTGGCCAAATTGGTCCAAAAGACAGCTGAAAGAGAAGAAGCTGAGAAGAAAAGTTTGATGGAGAAGTATAACACCATTATTGGAGAGTATAGTAGAATGGAACAAAGGAATGTTGAGCTACAAACTGAGGTAGAAAGGTTGAAGCACTGATGTAGGAGTATCTAGTGGTGTAAGGACAATCCTACATCACCCAAAAATATATTTACTTTCATTTAGATTTTTTGGATGTTTTTGCATTTCTGGATACCCTTTTCGTCGAAGAAGAATTCCCAACTTTCAAAACTACTTTTCTATTTTTTTTGCTCAATTGTTATTTTTAGCAGGTATGAATTTGAAGGCATGAGGAGATAGCAATTTAAGGGAAGCTTCGGGATAGAATAATAAACACTTTGGTGAAAGAATCAGGCTAAGATCATTCCCGGTTCAAAAGTTATTCAAGTTTCAGTTTCTACTTTTTGCCCTACAAAATCTTCAAAGCTAATTTTGAGAGACTTAAAGGTTCCGAATGGGCCCGAAAATTCATGGAAAATGAAAATGGTTAGCCTTTAGGCCCCACTTTCTGAAAAGATATTATGATTGAAGATCCGATGGTTAGATCTTGAGTTAGGGCTTTCAAAAGTTGGTGCATAATTAGAATGTTGTTTTTGGCTCCAAACGGGGAAAGGGGCTATTTATGGGCTGGTTTTTGATTTGTTTGGGTAGTTTTTGGGGATAGAAGATCGCATGTTGTGAAAAGGGGAATTTCTGTAAATTTCTATAGTTTGCATGTATTGCAGAACTCGAGGATTTGAGATTCTCTACATGTAAGAATTTCATTATTTTGAAAAATAATATTCTCTGGTTTTCTGTGTCTCGGGTTGCACCCTCATCAAGTGGTATCAAAGCAGGGTTTTTTGAGCGTGTGGACAGATCACCGATTGTGAGGCAGTTCACACCAGGACTATGGTTGTGGGTTCAAGATATTCAAGATGCCTCCAAGAGTGGTGCGTGGTAGGCGAGGTGGTGTCGGAGGTGCTAGAAATGTTGGTGGAAGAGATCCTTTAATGACTGAGGGTTTCAGAGCCCTCCAGAGACAAATTAATGCATTACAAAGAGAGTTAAGAAGAGGGGTAAACCTGAAAAGGGGAGAAGCAAGTGAGGATGAAGAAGAGGTGGAAGATTCAGATGTAGAAGAGGAAGAAGAAGCTATTGATCAATATCAAATGCAGCTGATAAGGGCCATTTCGAAGATCAAAAAAAGACCTAGAGTAAAAGTTCTTAGTTTTTCCGGAAGACTAAATCCGAAAGAGTTGATTGATTGGATCAATGAGTTGGAAGAGTATTTCGAGTATGAAGAAGTAGAGGACCCAGATCAGGTTAAGTTTGCAAAAATGAAGCTGAAGGGCCACACCAGTATCTGGTGGAAAGAGGTCCAACTAGAAAGAAATAAGAGAGAAAAGGAAAAGATCACCAGATGAGATCGCATGATGGAGAAACTGAAGAAGCAATTCATGCCAATGGACTATGAGTTAGATCTATTGAACAAATTGAAAGGGTTGAAGCAAGGAAGTAGATCTGTGAAAGAATACATAGAAGATTTTCACAAGATGATCATCAGAACGGGACATGCAAAGGCCAACAAGGAGAAGGTAGCCCATTATCTTAATGGGTTATGACCGAGCATTCAAGAGGAGCTAAGACTGGTCAGAATGGCCACAATTGAGGATGCATACAAATTTTCACTGAGAGTTGAAGAGAAGACAAACAAAAGATTTGACAACAAGCAAAATAGATGAGGTCAAAGCGGAAGGGGTAGCGGAAGATCTTTTGGAAGCCGAAATGAGGATGAGAAGGAAAATGAAGATGTGGGTACTAGTCGAAGATAGAGTAATATAAATTCTACCGCCCTTGTGATCAAAATAGTGGTGATCAAAGAGGTAGAGGATGAGGCAGATCTGGGCAAGGACCCAGAAGAGGTGGTTTCAAAGCAACTTGTTTCCAGTGTGGTGAAGAAGGGCATCGAGCCTATGAATGTCCATAATACCAAGGAAGGACAGACAAAAGGCTAGAAGGTCATGCAAGGGTTGCACATGTAGATGAGGAGGCTTAATCCCAACATTCAGATGATGCTGAAAGGGGTGAAGCCCTAGTGATTAGAAGAGCCCTAGTGATGGAAGAGAAGGAGCCAAAACAGAGGAAGAATCTATTCCGCACAAGGTGCAAGTGTTAAGACAAATGTTGTGATGTCATTGTTGATAGTGGGAGCACCGATAATCTGGTGTCAGAAGAAATGGTTACAAAGTTGAAGCTAAAGAGGGAAAGGCATCCACATCCATATCGAATTAATTCATTGCAGAAAGACAACAAAGTTATAGTCAATGAGCAATGCCTAGCGAAGATCAAGATTGAAAGCTATTGTGATGAGGTACTTTGTGATATCATTCCTATGGATGCATGTCACGTGTTGATGGGGAGGTCGTGGCAGTTTGATAGATGAGTTGTATATGATGGCCATGCAAACACTTATTCCCTGATGAAGGATGGAGTGCACCATAAGTTGAAACCCCTGAAGAAGGCTGAAGAAAAGGTATGCAGTAGAGCTAGAATTTGTTATGTTGATGGAAGGAAATTTTTAGAAGGCATGAAGCATGAGCATGTGTGTTATGCATTGATTCCTAGAATGGATAAGGAGAATAGTGAGAAGGTGTCATTTGAAGTTTCTGGGTTATTAAATGAAGTTTAGGATATTGTTTCTGATAATTTACCTGAGGGTTTACCACCAGTGATGAAGATTAGTCATCATATTGACTTGATCCCTAGAGCTAGTTTGCCGAATAAGGCAGCTCACAGAATGACTTCTACAGAAAATGAGGAGTTGAACAGACAAGTTGAGAAAGGGTTTGATTCAAGAGAGTCCGAGTCCATGTGCAGTACTTGCAGTACTAGCACCAAAGAAGGATGGGGAGTGAAGGATGTGTACGGACTCCCAGGCCATAAACAAGATAACAATCAAGTATAGATTTCCCCTACCAAGGATGGATGACCTGATGGACTGTTTGAGTGGAGCTCAGTACTTCACAAAGATTGATTTGAAGAGTGGATATCACCAAATCCAAATTCGAGAGGGAGATGAATGGAAGACTACCTTCAAGACCAATGAGGGCCTGTACGAGTGGTTAGTCATGCCTTTTGGGCTAACCAATGCACCAGGCACATTCATGTGGCTCATGAACAAGGTACTGAAAGAGCTCCTAGGAAGCTTTGTTATTGTGTATTTAGATGATATTTTGATATTTAGTAAGTCACTGGATGAGCATATAATGCATATTGGTAGAGTCTTTGAGAAGTTAAGAGAAGAGAAATTGCTGATTAATCTGAAGAAGTGTAGTTTTATCAAGGAGTTAGTGTACTTGGGGTTGTCTCAACAGAAGGTCTCAAGATGGACCCAAAGAAGGTGAAGGCTATTCTGGAATGGCCTACCCCAAGAACTGCTACTAAGGTGAGATCTTTCCATGGTTTGGCAAGTTTTTATAGAAATTTTATTAGAAACTTTAGTAGTATTTGTGCACCCCTGACTGAAACAATGAGAGGGGATATAAAAGAGTTCAAGTGGAGCATTGGAGCAGCAAAGAGTTTTGATCTATTGAAGCAAAAGGTGACATAACAACGGCTCTCCCAGATTGCAATAAGGTGTTTTAGGTGGATTGTGATGCCAGTGGTTGTGCTATTGGAGAAATGTTTAGCCAAGAAGGTAAGCCCATTGCCTATTTAAGTGAAAAGTTAAATGATGCAAAGGGAAAGTACTCTGTATATGATCAGGAATTTTATGCAATAGTTCAAGCATTAAAGAAATGGAAGCACTATTTGTTACAAAAAGAATTTGTTGTGTATAATGATCATCAAACATTATAGTACCTAAGTAGTCAGGGAAAATTAAATCAGAGGCATATGAAATGGGTAGAATTTTTATAGAGTTATACCTTTGTTTTAAAGCATAGGAGTGGGAAGTCAAATAGGGTTGCAGATGCCTTAAGTAGGAAGCATACATTGTTGATAGAAATGCAGATTAAGGTGGTTGGGTTTAGTGAACTCAAGACATTGTATCCGAATGATCCTGATTTCGCAGAGGCTTGGAAAGCTTGCAAGGAACTTGTTACAGTTGATAGGACAAAGTGGCTCGATTTCATAATTCAGGAAGCCATGTTGTTTAACGGAAATCAATTATGTATTCCAAGGAGTTCCATGAGGGAGAACCTAATAAAGGAGAAGCACAGTGGAGGAATGGCAGGACATTTTGGTCGGGATAAGACCATTTCCATTATCAGTGAGCATTATTATTGGCCTCAATTATCACAAGATGTGAAGAAGTTTTTGTAGACTTGCAGGGTCTATCAAATGGCTAAAGGAGTGAGTCAGAATACAAGGTTGTATCAGCCTTTACTTGTACCAGAGAAGCTATGGGAGGATATAAGTATGGAATTTGTTCTTGGTTTTCCAAGAACACAGAGAGGGAATGATTTAGTATTTGTGGTAGTTGACAAGTTTTTGAAGATGGCACATTTCATCCCATGCCAGAAGACCCATGATGCAGTCCACATTGCTAACTTGTTCTTCAAAGAGGTGGTGATGCTACATAGTCTGCCAGAGAGTATAGTCTCAGTTCGTGACACCAAATTTTTTTGATACTTTTGGAGGACGTTGTGGAGGAAGTTGAAAATAAAGTTGAAGTTTAGTTCAGCACACCATCCACAAACTTATGGGCAGAGTGAGGTTGTGAACAGAAGTTTGGGTAACCTACTGAGATGCTTGGTAGGAGATAAGACCAAGGGATGGGATTTGATCTTACCCCAGGCAGAATTTGCTTACCACAATTCTGTCAATAGAAGCATTGGTAGATTACCATTCCAAATTGTGTATGGAAGTAGTCCTAGGACTTCTCCAGAATTGAGGAAGATGGACCAAGAGAAGAAGACAAGTGCTGAAGCTGAAGACTTTGCAGAACACATCAAGAATATGCACGAGAAGGTAAAATAACACATTAACAAGATAAATATGTAGTATAAGGCTAAGGCAGATTAGAAGAGGAGGTATAGGGAGTTTCAGATTGGTGATGAAGTGATGGTCCACTTGAGGAAAGAAAGGTTTCTAGTAGGAACCTATAACAAATTGAAGATGAAGAAGTTCGGTCCCTATAAAATTTTGTAGAGGCATGATTCAGGGAACACATATGAGGTAGAGTTGCCAGATGGATTCAACCTTTCCCCTATGTTCAACATTGTAGATTTGAAAAAATATCATGAGGGTGGCACAGGGGAAGTACCAACAATGAAATAGTGTGGTATTCCAGCACCTACTTCAGAGAAGGAGGAGATTGAAGAAAGCTTGGATAGTCGTGTGGGAAGGAGTACCAAAAATAGGCAGTATGAAGAATATCTGGTGAAGTGGAGAGGAAGGCCTATGGAAGATTCATCCTAGTTGTCTAAGGCAAAGGTTGATCATTTGGGTTTTCCTCAACCATCTGAGAAGTGACGGGGTCACTTTTCAAATTACCCTAGGTGTCTGATGCAGGAGCTTCCAGTGGTGTAAGGACAATCCTACATCACCCAAAAATATATTTATTTTCATTTAAATTTTTTTATATGTTTTTGCTTTTCTATATACCCTTTTCATCGAAGAAGAATTCCCAACTTTCAAAACTGCTTTTCTGCTTTTTCTGCTCAACTGCTATTTTTAGCAGGTATGAATTTGAAGGCGTGAGGAGACATAAATTTAAGGGAAGCTTCGGGACAAAATTATAAACACTTTTCTGAAAGAATCAGACTAAGATCATTCTCGGTTCAAAAGTTATTCAAGTTTCAGTTTCTTCTTTTTGCCCTACAAAATATTCAGAGCTAATTTTGAGGGACTTAAAGGCTCCGGATGGGCACAAAAATTGGTGGAAAATGAAAGTGGTTAGCCTTTAGGCCCCACTATCTGAAAAGGTATTATGATTAAAGATACAACGGTTAGATCTTAAGTTAGGGCTTCTGAAAGTTGGTGCATAATTAGAATGTTGTTTCTGGCTCCAAACAGGAAAAGGGTGGTTTCTGATTTGTTTGGGTAGTTTTTGGGGAAAGAAGATTGCATGTTGCGAAAAGAAGAATTTCTGTAAATTTTTGTAGTTTGCATGTACTGCAGAACTCAAGGATTTGAGATCCTCTACATATAAGAATTTCATTATTTTGAATAATAATATTCTTTGGTTTTTTGTGTGATTTTTCTGTGTCTCGGGTTCCACCCTCAACAAGTGGTATCATAGTGGGTTTTCTTGAGCGTATGGATAGATTGCCGATCGTGAGGCAGTTCACACCAGGATTGTGGTTGTGGATTCAAGATATTCAAGATGCCTCCAAGAGTGGTGCATGGTAGGCGAGGTGGTGCCAGAGGTGCTAGAAATGCTGGTGAAGAGATCCATTAGCAGTCGAGGGTTTCAGAGCCCTCCAAAGAAAAATTAATGCATTACAAAGAGAGGTAAGAAGAGGGGTAAACCCGAGAAGGGGAGAAGAAAGTGAGGATGAAGAAGAGGTGGAAGATTCAGATGTAGAAGAGGAAGAAGAAGCAATTGATCAAGATCAAATGCAGCTGATAAGGGCCATTTCGAAGATCATAAAAAGACCTAGTGTAGAAGTTCCCAGTTTTTCCAAAAGTCTTAACCCAAAAGAGTTGATTGATTGGATCAACAAGTTGGAAGAGTATTTTGAGTATGAAGAAGTAGAGGACCCAGATTGGGTTAAGTTTGCAAAAATGAAGCTGAAGGGCCATGCTAATATCTGGTGGAAAGAGGCCCAAATAGAAAGAAATAAGAGAGAAAAGGGAAAGATCACCAGATGGGATTGCATGGTGGAGAAATTGAAGAAGCAGTTCATGCCAATGGACTATGAGTTAGATCTATTGAAAAAATTGCAAGGGTTGAAGCAAGGAAGTAGATTTGTGAAAGAATACATAGAAGATTTTTTACAAGATGATCATTAAAATAAGACATGCAGAGGCCAACAAGGAGAAGGTAGCCCATTATCTTAATCGGTTATGGCCGAGCATTCAAGAGGAGCTAAGCCTGGTTAGAATGGCCACCATTGAGGATGCGTACCAATTTTTGCTAAGAGTTGAAGAGAAGCTGAACAAAAGATTTGACAACAAGCAAAATGGAAGAGGTCAAAGCGGAAGGGGTAGCGGAAGATCTTTTGGAAGCCAAAATGAGGATGAGAAGAAAAATGAAGATGTGGGTACCAGTCGAAGCTAGAGGAATGATAACTTCTACTGCCATCATGATCAAAATAGTGGTGATCAAAGAGGTACAGGATGAGGAAGATTTGGGCAAGGACTCGGAAGAGGTGGTTTCAGAGGAAATTTTTTCCGGTGTGGTGAAGAAGGGCATTGAGCTTATGAATGTCCACAATACCAAGGAAGGATAGACAAAAGACCAGAAGGCTAGGCAAGGGTTGCACATGTAGATGAGGAGGCTCAATCTGAGCATTTAGATGATGCTAAAAGGGGAGAAGCCCTACTGATTAGAAGAGCCCTAGTGACTGAAGAGAAGGAGCCAGAACATAGGAAGAATCTGTTCCACACAAGGTGCAAGTGTGAAGACAAATTTTTTGATGTCATTGTTGATAGTGGGAGCACCAATAATTTCGTGTCAGAAGAAATGGTTACAAAGTTGAAGCTGAAGAGGGAAAGGCATCCACATCCATATCGAATTGCCTGGTTGCAGAAAGACCACAAAGTTCTAGTCAATGAGCAGTGCCTGGTGAAGTTCAAGATCGAAAGTTATCGTGATGAGGTACTTTGTGATATCATCCCTATGGATGCATGTCACATGTTGATGGGGAGGCTGTGGCAGTTTGACAGGCGAGCTGTACATGATGGCTATGCAAACACTTATTCCCTGATGAAGGATGGAGTGTGACATAAGTTGAAACCCCTGAAGAAGGCCGAAGAAAAGGTATGTAGTAGTGCTAGAATTTGTTATGTTGATGGAAGGAAATTTTTAGAAGGCATGAAGCGTGAGCATGTGTGTTATGCATTGATTCCTAGAATGGATAAGGAGAATAGTGAGAAGGTGTCAGTAGAAGTTTCTAGGTTATTAAATGAATTTTAGGATATTGTTTATGATAATGTACCTAATGGTTTACCACCAGTGAGGAAGATCAGTCATCAGATTGACTTGATCCCTGGAGCCAGTTTACCGAATAAGGCAACTCATAGAATGACTCCTGCAGAAAATGAGGAGTTGAACAGACAAGTTGAGGAGTTGTTGAGAAAGGGTTTGACTCGAGAGAGTTTAAGTCCATGTTCAGTACCTACAGTACTAGCACCAAAGAAGGATGTGGAGTGGAGGATGTGTACGGACTCTCGTGCCATAAACACGATAACAATCAAGTATAGATTTCCCCTACCAAGGATGGATGACCTGATGGACTGTTTGAGTGGAGCTTAGTACTTCACAAAGATTGATCAGAAGAGTGGATATGACCAAATCCGAATTCAAGAGGGAGATGAATGGAAGACTGCCTTTAAGACCAAAGAGGGCCTGTACGAGTGGTTAGTCATGCCTTTTCGGCTAACCAATGCACCGAGCACATTCATGCGGCTCATGAATGAGGTACTGAAAGAGTTCCTAGGAAGCTTTGTTATTGTGTATTTAGATGATATTTTGATATTCAGTAAGTCACTAGATGAGCATATAATGCATATTGGTAGAGTCTTTGAAAAGTTAAGAGAAGAGAAATTGCTGATTAATCTGAAGAAGTTTAGTTTTGTGAAGAAGGAGTTAGTGTACTCGGGGTTTGTTGTCTCGACATTAGGTATCAAGATGGACCCAGAGAAGGTGAAGGCTATTCTAGAATGGCCTACCCCAAGAACTGCTACTAAGGTGAGATATTTCCATGGTTTGGCAAGTTTTTATAGAAATTTTATTAGAAACTTTAGTAGTATTTGTGCACCCCTGACTGAAACAATGAGAGGGGATAGAAAAGAGTTCAAGTGGAGCACTGGAGCAACAAAGAGTTTTGATCTATTGAAGCAGAAGGTGACAGAACAACTTGTTTTGGCTCTCTTGGATTTCAATAAGGTGTTTTAGGTGGATTGTGATGCTAGTGGTTGTGCTATGGAGTAGTGTTAAGCCAAGAAGGTAAGCCCATTGCCTATTTCAGTGAAAAGTTAAATGACGCAAAGAGAAAGTACTTTGTATATGATCAGGAATTTTATGCAATAGTTCAAACATTAAAGAAATGGAGGCACTATCTATTGCCAAAGGAATTTATTATGTATACTGATCATCAAGCATTAAAGTACCTAAGTAGTTAGGGAAAATTATATTAGAGGCATATGAAATGGGTAGAATTTTTGTAGAGTTATACCTTTGTTTTAAAGCATAGGAGTGGGAAGTGAAATAGAGTTGCAGATGCCTTAAGTAGGAGGCATACATTGTTGATAGAAATGCAGATTGAGGTGGTTGGGTTTAGTGAACTCAAGACATTGTATCTGAATGATCTTGATTTGTAGAGGCTTGGAAATCTTTCAAGGAACCTGTTACAGTTGATAGGACAAAGTGGCTAGATTTCATAATTGAGGAAGGCATGTTGTTTAAGGGAAGTCAATTATGTATTCCAAGGAGTTCCATGAGGGAGAACCTAATAAAGGAGAAGCACAGTGGAGGAATGGCGAGACATTTTGGTCGGGATAAGACCATTTCCATTATCAGTGAGCATTATTATTGGCCTCAGTTATCACAAGATGTGAAGAAGTTTTTGCAGAGTTGCAGGGTATGTCAAATGGCTAAAGGAGTGAGTCAGAATACAGGGTTGTATCACCCCTTACCTGTACCAGAGAGGCCATGGGAGGATATAAGTATGGACTTTGTTCTTGGTTTTCCAAGAAAAAAGAGAGGGAATGATTCAATATTTGTGGTAGTTGATAGGTTTTTGAAGATGGCACATTTCATCCCATGCCAGAAGACCCATGATGCAATCCACATTGCTGACTTGTTCTTCAGAGAGGTGGTGAGGCTACATGGTCTGCTAAAGAGTATAGTCTCAGATCGTGACACCAAATTTGTTGGATACTTTTGGAGGACCTTGTGGAGGAAGTTGAAAACAAAGTTGAAGTTTAGTTCAACACACCATCCACAAATTGATGGGCAGACTGAGGTTGTGAATAGAAGTTTGGGTAACCTACTGAGATGCTTGGTAGGAGATAAGACCAAGGGATGGGATTTGATCTTACCCCAGGCAGAATTTTCTTACAACAATTATGTCAATAGAAGCACTGGTAGATCACCATTCCAGATTGAGTATGGAAGTAGTCCTAGGACTGCTCCAGAATTGAGGAAGATGGACCAAGAGAAGAAGACAAGTGCTGAAGCTGAAGACTTTGCAAAACACATCAAGAATATGCATGAGAAGGTAAAAGAACACATTAACAAGATGAATATGCAGTATAAGGCTAAGGCAGATTAGAAGAGGAGGTATAGGGAGTTTCAAATTGGTGATGAAGTGATGGTCCACTTGAGGAAAGAAAGGTTTCCAGTAGGAACCTATAACAAATTGAAGATGAAGAAGTTCGGTCCTTGTAAAATTTTGCAGAGGCATGATTCAGGGAGCACATATGAGGTAGAGTTGCCATATGGATTCAACATTTCCCCTGTGTTCAGCATTGTTGATTTGACAAAATATCATGAGGGTGGTGCAGAGGAAGTACCAACAATGAAACAGTGTGGTAAATATGCACCTACTTCAGAGGAGGAGTAGATTGAAGAAATCTTGGATAGCCTTGTTGGAAGGAGTACTAGAAATAGGCAGAATGAAGAATATCTGGTGAAGTGGAGAGGAAGGCCTATGGAAGATTCATCCTGGTTGTCTAAGGCAGAGGTTGATCATTTTGGTTTTCCTCAACCATCTGAGAAGTGACGGGGTCACTTTTCAAATTACCTTGGGTGTCTAATGTAGGAGCATCCAGTGGTGTAAGGACAATCCTACATCACCCAAACATATATTTACTTTCATTTAGATTTTTGTAGATGGTTTTTTCATTTTTGGATACCCTTTTCGTCGACGAAGAATTCCCAACTTTCAAAACTTCTTTTCTGCTTTTTCTACTCAACTGCTATTTTTAGCAAGTATGAATTTGAAGGCATGAGGAGACAAAAATTTAAGGGAAGCTTCAGGAGATAATAATAAACACTTTGGTGAAAGAATCAGGCTAAGATCATTGCTGGTTCAAAAGTTATTCAAGTTTCAATTCTTTCTTTTTGCGCTACAAAATCTTCGGAGCTAATTTTGAGGGACTTAAAGGCTCTGGATGGGCCCGAAAATTAGCGGAAAACAAAAGTGGTTAGCCTTTAGGCCCCACTTTCTGAAAAGGTATTATGATTGAAGATCCAATGGTTAGTTCTTAAGTTAGGGCTTCCGAAAGTTGGTGCATAATTAGAATGTTGTTTTTGGCTCCAAACGGGGAAAGGGGCTATTTATGGGTTGGTTTCTGATTTGTTTGGGTAGTTTTTGGGGAAAGAAGATCACATGTTGTGAAAAGGGGAATTTCTATAACTTGTTGTAGTTTGCATGTATTGTAGAACTCGAGGATTTGAGATCCTCTGCATGTAAGATTTTCATTATTTTGAATAATAATATTCTCTGGTTTTCTGTGTGATTTTTCTGTGTCTTGGGTTGCACCTTCATCAAATACAGACATGTGGGGGAGTCTTCTAGTGCTCCTAGTACGCTTGCCATACATTATACATCAAGATCAGTACCTTCAACTTCTGCAATTGTTTCTACTCTTGGGTCCCCCATCTAGACTCCTGCTCCTAGTCCTTCATTAGAGCCAATTGAAGAGGAGGTTGAGTACTCTGTAGATCCCACCAAATAGTAGATGGTTAATAAGATTAGAGAGCTGCAAGTAGCTCTAAAAGAAAGTGAGAAGGGAGTAGTTGCCAAGAAAAAATGAAGTTGTAGACATAGTCTTTAGGCATTTGAATTAGGGAGTTGATGGTAGATTACCATCAGTTTATTCTTTATATTCTTTATTCTTAGATTCAATAAGAAACATTACTAGGGATTATGAATTAGTTTTTCCTTTAGTTGAGAAGTTGATCCCTAGGGGCAATGACCTAGATGTTATGTATAAGGCCTCTAGATTCGATGTAGATAACAGGCCCCAATTATTAAGGCCTACTCAAGTTTTTGTAAAATCACTACAAGGTTTTCAAGCCTTACCTGATGATTTGAGTAGGAAGATTAAGGAGCTAGTAAATAATTTTGATGATTGGAGTGGTAAGTCTTTACCAAATTTACAGGGACTGCCCTGTTTTGCCTATGTAAGGGTTTGAGGGGTAAATAGAAATGAAATCCACCAATCCATCCACTGTCTTGGAATTGTAACTTGGTGGATTGGTGTGCATCATTGTATGATAGAGGTTCATTGCATTTAGGGGTCTTTTAAAGCAAGAAACTTGGCATTGAATTGATGCCCTAGGGCTAACAGGGGCAATTTTCTTTTGAATTTGTGGTTGTTAAGTTAGGGTTTATGAATTTGATGGATATCTTGGTAGAGTCATGGTGACACTATTTGATGGTCCAATCTCTACTTCGAAACAAAAATATCTCTAACAACTCTAAGAGCTATAATGGGATGGCATTAAAGGAACCTTCATATGAAGGACCTTTGAATTAAGGTCTTCATTTGAATGTCCTTCATGCCAAGGTTCCTTTAATAAAGCATTTTGGACATGAAATATTTAAAATAAAAAATACCTTCATTTGAAATTCTTGACATGGCATCATTTTTGAATGAAGGTTCTTCATTCAAAGGTCATGACGACATCACCTTCAAATGAAGGTTCTTCATTAACTGGTATTTTGTAATTTTGAATGTGTGATAATAATTTAGGGTTGAAAATAAATCCATTTGAGCCTTTTATAAATGAAAGGACATTTGATGCAATCATATGCCTTGTCAAAATTTTAGCTTAATAGTAAGGGCATCATGAGTAGTTTGTTGGGCCCATTCAACAATCTCCGATGCAAGGATTGAATTGTCTAGAATGTATCTACTATCAAAAAATCCAATTTGTTTACCTCTATGACTATAACTCAAGCAATAGGTTTAATTGTGATGGCAATGATATTGACAAGGATTTTGTAATCTAGGTGTTGAGAAGCATAATTGGCCACCATCCTAGGAAAGATTCTTCATTCTCACTTTTAGGTGTTAAAATTAAACAATACGTAGATTGATGAAAGAGCCCAAAGAGGCTTTCCCCAGGTTATCCAAGTACACATAGCAATAGTCTTCTCTTATATGGTTGGACATGATTTCAAGAACTTAGCTAGGAATTATTCATTTAACCTAAGGTTTTCTCATAATGCCATCATTGGAAAAGTATGATCACATTCTTCTATTATGAAGAATTGGTCTATGTGCCTCTAGTAATCACTATAAAAATGTGAAAGACTAAGCTATTTTATTTTTTTTGTCTTATCTTATACCATTTTACAAGAATGGGGGGGGGAGGGGGCAATGTACAAGAAGATCTTTGGAAACTAGGCATGAAAATTGTAGGTTAAAGAGAATGGGGGTGCCAAACTTACAGTACTCATTGTCCCTTGGTCGTTGATTTTCCCTGAGTGCCCTCAACTTCATCCTCGGTGCTGGTATTGACCTTGTTTTAGCTCCAAACTCTTTGTCGGCGCTAGTATTGACCTTGTTTTCACTCCTCCAAACTCTTCCTCAGCGCTTGTATTGACATTTCACTTGTCCAATTTGATGAGCTACAACGTGGTTTAGTTAGGTTTTAGAGTATGTTAATTAAATATAAAATTATGGCACCATTGAGAGTAGTGAATATAAAGCAAGCAAAACCTATTATGGCACCATTTAAAGTAGTGAATATAAAGTAAGCCAAGCCTATTATAGTCATGAGGGAAATAATAAAACTCCTAGGATACTTTGTTAAACCATTTTCCTTGGTTAAAGGGAGGCCATAAAATATTCCTTTGGATTTTTTCAATCTTCAAATATGAGGATTTGCAAGGTTGTTAGCAACATGAGTAATGGAAACATGTGCAACAAGAATTTTTGAACACACATGGAATCTCCTTGCCAAAGAAAGGGGCTTCATAATTTAATATGATAATTTTTCTCAGCTCTAGAAATGATATGTTTCCTTAAAGAGGAAGGAGAAACCTAAAAGTTAAAAGAGATGCTTAGGAATCTCAACACTTCCTTATGATCAACCCCCTTCTATCCATAGGAATTGAACCAATTGGATTTGGCTAAGAATGATTTCCTATAACATTGATTTTTATGCCACTATATATTTGACCTTATGGCTTTCCAGAAAATATCTAGGCATTGAATATCCTAAATAATGTCACGTTTGTCCTCTAATAGAGTGAGAAAGGAGTCATTAGAAAAATGACCATTGAATAGTTGGGCTAGTGATGTCAACATTGATAGTGAGATGGGTGGTCATAGAGGTGGCCTACAAGCTATATTTGGAAAAAAATAAGGATAGAAGCCATTGATTGGAGTAGTGAATATTGAAATTGGTGTTTCCTTGTCCAACAAAGGGTCACTATGAGAAATGGTGTTGGATTTGGCATTGGAATTTACTCTTTTCTTCTAAAAAAAATGGTGATAGGGTAGATGTGTCTAATACTAGAAATATTCTCCCCTTCCTCCCATGAAAAATTTTATGGGAGAAGTAATACATGATACTTTAAATTGTAATGAAGAGTCAATGCAAAATAAACTACTCCCTCTACTATCATACATGTTTTTGGGTTTATTCTTTCATTCTTCATGCTTGGAAAATTGCTCATTTTGAAATGGATTAAACAAGTAGAAAAACTTGGGCATGCATATGAGATTATGAATTGGAACCTAATAGGTATGTCGTCAAAGGAAGATTTCCCATTTCTAACACTTTGTTGTTGAGGTGAGTTTAATAATACTATGGCTCATTGCACCATAGAATTTGTTAGAGGTTTCCTAATATGACATCTCTATATGATCCTTGCTTAATTAGTTGTTGGATTTTATCTTCTCCTTTTTCTATTAATGACTTATTATATGATTGCATAGATGATATTTTTAATGTCATTGGGCCATATCAGTCTATACGAAGTTGCTTTACTTCTCAAAGTATTATCAATAACCTTAATAATGAAAATAATGAAATTGTCATTTAATGGGTGCTTGGGGAAGGGCATTGAGTTTTACCCTAATGATAATTGTTGGTGTCTATGTATCATATTGATTTGGCTCAAGAGGGGTATTGTTATCCCTTGTGGTTATGTTCGAGGAAGTCTTCAAATGGATGCTATTTCCTTCAACCAAATTGATGTCATTAAATAGTCTTTTTATGAACCCCTTGCAGGTTGCTTGGATAATGTTAGTATTGGTAATTCTGGTCCTTCTAATTATTATGCCCAAGCTTCCATAAATATGAATTTACTTAAAAATAATGATATAGTCACTTCAATCAAGTCACTTATGGCAGGGAGGTTTCTCCATGGTATGATCATATGAACATGTTAGTTTTGCATGATAGTGAATAAGCCTCAAATTTTTGCAAAGTCTATTCTCTTAGGTGAATGCTTGTGTTTTATTCCTACTAAGTTCCAAATGTATAATATTTCTTAGTTTGAAATTTTTTGCAAGGGTTTAGATACTATAGGGGATATATGATGCCACACTAAACTCACATCCCCTAAGGAGGTGAGAAATAATGCCATACTATGACATTTTTTTAAGAGGGTAGAATTGCTCCCTACTTTGAGTCCCTATGTTGCTCTGGTCAAATCCTTTCAAAATAATTTTCTACTTCATAAAAGGATAAAAAGGCTATTGTGAGCGATGTTAGATTTCTTGTTTCAAAGGAAACCATCAGAGCTGCTACTAGGTTGAATATTGAAGGTAGGAAGGTCATTAATAGGGAAAAATGATGGACACGAAAACCATCAACAAAATTTTGAAAAGGGGAGAACTCATCGAATTATAGAATGATTTTGAATTATGAGTTTAGTAGAGTGCCAATTAAGTACTTCAGTGTTGAAGGTAGTTTTAAATTTGTTTTTCATTACCATTTCTCGCATGACCATCTTAAACATAATAAGATTGCTTGTTTTCCTTATTTTGTCCTAAGTTCTCTTAAGTGTTTAGGTAAGGAGGTCTTAATGGATAAATTTTTGATTCCTCTACATGAGGGGTTAATTTTTAGACTCCATAAGTCCACCTTGCTATGTTCTCTTAGAATTTTGTTAGCTCTCTTATTTCAAAGTCTAACCTATTCCCTACCCCTATTCTTATCAAAGCTAAAGGTGGGAATCTTAGTGATTTGCATGATCCCTCTCCACCTAAGGGTAAGAGAAAACCTATCAAACATTCCTCATTCCTTGTCAAGAAAAAAATTACATTTGATGATGTGCCTAGTAAAGTGGTGGAGGGAAATCTTGACCTTGGTAAAGTTGTGGCTGATTATGATGACTTAGGTTGCCCTAATATTTTTTCCATTGCTTCTCTATTGAAATTTGCCTCTCATATCCATGTGGACATTCCTAGTGATGTTGACATCTCCAAGACTAAGAGTAAAAACCCTAAATTTTAGTCCTCACTTGTGGGCAACAACGACTAAGGTTCTTATTGTTGCTACTGTTAATAATAATATTGCTATAGGAAAACCTTTTAAGGGGAACCTTGTAAGAAGATCTAATAGGTTGGTGGCCATAATTTCTACTACCCCTAGCACTACACCCAATGTAGAATTAGTTGTTTCTAATTAACAACAAAAGCTTTGTTGATCAAAAGGACAATGACTGCATCAATAGTGGGAACAAAGAGTTCAGTCACTCTCAAGACTTCATGTAAGAGGAAGATGTTTCTCTTTCCAATGATTTTGGTGTCAACCTTTATCAGAAATGAATGTTCTTTATGACACTAAGTCTTCTAACATAGGGGATGATTGAGAGGCTGAAAATGATGTGAATTTAGTCCCTAGAAATGATATGGTGGCCATGGATGATGTCAAGGGTAAAGGAATTTAGGTGGAAAATAAGTTTGATCTTGTGCATTTATGTTCTCATTGTGGCCATAACACCAATTCTATTAATTATTTGGAGCAAATTATAGAAACTTTGGAGGAAAGAGTCAATAATGTGATTAATTTTAGTAATAAGGTGATCCGTAGGTTACTTCTATGCTTCTACTCCAGAATGTTGTGTGGGAGTTCTAGAAAAGAAGGTTGAAGGGTCATCTTGATAGTCTTGTTTTAAAGAAGGATAGAAAGAAATACCCTAAGGATGATATTTTTTCTTTCCTTTTTGAAGATTGGGGATATGTGACTCCCCAAAAGAAATGCTACAACTTGTAGTTTTTTCTTGTATTTTGTTAGTTATTTATGTGCTATTTTTCTTTGTTCTTCTATTAATTATTTATAGTTAGTTATTTTTTGGTTTTTCTTTTCATATCCTCTAGGCTTGCTATGTAATAGGGTTGGGACCTTGGTTTCCCAATTTTTATATAAAAAATAACCAAGTCGATTTATCTTTTGCAATTATTGTGATAAAGTGAGGATTTGGCATAGTTTAATAAGACACCTCACTATTTATTGCTAAATCTATTGTATTTGCTTAAGATATCTTAGAAATAATTTATCCATGTGTAACACAATAGTTTACAAATATGGATAGTGATGCCTAGGTTAACTTAGATTTTCACTTCGAATCTGAAGTAGACCTTTAAGAATTAAATTTGGAATCTAATAGAATATGTCAAGGCTTCCTTAACCACTTATAAGCTAAAATTAAGTGGCCAACATCGACAATCGTGTTCATTCATAGCAGTTAGGATTGCGGGGAATGGTCAGGATCAACTGATGGATGATCGACGGTCATTAAAAAATCATTCCAACATCTAGCTCGCTCGATGACATGTATGGGAACTAACCCATGTTGGCCCTGTTACTACATTCATAGGGTTCGGGATGTTGGGTTCACCACAAAATCCCTCACTTCATAGCTCGGGAAAAACAAGACTTCCTCACTCCTAAGATTATGATGAACACCTAAGTCACTATGGGACTCGAGGCAGGAGCTACTTCTTTTCGCTCTTGGAAGGAAGAGTACTGGAACACCCTTTCCATTTGGTGTTTAACTATGGACTCTCCGTGTAACCCGGTTTCATACCTATGGTTTTCCTTTCCTTGAACAACCATACCTCCCTATATAAGTTATTATTCCAAATACTAGACATCGGTAGGATGACACTATACTCTAGGCTGACTCCCCCATTTCTAACTTCTCATCACTAGTAATAACTGATAGGGACCTTCAACCCTTGATGTGTAGACTCTTCCTAGCCTGGCTAACATCTTGATGAGTCCAACTCACCTTGTAGACTTGCCTTAACTCACCATGACTTGGCATGACTTGGAATTTATTTATGCTCCATGCTGCTATGCCCATGTTACCCCAAGTAACTCGGCTTCAAAATTAGAACCTTTTTGTCCTGACTCGCCTTAAGATTCAAAAAAAAAAAAAGCAAAGAAAAATACACGTCGAAAATGATAAATCTTGGCGTATATTATATAGATTATATATAAGATATATAAGCTAGTTAAATCATTATAATATTGTTAAATCATTAATTATATTACAAATGAACACTGCTTTCAAATTCTTCATTCTCTGAAGCATTGGTTCTTGCATTTGTTCTTGACACAAGCAACATCTAATTAATGATTATGGGATTGACATCCTTAATGTTTGTTAGAATTTGATGAAATATTTTTTGTTCTTCATTTTGTCCATCTTGTCAAAAAACACAACTTAATGTAATGACCATTTTTAATTCTTCCCATAGTAGATTTTCTCACCTTTTGCTTTCATATGGAGCCATGTCATTTACTGGAGGTAATTGTGCCAAGTCTCCAACTAAAATCATGTAGATATGCCTAAATATAAAATATTTAATTAAATTAATAAGTATGAATTTGTATAGAAGGAACTATAATAGAATTGAATAAAAAATATTGTAATGTAAAGTTATCAAAGTTAGCAATTTCGATCCAGAACTCACCTCCAAAACTTTCGTTACTATTTTTTGGGAATGCTTGTCGAAGCCTAGAATCTATGTTTTCAAGCAACCTCTCCCCAAAGAAACTCATTTCATCTATCAATATGTATCTGACATGTGATATTTCTTCTTGGAAAGTTGTAAGTCTTGTCCCTTCTAGTTCATTGAAATCTCTTATTGGAATTCTTCGCTTTGAATGAATGGTTGAAGCACCAATGTTGAATGTTGCAACTCCAGTAGGCGTGAATAGAAGTAGAGGAGATTTTTTGGGAGAATAATTCTTTTCTAGTGCTAGGTTTTCTGTTAGGTTATATAAGATTAGGTTATATAGTGTTCGAGCCTAGCCTCAAACACTAAAATTAGGGCCAGGTTAGGTTATGTGTTTTCTTTAGGGTTAGGTTTGAGATTAGGTTTATGGTTATCGTTAGAGTTTAGGGTAATCTCTAAATTTAAGTTTAAGTCGTAGTTGATTATTTTCCCACAAAAGGAAATTAGATCCATTTTTTCTCATGTTCATTATAGCCAACTATGGCTTAATCTTAAATTTAGACCTTTTCTTGAAACCTAACATCATATCCATAATCTAACCATAACCCTAACCCTAATCATAAGATTGACTCATATCCCGACCTTAACCCTAGCCCTGACAATAAACCTAATCCTAACCCTTACTTGGAAACTAAACCATCATTTTCTCATTAATGTAACCTTGACCATAACTTTAACCCTAACACTATTTCTCAAAACCATAACCCAAATCCTTTTTATCACAACCCTAAACCCTAAACCATGATCCGAATTCTAATCTAACCCTAACACTAACCTTAACTTACACCCTAACCTTAACCCTAATTGTAACCCTAAACTAAAGACAAATGCTACACCCTAAACTATAATCCAAATATTAAACCTAGCCCTAACCCTAATCATAACCTAACCCTTTTTCTTGAAACCTTAACCTTGTCCCTAACCCTCACCTTTATCCTATATTTATAACCCTAACCACAACCAAAACTCTAACCCTAACCCTAACCCTAATTACCTAAACCTAAATATTTTTTCTTTTATTAATTAGTTGCATTCACTCTAATAACCCTAAACCTATCCGTAAACCTAACCCTAGCCCTATCCCTGGCCCTAATCCTAACCCCAACTCTAAGCCAAATATAAAAACAACCCTTAATCATAACAATAACCCTAAAACTTAATTCTAAATATAACCCTAATACTATAATCCCTAATTGTGATCCTAAACCCTAACCCTATTTTCATATCTAATCCCAACCATAACCAAAAATCTAAATCTAACCCTAACCCTATTTTCGTATTATGTTTTCCTTATGATTGGTTGACTCTTATACTAAATTTGAGTGTTTTTTGTGTTTTGAAAAGAGTAGATTAATATTTTTTTTATTTTTTATATGAAGATCAAAATTACATGCACATAGAATGAATCATAGTTTAGTTACAACACTTGCTCTCTTCAAAATAATCAGAGAATATTAGGGAGAGGAAGGAATGCACACCAAACTACAAAATAGGGGTAGTTGTGGCTTTGTTAGTTTTCTTTATATAGTCTACTTGTTTCCTATAGGGATAAATTTCTAATCACTATACAAATGAAAGATGTTTGATTATCTACTGAATAATGTTTTGTGTGTTTTGAAATGGAAGATATCTATGTTGGAAAACAAGGATAGACAATTGAGAGGGGGGGTGAATCAGTTGTTACAAAATTGAAATTAACTTATTTAATCTTATTAACCTTTAATCTTAGATCTGATAATTAACAGTGAAAGCATGAATCAACAACACATCAGAAACACACATAACACCAATATTTTTGTGTACAAACCCTGTTAGGGGAAAAACCATGGTGGAGGTTAATCCACAATTTATACCCTGTTAAAAGTATAAAATAAATGAATAAGGAATGCACATGCATTCAGGAACACTGCCTAGAGCTCATTGCTCAAAGGGAAGACTCACTAAATTACATAAGGTAATCAAATTAAATCCATCTGATGAGGTTGAACTGAGAAATTAGTTTCTTCAAAAGCCTGATGATAGTTTCAGTTAGGCACATAAATAATTCTTCATACTTTGCCTAAACATCTTCACACTCTACTCTTCATTCGAATGATCTAATATTTATTCACACATATCTCGCATATTTTTCACATACATTATCTCTAAATGAATAAAACAATCGCTCTTATATATCCACTTCATGAATTTACATTAACTCTATCGGCCAAAAATAAATAATAGATGAATACAAAATCTCGGCCCAATTCATGAACAAATCTCAATGCGCACCAACCTAGATCGGTCACAACATAATGAAGACCTAAAGAAACATCCTCGAACATGCCAAGAATTCAAAAATTAATCCACAAGGATCTACAACACGCTACCACCATCATGTCAACCAAGAACATTAAAACTCGAACATGGGAAGGAAAAATATTTGATCACGAGCTCACTAATCAACGTGGATGTACCACAATGATAGAGTATGAGATCAAGAAATGTCAATGAACATCTCAATAGCATATACAACAATTCAATTCACTAGAATTACATTCTCTTCTTTCAGAAACACCAACTATAGCAACAAAATAAATGTAGGAACACAAAAACTCATAACTCGCTCCAATCTTGATGCACACCTCTGAAACTTCCAAAGGATTTACTAGATAGGCTCATAAACAAACCCTTTAATACATGAATTCAGAATACCAACGTACAAAAAATTTCACCACTCTGATCTTCACAACTTCATAGACTATCTGCAACATATTTATTCTAATTTTCTCAATATCCTCGACATATACAACCTTTAAGACATTAATGCTAATAGTGTTGACATCAATGACAACCACATATCATGAGAAACACAACCACAACATCCAACAATCTACATCTCTATAAAAATTGGTATATGATAATAGTCAACTTATTATCTTATTTATAGCATTTCCTTAGCTTTTTATACTAAAAAATTGAAGGTAGAGGTAACATGATTCTTTGAATTGGATACTACATGAAAAATTATGTGTTATAGTCATTGCTTCCATTGTTTGCATTTTCACATTAGGATGCATATTTTTTACAATCAACAATCTTTTAATGTCTTGCCAAAATTAATATTATTAATAATTTCAAACTTTTATAAACATGTATGGAAAATAAGTACATAAATAAGAAATATATTGTAATAGTTTCTTCAACAAAGGATAAAAAAATCATCTGGACTATACAAGGATTGTGGTGGGACTTAAAATTTACTACCCATGTGGTATTAATGAGGGAGATCAATAATAATCCTTCCTCGCAGATCTTGCACGATCAGATTAAAGGCCCTTGAGGGTACTGCAAGGTTTGCAAAGAGGTGACACATGGCCTAGTTTTTGAAGTGACAGGGCTAGGTGGGACCAGTTGTCCAGTTGCAACCTCTTGTTTTCTTGGGTTGTGATTGGGCATAGTTCTCCCAGGGCACTAATGTGGATTTTCAAAAAATTGTTGACTCAATCTGAGTCGTTCAACTTTCCATGTAAAATCCACATTAACGGTTCATTTTTTCTTGGGTTCCTGTTAATCCACATTGGGAGTTCTTGCTCTCTGCAAGTTGTTCTCATTAATGGTGCCTATTTTTTTAGTGGATCCTCGCTTGAATTTCCTGCATGCGAATACTGTTCTCTTGATAAATGTAATGATGGGTTGTAAGCCATGCCTTCACAAGCCAAGAATAATTTGTGGTGGCTACATCAACCACTAAAATGCTCGAATGCTCGTGCTACATTAGAGAAATTAATATTCTCGCACGAATTAACTCTATAAATTCTCATTGTGTTATATGGTATTATCATCGCATTTTGAGTTGTCTTGTTTGTAGGTGGTCGAGTCTCTCTTGTATTTTGTGATGTGTTCTTTGCAATGGACCATTCGGTTGTGCACAGAAGGACCAGACTTGGGGTGAGAAATTTGCAGCCTGACGGGGTACAACCTATCCTTAGCAAGATCGAGGTTGTCCATGATGCTAATTTTAAAGGGACGGGGAGCTCCAAGTCCCCACTGGTGTTGTCTTCTAGTTCTGACGGTGATGGGTCTGAAACTAACTCAGACTACCAATGTTACTTGGCATCCATGATCGAGCTGTTGGGGGTCAATGAAGAGCCCCTCACAGTTGCCCCAATAACTACGATGGCACCATGCCATGCTACTAAATCATGTGCTAAAGCAGATAAAAGGAAGTTGGTCTCGCTTCTTCCTGAAGCAAGGACCAGGAGTGGTCGCCTCTACTGGGGCCGTGTGTCTTGCAAGTAGTTGCAGTTGTTGGGTGTGTTACTTTTGGGTGGTGTGTTGATGTGGACATATGCATGCCTGCCACGCTCTTTTGTCTTTAGCTCCGGTTGGTTACAATGGTATAACTGTTTTGATTCCTCTAACTGATTATGGTTTTTTCTAATGATGAGGAATGTCAATTTGAATTTCATTCTAAATGAAATTCAATTTTGGAATGAACAATGTAGCCTATTGCTTTGTTGCTCTCATGTCCTATAAAGGGGATTTGACGGCTCATTGTTAAGGGTTGTTTTTTTTGGGTTCAAAGGTTTAGAATAGGTACAGTTAGTGGTAATGTAGGATTTTGAAGGTATTATGTAGGAAATCATGCTGGGTTGGGAATAGTATGGAATAATTATACTATGCTTTTGTAATTATTGATATCGAAAGAAATCTAAAAAAATTAAGACATTTTTCTCTCCCGTGTATGGGCCATGGATTATGAATGGATTTATCAAGGGTTTGTTCATTCAGTTTCAATGGTGTAGTTGAAAGTGTAATTTTTTCTCTTGCTTTGACTTAATGAGTTAATCAAATGCTTGAACACAAATTGCAAGTTTATGTTTATATGCTCAGGATTCACTAAGGAGTATTGTTTTAATATAATGACAAATCTCATGGTAGCAAAGCACTATGGTGATAAGTTCAATTTCATCTGAATTACATTTTATATGACTCCCACCCAATGGATGAGGCACTGGATAGTATTGGTAAATTCCTTTCAGGTATAGGACTATGACTCTAAGTACGGTGATTCAATACCCTAACATTTTAACAAATATCAACTGCTATCTCTTTTTTGGATATATATCTTATGATAATTTTCAGTCTCCTTGCTTTGGGATATCTGTTATTATTCTTTGGTTTTGCCACAACCAAGGTAATGATTGTCTGTTAGTGTTAGTGGGGATTGCATCTATAAGAAGAAGTGTTCTTACCAATCATGAAACATTCTTATGAACACACTTGGGTTTACCCACCTTGGTTTCACAGAGCCAAAAGTGTAGGAGATGTCAGTCTTTGATTGACTCTTGTTAGTTGGCCACTAGCCTTTAGAGTTCTTTATAATGGAGGTTGGCTACCTCTTACAAAATTGCAAATCCTATGTGGGAAAAAACACCAAAAGATTGTAAGATATACACAAAATGGATCTACATTGAAAATTTGGTAGGAAAATTCAAGCAAATACAATTGGTAGATGCAAAACCAAATAAATGTGAAATTGTGGACTATAATGATTGTAGAATATACATAATGGATTTTTTTAAAGGTTTTAGAAACTTTCAATCAAATGCAATTGGTAGATGCATACACAAATTTCACAACCTTCACCAAAATCCTTGTCAATTTCCTTAATATGGGAGATTTGGAACAAGGTATAGACATCCATCAAAGCATAATATGAAGATGAATTTTCTCAAATTTTGTGGTTGTAGACTCTATTTTCAAATCTATGTAAAATGTGGGAGGATAGACAAATCTTGTGAACTATTTGACAAAATATCTCAAAGAATTGTAATCTCATGGAATACACTCTAATTAGAAAAGTTGCATCACTACCCTCATAACAATCTCTCAATTTGTTTTAGTTTCTATTGTGTTACTCAATTTGAAACTTAATTGTGATACATTAAGTTCATTGTCAAATTGTCATTTGTGTGTCAAGTTTGTCAAAATCCAAAATGATCAATTATTAATAAAATCATGGATCATGTAATATTGGGATGGGTGACCTCCTAGGAAGGCCTAGTGCTTCATCGCTTTGAGAATCATTTGGACGCAATGAGTGCTAAGTAGACCATTCATTATCATGAGAGATGGGTTCTTGTGAAACACTACTCATGAAACATGGGTCAATGAGTTTGACTTGTAAAACTACATAATTGAATCCTGATAACAATATCAAAATTTGACACAATGTGAAAAATACTTCCTACTTGTCAATAGATCATGTTGTCAAAATCTAGAATTTCAAATTATGAATTCTTTGTAATTACTCAATAAATCATGTTGTCAATTGAACCTGTTGGCATTTTTTTATTGCAACCCACACGTGTTTCCTAGAAGCTCCTATGAACTCGCCACATTGAATAATAAAAGACTAGGAACAATATGGCCAACTTTACGAGAATAGCAATAAGGCTAATTCTCCTACACTTCAGACTCTGTAAAATCCAGGAGGGTATTCCTTAACATGTGCTATTAACATACAACATTTAAACAATTCATTTAATTTGCACATAGGTAAGCAACAGATAGATCCCCAATTAATGTTAAAGGATCAAATCCTTCAAGAAATTGACTATTCCTTAAAAAAGACTCATGTCCATTTAATAGAGAATCGCAAACTTCACATAAAGTAAATTGATAGGAAATGTTTGAGTAAAATATCCTGATGCCATAACACAAAACATACGAGAATAAAACATAATCAAAATTCTAGCGCAAGGAGTCAAAAGAGAAAACCAAACTACAGGATAAATTTCATTTTGAACACTTATGATCTATTATGAATTGAATTACAACCCATATATCTATACTTGATTTTATTACTCCTTTATGAATCCTATTTGTTATATTGCATGAATTTACTAGTTAACTGAAGCATTTAACTGATCCTTTGAACCAGAGCCGTAATTAAACATAATTCACAGTAAAGAACAAATTAAAATCAATGAAAATCATCTTTGATCAATATTTCATTAATAATCCATGTAACATAACACAATAGGAGACAAAAGAAACTCCAAATATTCACGAGTTTGATACAAACATGCTCAAAAACCCCATGATTAACAAAGTTCTCCAATTCGACTCAAAAAAATTTAAAACCTGGACTTACAATTCATACTCTCTATATTACTAGACTCTTATTTCTCATATCTTGGATATTTCAACTGACCACTCTCTCGGCCTATAATTCCCTTTTATAAAACAAGGGAGCCAACAAGCTTCAGGTCAGAGAGTACACATGTCCATTTGTAATTGGACCACTAACTCTTGATTCAGTTACAATTCTATTATGCGAGAGGAGAGCATAAGACAAAGATCATCATTAGTTGATAAGGAGGAAAAAAAGCATCGCTCCAAAGGCCGCTCCCCATACATCAAAGGCATGCTTAGCCGTTATAGTATTAACTCCACCTCAGCACCCTGTACTTGGAGTCAAAAGGAGAATGCAATTTTAGAATATAATATCTAAGGCCAGACCTGTATTATACATTACCAAGTTGTAATTCTCGACTATAACACTCATAATTCTAGTTCATCAGTGAACACCTTTTTCCATAATTCAAACTTCTCCTCGAAAGGCCACTGGAAAGCCACAACCTGATCAACCTTGTTTCGATAGGGAGCATAATTTACCATTATCGATGTGGCATTTTTATCAAAGTTCTCTAAGAAACTTATAACAAAAGACAACTTTTCCAATGTATTCTCTAGCATACAGATGTCAACAATTTTGCATATCTCATGTGTTTGAGACATCATTATATTGTTCATTTTCTCCTTCCAAACCTGTAGGGGTTTGACTTCATCCTGACTATGTAAAATATAACGCAATGGGGTTAGGTCCTTTCCATCATACACATCTTTCAACAATTTAATCTTGGATTCCATTGGGGCGAAAAATCCCTGAAACTTCTGCTCAACAATTCCCTTGACCAATTGATATGTTGCAATAACAGTAGAATATTTATCACCATGTTGTTTTTCCCCTATTGCCATGAATCTCAACTTCTCCATTCTAGGGCTCCATTTGTTTAGCAATGAGATGGCCAATTCTTTATCCCTTGGAAACATTTTTAGTGCTTGCAACATTAGGACATAATTTGCATGAACACTATTTAGCTTACTTTGGACCATTCTATTTAAATGTTTCAAAACAGTGTCCACTATCACTAAATTATTTCTCCCTGCTACATCCCAGATTTGCTTTACCATCTCCTTATATTCTTCAATCTAATGAATCAATTTCTCCCTAGAAAGTCCCCCTCTAGGGCTAGTAGCCCTAGAGGTAGCGATAAGCACTTGTCCCATATTATATGGAACAATAGCCAAAGACTGTGCTTGTGTAGGAGGTTGAGACTGCTCTACTAGTGGGTCGGGAACAGTGTGGCTAGAATTGGCTTGCTTTTGAGATCTCATGGTATCCATTTGTTGCCTCAATAAATCCAATTCAGTTTCCAACTCTGCTACCTTTTGTTGACTCTTATTATATTCAATAATAATGTCATTATATTGGCCTCTTAGAGGATCCTGCTCCTTGGTCAAATTTTGAACAGTTGCTCTGGTGAATTTGGCAACATTCACGACCATATCAGCAGCTTCCAATGCTGGGGTGTCAACAACTCTCCTCACAACCAAGTGACCATTGAAGTCAGAAGGTTCTGCAACAATTGGCTTTTTAGAGCCAGTAGATAGGGACCAAATTAATAATACATCCCATTCCTCACTAAAGGTCGATCCCTTGAGTGCCATTGTAGCCTCCTCTTCAATAGAAAGAAGTGGCTTATTAGCCCTTCTTATTGTGTCAAATACCACAACATCAGTGATATCCCATTCTAGGAGTAGCAATACTCCACTTATTTGTACCAATTCCCGGCCCTGCTCTGGTGTTATTGCTTTGAATCTTTCTCTCATCTGTTCCCTGACCTTAGCTTGATTTACCTTCTCTAGGAGCTCTAGATGCAGACTTCTCTCATGTGCCACCTTCTTAGCATATAATGCAATATGTGCTATCCACACAAAAAAACACTGATTTGAATAAAAGAGTCATCTATCATGAAATCTCTGCAGGCTTCTATTCTCAAGTCATCATTGCTTGTTATTCCTTTGATTTCATCTTTTCCTAACCTCAAAGAAACTATACCTGAACTTGTTGCAATGTCAATTGGGTCCAATGGCATCTTAGGATGCATCTCATCTAGAGTGACAATAATGTCATCATCCTCATCACCATCACAATCAACAATATTTACCCTTTCAAACCTCTACCTCTTTGGTGATGGTGGGCAAGCCTATTCTGAAAAACTTGGAGGAGAATCCAAATCAACAACATTTGGTACTGACTACCTTGAAGAAGATGGTGCAATATTTTTAGCAACATCTTCAACCCTACTTCCCTTTCTTCTAGAAAAAACAATTATCTTCTTTTGGGGTTGATAAGTAGGCCTCTCCTCTTCCTTTACCTCAGGGTACTCCTCGATGGTTTGTGATTTTACCCTTTCTTCCACAACCCTTTCATCTTTCAAAACCCCAACCAACCTCTCAAAATTATCAATAGCATACATTGCCCTGCTAAACTCATCTTTAGCATTAGGTATGGGATTGAAACCAGGTATTTTCTCCTGCTTACTTTTTACCATTTTAGAGTAGGCAATGTATAGTGCCTTTCTATCATCTTGTAATTCCAAATCAAAAATATTCCTGATGATGTCCTCAAAAAAGTAGAAGTTGTGGAAAAAAGCTCCTATCTGATGTTTTGCCTTCATTTGAGAAATAAAATTCTCAGGATCATGATTCCTGAGGCACATAGTGCTTAGCCTATAAGGCCCAAGTTATTGATGCAACTCCTTCCATCCTCCCTTTTCCATAACAAAATCGGCAAATGATGTATATTTAGGGAAGAAAGAACCTTTCTTCTATTCAGTTGACAAGTGTAGTTCCTGAGCACCCCCCAACTACCTCATGATTTCCAAAAATTCAATTCTAAGGGGCACCTCCCTTGGCAGAACCTTTGGATTGACATTAGTGCCAAAACCCTGAAAATTGTGGTACTACAATAGGGGAAAATGTCTCCCCAATTGTGCATTATGTTCAATTCAGGCCTTCTCTCCATTGGCCTCAAGAAGTCATGAATTTCTTTTGGGATCCTTGGGGGGTCACGAACCAGAGCCTCCCTTAATTTATATCCAAAGACATTATGGAAAGTTACATAATCAAACTCATGATCATGCATGTCAAGAATCCTAGTCCAATATTGGACATGCATTTCAATGTTTCCTTTCTTCTTCTTTAATTTCATATCTTTTTCAAACATAGCCTGACCCCTATACAAAAAAATGTGGATTAACAAGGAATACCATTTGAATCCAACCCAATTCTTCCCCTCCTTTAGGGCTACCAGAAGCGTGTGCATCTTCTCTACCAAATAAGTGGCAAAATCATATATTACATTAAAACTTGGGTGCTAGAGATCTACTGCCATATACATAATATTGTTAGGAAAGGTTTTATTTAAGCTGACTCCTAGAACTTGACATAAAGCACAAACAATATTCTTGAAATAATTAGCGAAATAGCCCATAGGAAAAGGTTCGGGCTCATTCCTGCCAATTACTACCTTCTTCTGATTTTTTCTTCTTCCTGAGACTGCCAAATGAGGTATTAACAAGGATGATTTGAACAAACCCCTAGTATTTATATATTCTTGTCTGAAAACCTCCAAGTCGACAGGAACCATATCCTGACTCCATTCGTGCAATTTGAAAATCTTTGCAATTTCTTCTTTGGTTATCTTAATCATCTGCACACTAGCATGTGTTCTAACAATTCAGGCCACAGGGTCATATCTAGCAGCAATGTCCTTTAAAAGATCTACATCCATATAAACATTAGGAACAACCAGTTTACCCAGGTCTAACCTCCAGGGGTTACACAAAGGAACTGACGAATTCCTGTTCCCAAACCAATTGGAGAACAACTGCCACCCAGTGTATGGTAACTCAACATCTTGAATTGGACATTGCTTGTCTGTCAATCCTTCCAAGATTCGAGGCCCATAGAACAAAATATTTCCCTCTTGCTTCTTGCTAGTAGAGGGTTGTAACAAATCAATAATATCTTGGGATAGAGACCTGGTAGTGGTTTCAGAACCAGAACTTCGGGCCTTAGGTGCCATTTATACTAGACCAATGATAATTCAAACTCGGGTTTGCTTATTTTTAGATAGCAAATAATTATAATTTTCTCCTTTAGCCTTAACAAAAAATTCTTCAATATTCAAAAAACCCTAGCAATTATCTAGACAAGCTCTAAAAGAGAATCTATTTAATCAATTCTTCAAGAATAAAGACATGAAACAATCACAAATTGCCCAGCAAGTAACCATAAAATATTCTAAATTTACAAGAAATGGCATACGTGCTACTTATGTTTTCAATCGCAAAACATCCAGGGCAGTGAAATTGAGAAATCGTAACCACAACTTGCTTCACTCGATACCAAGCAATTCTTCCTCAATGTAGAGATACATAACTAAAATAGTAATTCACAAATTTTAGCATTTAATTATGTAGGCAGAGTCGAACTCAGCCATTACTATTCACTTGTGTGATATAAAATGGCTATCGTACAATACTAGTTTATTTTTAAATACAAGCCGTTGATCAATCGCAACATTGGCCAAGAGAACAACTCAGATTTAGTCAAAATAGTTTGAAAATGCCACGTTCTCCCTCCAATCACTAAATGGACAGGATATTCACCTACCGAGCACCACATCAGCATGGAAATGGGCCCCACCTTTATTATCAGTGCACAACATCGGAGTCCACATGTCACCAAATTGCAGACCTCACATCATTATTGAAATTACAATTTTAATTGCATGAGGTTATTGAGGAATGACCAGGATGCGTTGGTATGGAAACACCTGTCGGTATCAGCCTTCATAATGAATTAGCGAGACAAATTGGTCCCCACTATCAAATGTGACAGATGGCAGAAGCTCACATGACTTGCACCATATTTGTGACATTAGCAAAAAACTTGCGAGGTCTACGAGCAACGCTCAAGATTGAAATCACTTCATCCGACGACCGTGCAATTTGCACACGCAAAAAGGTTATTTCACCTGAATTTTTGATAGTTGTTTTATTTTGCAGGGGGTGTTTTTAATGACCATCAATCTTCCTACGATTGATCCTGAGCGCTCCCCGTGATCTCATGATGACATCACCACTGGTTGTTTGGCGATTGCGATATCACGGGCGAGCGCCACATGTCCCAAGCTACTGATGCCAAAAAGAGATTAATAAAGCATTTAATATTTGTGTTAGACTTAAATACATTATAAAGTGGGTTACTAAAACAACTGAGAGATGCACGTGCTCGAGATTGACGGTGATGTTATAATCTTGGTGAAAAGTTGCTTGATGGTTATGTTTGGTGTTGCTGACTGTTGTGTTTTAAATGACCGTCGATCTTCCTACGATTGATCCTAACCACTCCCCGCGATCTCGTGATGACATCACCACTGGTTGTTTGGCGATTGTGATATCAATAGCGAGTGCCATGTGTCCCAAGCTGTCGATGCTGAAAAGGGATTAATAAAGCATTTAATATTTATGTCAGACTTAAATATGTTATAAAGTGGGTTACTAAAACAACTGCGAGATGCACATGCTCGAGATCGACAGTGATGTTATAATCTTGGTACAAAGTTGCACGACAGTTATGTTTGGTGTTGCTGACTGCTGTCTTTTTAATGACCATCGATCTTCCTACGATTGATCCTGATCGCTCCCTGTGATCTTGTGATGACATCACCGTTGATTGTTTGGTGATTGTGATATCACGGGTGAGCACCCCATGTCCCAAGATGCAGATGCTGAAAAGGGATTAATAAAGTGTTTAATATTTGTGTCGAACTTAAATACATTATAAAGTGGGTTACTAAAATAGTTGCGAGATGCACGTGCTCGAGATCAACGATGATGTTATAATCTTGGTAAAAAAATTCTCGACGGTTATATTTGGTGCTGCTGACTACTATGAGTGAACACGATTGCCGATGGTAGGAATCAACAATTGCCCACCATCATGTTATCTAAAGATGCAGGATGTTTAGTGATCACGATATCATGGGCGGGTGCCATGTGTATTCCTTTGGCACTACTTCTATAGTGGACCCTCGATGCTGACATGAAGATTTCGTCAGCCCTTTTGAAGATGGTCGTTCGATGATTTGACAAAAATAAAAGATCGACAACTGAAGTTTAAATTCGCATCAAATGCGATTGGAGCCATTGGGGTGGCATGTAAATGAGCTTTAATGGTGAATGAGATGTCTACTACCTCAATTCAATTGACATAAAGTACTTCTCTTTTTCTATCTTCATCACAAAAGCATTCAAGTATTTTCCAAGTAGTTTAGAGCTAGAGATAAAGTTTTCCGCACAATCACGGTGAAGTTTGGTTCTTTGCAAGGTGTGAAATCTCGTGAGTTATTTTCTAAACTACTGGGTTAATTTGACTATGTCTTTGCAAAGGGTTCTATTGTGCTAGTCAACGGGTTTTGTTAATTATTGTCGTAGGGTTATTGGTTCGTTTGAATTATTGGAATTGCACAGTTGTGTTGTATTTTTCTGCTTTGGGTACCCCTAGTTTCTTCGAGGATTTGATTTTTTAAAAGAAGCCCTAGTTGTTTAAGATGGCAGCACCAAAGCAACACTCTGTCCATGTTGAATATTTGAAGAGGAATTTGTATGATGACTTCCTGGATCAACTCCCATTGTTAACAAATGACAGGAAGAGTGGTTTGGTTTTAATGAATGGAAAGACCCTAGGCGAAGGTCTACTGTGCAAAAATTATAACATTGCGGATGCCAGGATTCCTATGACTGGTCTTGAAATGTTTAGGCTGTGATATGGACAACGAAACATACCTCACCCCTTCTCTAATGCCTGGAGATATGACATGGGGAAACTAATAGTGCCAAATGTGTTCCCTGATGTTGACTTGCTCAGAGTAGTAGTAGCACGGTATGATCCTATGACAAGGGTCATAAGGGATAATGATGGTGGAATTCTGCTAAGCCTAAATGCAGATGAGATTCGATAGATTTTTGGTTTGGCTGAGTATAGCCCTTTCTTATTCCAAATAGATTTTGAGGAGATGAAGGAGGAGTACAAAAGGTTAAAGCCTCTTTTCAGATTGATGTTGCTTCCTCTTCACCTGGCCAGGGCGAGCAATTCACCAATTCTTATCAGCCCAAATGACGAGGAGCCTTTCAGGTTGAGCTATTTTTCCAGTCACTTCCTGGCAACATTTTATTCATTGTGCTAGATTTTAGGGTTCAACCTTAATATTGTGATGCCAATTGCGTACATTTTTATGGGAGCCCAGATTCAGCATCCCAACTTCTTTGTGGTATATGAATTTACATCATTCCTATCAGAGAAGATGCATGAGGGTTTGATAAAGATGTATTTGGGGGATACTGACACTCCTTTTTTCTGGTACTCCCTATTGATGCATATGTTCCTGTACAAGAATGTTGTTTTCTTTTTAGAAAACATGGAGTTGAGGCAGGACGTGAATGGAGAAAGGTTACCAATACAGGTGTGGAGTGCAAATTTGTCTTACAATAAGGGAGGTGCCAACTTTGTGCAGTTTGATAACTGCTTTGCCTCCAGACTCAGGGCTCGATTGGTGGTAAATGTGCCAAGAGTCCCTAAAGATTTGCATGACTTCCTCTGATCGAAGGTGAGGAAGCCTAATTTAAAACTGTGTCACAATTGGGGTGATATCATCTTGTACCCTGTAAGCACTATCTTGAGGGTGTATGGTTTCCAGGGAACCCCTCATATCCTCCCCTTTAATGTACCATCAAGGATGGGGTTTGCCGAAGTAATGTGGAAACTACGTTGTATTCATGAGGACAACCTAACAAAGAAAGGAAAAGGGACTTTGTTCCCTGACTACACTGTTGTTTTTGATTTTGTCTGTTCCAAGCAAGGATGGGTCCACTTTGGAAGGTTTTTTGATGACTTCAATTTGAGGAATGGTCATAGGAGATAGCATGATCCTGAGGGATTCTTTTCATTTTTCAGACAACAAATTAAAGGTGGAAAATTTTCACATGAATTCAACTTTTCTGAGGACCTAATCAAAAATGAGTTTGATTTGAATAGGCAGGAGTTGAATAAAGAAAACTGGATTGCATATGAAAAGCTGCTAGCTATAATACATAAAATGGATCAAAAATATGATCCATTAATGGAGTTCACTCCATTTCACAAGATAATAGACTTCTTAATGGCTAATTTCAAAAATATCATGGGCACCTTGATGACCAAGAGGGTCAGTTTTGAATTATATTTTGGTATAGAAAGACTAGATGTGAGGCCTAAAGAAACAAGACCAAATTATCAACCACCAGTTGACAGGCCTCTATACAAGAGAAAGAGGAATGCGAGCAGTGATGAGGATGAAGGGGATAAGAAGGGAAAACAAGTCATGCAAGCATCATCATAGCTGGGTCCAAGGATCAAAGCACCCGGAGGGATAAGGATTGTGGATCTAGATTCACCACCAAGAGGTGATCTTGTAGTGTTACCATCAGAGCCAATCCCTAAGAGGCAGAGAGTTGAGGAAACACAAGAAACTCTGATGGATGAGATAATTGTGACTGATCAAGACATGCAGGTTGGTATCCCTTCCCCTCCTAGATAAACACAATTGGTGCTTTCTGACATGGATGTAAAGGGGCAATGTGTACAAGATGCCAAGATGGAGGCCTGCAAGGCATTCTTGGATGATGATGCTTTGTAAAGACTCCTATATTCTTGCAACTAGTTTGGAGGATGAAACTAGAAGATTACTAGAAAAAATGCAAGAGTAGGAGAGAATCGAGACTTGATAGGTTTGAGCAGGAGAATGATGATGAGGTCAAGGCCAAATTAATGGAATAATTTAAAGGCATCACTCTTGAGGAGGGAAGAAGACTTGTGACTCAGGCTGGTGTCTTACTTTTGCCTAAATGGGACATAGCTGATTTAGTTTCATTCAATGCTATCTTACAGTCCAAGAACCCTATACAAAACAGTGAAGAAGAGGTTAAGGTAGCTCTACATGAATTTTCCTTCAGTGAGGAGTATGAAACTCTGGCCATATGGGAATTGGCACCCTAGGGCAGAAAGCCAAATGTAACTGATATTAGCCCACACCTAAGGGGAGGGATAATCATCAAGAGAGCTTCTGAAACTTCAACAACAAAAGCTACAAGCCTGACACTGAATGTGGCCAAATTGGCCCAAAAGACAACTAAGAGAGAAGAGGTTGAGAAGACGAGTCTGATGGAGAAATACAATATGATAATTGTAAAATATAGTGGGATGTAGCAAAGGAATGTTGAGCTGCAATCTAAAGTAGATAGGTTGAAATATGGGCAGGTGGGAGAATCCTCCAATGCTCTTGGTATCAGAGCATTACCTTCTATTGCAAGATCGATCCCTCATACTATTCCAATTGTTTCAACTCTGGGGTCCCCCATCCAGGGACTTGCTCTTAGTCTTACACCAGGGCCAGTTGAAGAAGAAGTTGAATATTCTATGGATCCCACCAAGAAGCAAATGTTGAATAGGATCACAAAATTGCAAGTTGCCTTAAAGGAAAGTGAGGTGGTTGACATAGTTTCGAGGCATCTTAATGAAAAGGTTGATGGTAAATTACCATATGTACATTATTTGTATTCTTTATTCTTGGATGGAATAAAAAATGTCAATAGGGATCGGGAAATAGTTTTGCCTTTGGCTGAGAAATGGATCCCTAGGGCCAACGATCTGGATATTATGTACAAAGCTTCTAGGTTTGATGCGGACAATAGGCCCCAATCATTGAAGCCTACTCAAAACTTTGTAAAATCATTGAGCGGATTCCAGGCCCTACCTGATGATTTTAGTAGAAGAATTAGGGAGCTGATAAAGAACTTTGATGATTGGAATGATACATTTTTGCCAGACATTATTGATGCACAAGGAAATATTAAGAAATTGCAATAGTGGCAGGATGGGGTAGAAGAAGTTATCAATGCACAAATCAAATCGATTTGTGATGATTCAAACTATGATTTGCTAGTAAATAGTATGGATAAGATAATTAACAACAACACATTCGTAGAGTTTTTTGAAAGGGAAGTCAATCAGGTTGTAGTGAAGTACAAACCTTACAATACTAAGATGAATGAGGTCATCAATTTTCACTGGCCAATGGATGAAGAGTATCAGAGATGGGTGGACAAGTACTTAACCAAAGAGGAGTAAAACAGTGTATTACCATAGGATGGATGAAGGAATGTCAGATGATGATGCAAACAATTCTAGAGATAGCCACAGGAAATGATTTAACAATGGACAGGGCATGTGAACAAAATGAGAAGATGCTCGAAATGGAGATAGCCATAAGGAATGCACTGGAGGATGGTGATACACACAAGCGGCCAACTTACCGAGATTATCTGTCAAAACATCTATTTATGGCTTAATAGAGCATAATTTCTAATTTTTTATTATTGTTAAGCAAAATACATTTCTCAAAGGATGCACCCTTTCACAATTTTGATATATTTATATATGTTTCATAATGTAAAATAGATATAGGCGGATAGGAGAAAGATACAATAGATAGTTTGCAATGAAACTTTCCTTTAAAAGACTCAAATGCATGTATGAATTTTGATGAAGTTAATGAAGATGTCTGAATTTGTGGCTTAATCTTGGTATCAACTATTTGTGGAATTATATAGTTATCTGGTTGTCTCCATTTTGATGCTTTTTTATTGTCTAAATTGATATATGAAGCATATAAATATATTCAATTTACCGATACACATTTGTTGTATTTGTGTGATGTGATTACTTGGTTCTTTCAAGTAAAGATTAAACCCTTCTAGTCAATCACAGTAATTGAAGAGTATTAATTGGATCAATAAGAAGAATCACATAACTAGGATTGTCATTCTATCTCAAGTAGAGTTTATCAGTTCTTTACTTGCACATTTATACAAGTTATAAACTACATCTATGTGCCAAACACTTTGAATTATTGCCATCATAGATTACACTTTTATAGATCTTCATTAGACTCCATACACCCAACAAGGTAGTGGTCTCATGCTTTCATCTTTTGGTTTATCCATTTTATTTTTTACATCTGTTAACTAAACATATTCTAATATAATTCAAATATAATTAAAATTAAAAACATCATAAATTAATTATGTAACCACATAAGTCAAATATAATTCTATCAAGAAATTAATATCAAATAGATAATACAATCACATAACTGATACATTTCAATGTCATTGATCTTCTTCTTCATCCAACTCTTTGTTTATATCATCCGATCCAGATTCAACATTGTAAGGATTGGTCATATCATCATCCACACATATATCATCTTCATGAACATTAACTCCTACATCATCATGATCTAGTTCCTCCTCTTCGACATCTTCGTCAAGCACATCATCAACTAACTATTGATCCTAATCATCATCTACATCATCTTCTATTTCTTCAGTATCTTCTTTTTCCACCACATTATACTTTACTGACCTTCCTCTTGGATCATGTCTAACAACATATGACCAACTCGCTTTACCTAGAACCTCTGAGTAAAATACCTACTCACATTGGCTTGGAAGAACATAGGGCTCATTTCTAGCTCACTCGAAATACCTTGTATTAACCATGGTAAATCCATTATCATGTTCAATAACAGTTCTCTCGGGATCATTTTTATTCAATCGTAGCCTGTACCATAGGGCAACAAACAAAACTAATTTGAAGGACTTAAAAGTCACACTCAAGTATATCATCCAAAATCCCATAGTATTGAATTGATGAGACTTCTGGATGTATGTCACTTCTAGATGAAACATTAGTAACCTGGAAGACTACAATTATCCCAGAATCACAAGTTTTCTTCGTGTCATCCAACTTTTTGATTCAAAATTTGTGACCATTGCACCACATAGCCTTGTGGTGTTTCACCTGCAATATGTCAAACATGTAAAACTTATTGCAATATCATCAATTGATAAACATATTTATTCTTGGCTGAATGTATGCAAAGAAAATAAAATCTCAACATATATATACATCAATATAATTGAAAATAATTAAATAATATGGGTGATTAATATATTTATACATACCTGTTTATCTCTTAAACCATATGCTAAATCAATTTCCCTTGGTGTAACATTGGAATCTCCATTATGATGAGTTTCTTTAACCAATGAAGCCACACCTTCCCATGTTAATGCATGACCAGATTGTTGACATCGTTCAATCCATACCGTCATCCAATCAAGATTGTTTGCGACATAAAAATGTATTGCATCCCACTCTCGACCAACTATATCAAAAAAAATGAAATTCACAAACGACGTATAATTAGTTAATTACCACAGTATACGACCTTAATTTATAATTGATGAATATTGAAGATTAATAATTAAATAAGTACAATATACATAAAAACCAAATGTAAAATGTATTCTAATTAATCTCCATGACCATCTTATAATTACCTGTCACTTTCCTCAATCTACCTTTCCCCATTAGGTACTCCCCTTGAAATTTTTTAATGGAGTTGGGATCCCAAATGTGATCTACATGGATCTTTGCTGCAAACTTAGGAAGATATTCAGTAATGTACACCATGGTCTAGTATACCATGTATCCCTCCACCATAGAACCCTCAGGATGTGCTCTTTGTCTAACCAAAGGCTTCAAAAAATTCAAGTGGCTTTCAACCATCCACATTGACCTTGTGTGTATAGGTCCACACAATTCAATCTCCTCAACTTGGTGTATGAGGTATTGTTCTTGTGCATTGAAAAATGTCGAAGGTAGACACTTTTGCATTTCACACATTAGACGAGGAATTTTTCTCTTCCAATAATTTATATCTTCTTTATGGATTGCTTTAGATGACAACCATTTACAAGTGATTCAGGGCACAAATATATTAACGAGATTTAACAAAAATATACAAAGAATTGAACAAATATTGCTACTTACCTCATGTATTTTCCAAGATCATATATAACTTGCTTGACATTGTTGTCAAAGTTGTCTAGGAGAGATAGAGGTAGAACATACTACAACAATTATAAAATGATCTTTTTATTAATATTTTTCCAAAAGTAGTAAACATAATACACTGAAAAGTACATACAGTATACACACAAACACATATATATATATATATAATATATCAGAATAATTACCTTAATGAAGGTATTCCAATCATGCTATTTCATCCCTGACCCAAATTCACCTTTCTTTGTTATGATATTGTTTATGTTCGCAGAAAATCCTTTGGGAAATCAAATTTTTCGTATGACTTGTTTTATAGCATTGATTTGCTACTCCATTAATAAACAAGGAAGGACACTTATATTAATTTGGTCTCCATCGCTATTTAATTGAATGACATTTTTTATTGCATGACTGGCTTCTTAAATGTCACTACAAATTTTGACAATTTTTTCTTTGTCATGCCTTCCATCCAATATTTTCCATAACGTTTTTGTCATATTCTTTCCAATATGCATTGTATCAAACAAATGCACAATTTTTAGCTGCTCATAGTAGGGAAACCTACTAAATTGTCTGGGATAACTTGTCAATCCCTGTGGAAGCCGACCATTAATGCCTTGACAACCTTCATGAAGCATATAAGTTAAAAAAATTAACAACGACAATCATTGTCAATTACAACATAAGTAAACACAACACAATATAAAAATATAAATTCAAAACATATCATAAATGATAGATAAACAATTTGATCTGATGTATAACCTTGACAATTAATTCTATTATATTCCAACTTCCATAGGCGAGGTTTCATTCTTCGTGGTTTTGATGTAGTCTCTTCTTTCCCATTGAAAAAATGTTTTTCAGTAGTTCGATACTTATGTTTTCTATGGAGGAAGTGCCTATACTCATCAAACACCTGATTTACTAAATTTTTTGAATGACGAGATTTCATCTTTGGACCACAAATTGGACATGCAAATTTTCCCTTTGTTTGAAGACCTGCAAATCATATATAATTGGATTAAATATGTCAATTTTTATAATTATATATAATGAATAGATTACTTAAAAAACATGCATGATATCTACTTCATAAAATTAAATATTGTTAAAGTCATGTAGTCAAACGTTATAACATACCAGAAAAATGTGTTAGCCCTGAGGCATCATGAATTGTCCATACAAGCATTGCATGGAATTGAAATTGTGTTTGTCCTATTGGTCTAGATACGTCATACATAGTGATACCATTCCATAACTTTAGTAACTCGTCGATAAGAGGCTCAATATATACATTCATATCTTTAACTTGGTACTTACCTAGTTGAATGAATATAAACATTACATAATTATTATAACCATTTTACTACAATATATATAAATCCATGTACATGACTATTAAATGAAAAAGCATATAAGTCATTATGCAACAAATAAGACAAATGAGATGCTACTACGTTAAAGAAAATTTATGTAAACAAATACCTGGAACAATCATTGCCAACATTATGTGCTCCCTCTTTATTGACATCCGTGGAGGAATGTTATTATTGATAATAAAAATAGGCCACACCGAGTAAATAGATCTTAGCTCTCCAAATGGATTGACACCATCCACTGCCAATGAAAGCCTGAGATTACGAGGTTCTTCTTTAAAGTGTGGCCATTTTTCCTCCATGTCTCTAAATGCAGAACCATCCGCAGGCATTTGAAGAATCTCATCTCCACTTCTATTACATGCATGGTAATCCATACATTGCGCTAAGATTTAACACCTAAATAATTGTTGCATACATGGAATAATGGGAATATAACGAAGAACCTTGTGAGGCACCTTTTTTGTTAGTTGATCTATTCAATATCTACTGATATGACATTCCGCGCATTCTGTTGCAAATTCATGTTGTTTATGATATATAATATGATCATTGGGACATGCATCCATTTCTTGATACTCCATTCCAATATCTTTCATAATGCCAGATAAATCTCAGTATGAGCGAGGTAAAATATTTGATGGTGGTAACAAAAATTCACCAATCAATCTACAACAAAAAATAATTTCTTAATATAAAGAATATTAATGGTACATACTTCATCATTTATTTACTAGCGATGAACTAACAACAATTAAAATAGATGAAAAAAGATGACATATATGACATACCTTAAAATTCGTGAGATTGCTATGTTGGATAAACCATTCATAACCTTCAAGTTCACCAACAACAATACAACAAACAGAAGAGTTGTTTGGGAGCCTTCATAAAGGGGCTTGTATGCCTTCTCAAGTACAGGTAAATCATGAACATCATCAAAGTCATCTCAATCAACATGATCAGATGTGCCACTACATGTGTCATGGATCAATGTATTTGTATCATCATCTTCAATTGTGTTTTCTGGCACATGATCATCTTCTTCCATAGGATCATTAACTTCATTTTTGATATTCACAACTCCATGTTCCCCCACTTGCAAAACCATATTCTCTAGGCAGTGATAATTCATATCGTGTGCCCTAGGGTGCCCCGCCTTTATAATAATGACATACACAAATAAACCATGATCACGATCAAGTGATTTTATATATATATATCAAATGTTAAAACAATATAAACATTTACAAATTCAATCAATATAGACACATATAATGAACAACTTACCAATGGACAATAATCATGCCCCCCTTCAACATGTCCATGTTGCCTACAATGTTTCTCAGCTGTTGTGATTAAAAGTCTTCTCGTCTTTAAGCCCTTGCAATTATTGCAAGGACAATAACATTTCCCAACACCCTTTCTTTTCAATATACCCCACAATCTAGCAGCTGTCTCTTCATTTTGTTCTGGACTAGTATTATCTGACATGATTTTTCTTTACCAAGCTTGAATATTTAGATCTTCAAAAAATATCAAACTCACACTCCAATAATTTTTAATCATACATAGGTAACAAAATATAATAATTATGATATTTTACACTAAAAATATTCAGCATGCAACGACCCTTGCAAAAGAGAAGATAGTCTGAAGTTAATGACCCCAAAAAACACTTTGAAATTCTAATTCCAGAAATTATTAAATTCTGATTTTACTATGATTTCCAACTATTTAGACTCCTAAAATCAGAATATTGAACTTGCACAACAAAATCTAGAAATGAAATTCTCAAAATGCAGCTAATAGGCCTCAACAAATAAGGCCTACTCAAGATTTTGTGAAGTCACTGCAAAGTTTCCAGGCCTTACCTGATGATTTCAGTAGGAGGATTAAAGAGTTGGTAAAGAGTTTTGATGACTGGAGTGACACATCTTTACCAGATATTGTAGATGCCCAAGGAAATGTTAGATCACTGCAACAATGGTAGGATAGGGTAGATAAAATCATCAATGCACAAATCAAATTGATTTGTGATTACTCAGATTATGACATGCTGATGAGTAGTATGGATAAAATCATCAACACTAGCACATTTTTGGAATCTTTTGAAAGGGAGGCAAATCAAGTAGCAGTAAAGTATACACCTTATAGTGCCAAGGTAAATGAGATGGTAAATTTTAATTGGCCAATGGATGAGGAATATCAAGGATGGGTAGAAAAGTACTTAACTGAACAAGAATAGGACAAAGTCTACAACCGGCAGTTAACAGCTTAGCAGTTATGGTTATAACAAATTTTGGCTATGTCTTGGTGGTAGTTTTGGTGCAAGATTTCAAAGTTTGGCAAATGCACCAATTATTCTCCAGTGGACGGGATGAACAAGAATATTCTCCAGAGACTAAGCTATTGTAACCAATTTTTGAAATGCCATAAGGTGGTCCAAGTGACCAATGATAGGTGTATTTCTGATCCGATGCTTGTTGCTCCTTCATTTTCCCTATAAGAAGGATTTCAAGACCAGAAATATGGGCTATCAAGTTAGATATCTTTAGGTCGAGTCTAACTGAAGTTGCAAAGCGAATTTGTAAAGAGCTTGATATTATAGCGAAAATACTATTCTTAGGTTTGTTGTCATTTTGTTGTAGGTTTTAGTTTCAAGGGTACTTAATTTTCAAGACAGTACTAGCATCTGAATGAAAATTACTCATTTCAAGGTCATGTATCTCCATTGTATGAATATATTCATATCTTGAATAAAATGATCAAGGGTTATTATGTTCATCTCACTGTTATGGTGTGTGTAATTCTCATTTTGGCTTTAATTCAAGGAATTAATTAAAATGCTAGAGTGAGGTTATAGGTGACTATGTTCATATAAGGATTTGATAAGTAGTATTGGGTTATAATATAGATTGATGGTATTGTAAGGCAGTATTATCTGAGATTTTATATGCTATGTGTCTAGAAGATAAACTTGGTTACAGTAAAAAATGACCAACACCTTTGATATTATCTAGCTATGGCTCCCAAATCTATTGCAAATTGATCATTAGGGTTAAAATTGAAACCTTGCAAATATAATCTTTGTCCAAATCCATCAAGAATTTTCCATCAGTTATAAACAATTCACTTATAAAGAATTTGTGAAGCTAGGTCTAAAATCTGAAAATGAAATTCTAAACATGCACAAGACTAAAAATGAAATCTGATGAGATGTTGCTTTAAAATATGATTTTCAAACCTAGAAGTACAAATCTGACTTCACAAATGAATTCTGGAAAAAGACAATGACTACCCTCAACCTGGTGATAGCTTCTTGAGTTTCTTCTGATTTTCTCCAAGAAAACCATCGAGCAAAACACTATCGCAATAAATAGTCAAGCTCATTTCAATTTATGCCCGCCATAATTAAACTTTGCAGGTCCATTGCAATTTCAGTGAAATATCTTCGTCGAAACATAGATGAAAAAAAGGTTCATCAAAATTTCGATGAACGTCGGGGATAAAAATTAAAAAAATGGAAAATTCACACAAATGCCCAATGGTACATCTAATTATATAGCTTTCGTCAAAAGGTTTTGTCAAAAATTGGGGTCAAATGAGTTAGTGTATTGTTCCTTATAGGTCTCATTATCGATAAGACCTTGAAGAGAAATCTATAATGTGGGGATTTCTAACTCCAAGGGCATGATTTCCTCAATACCATAGACAAGGTTGTAGGGTGTAGTTCCCGTAGATGATCAAACACTTGTTCGATAGGGCTATAGCACGTATTCTAATTGTGTGTGCAAATCCTTATGATGTTTTTTAGTGGTTTTCTTGAGAATTTGTTCTAGATTCTTATTGGTGATTTCAGCTTGAACATTAGATTGTGGATAGTAGGGCGTTGAAAAGCGATGTTGAATATGAAAAGTTTCCAAGAAATTATTTACATCATTTTTTAAAAATGGTGCTCCATTATCTGAGATTAATGCAGTTTGGAGTCCAAAGTGAGCAATACTATGTTCCAATATGAATCGACATATCACATTAGTAGTGGTGGATCGAAGAAGAATGACTTCAACCCATTTGGTAAAATAATTAGTTGTTGTAATGATAAATGTATGTCTGATAGAAGAAGGTGGTGAAAATTTTCCAATGAGATCTAATCCCCATATGGAGAATGACCAAATATGGATTTGGGCACAGAGCTCAGAAGCAGGAGCATGAATCAAAGTGTTATGTTCTTGATATTTGTGACATCTCTTAGCATACATAAAGAAATATTTTTCCATATTTCTCCAACTGTATCCCATACGAAGGAGTTTTTGTAGTGAGGATCTTCCCTCAAAATGACCTCCACAGGCACCTGCATGGGCCTATTCAAGGGCTATATTAATTTTAGAATCTCTAAGACATCTAAGGAGAATACCATCAAAGGATATTTTATACAACACATTGGCAATGATTATGTACTTGGTTGCCAATTGTTGTAAGGGATTTTGGGTATTTTTTGTTGTTAGGTCAAGGATGGTACCATATTTTAAATAGTTATATATGGTATCATACCATTCATTGGAGACGTCCTTTGTTGTTGTTGACACATCTTCTAATTTATAATTGATGGAAGGCTTCATGATTGGGTGAATAGTAAATGTGACGTCTTTGGAAGGATCTGGAGGGGATATAAGAGAAGTTGCACTTTCCATTGCATTTGCATGCCAATTATCTTTTCATGGGATGTTATTAATGGTGAACGATTCAAATTGTTCTAATAAAGTCATTGCGAGATCCTTATATTTCAATAATTTTTCATGTTTAGCTTGGCAGAATCCATTTATTTGTTTGATCACTAATTGTGAATCACCAAAGATGTTAATATCTTTGATGCCCATGATTAAAGTAGCATGAAATACAATAATTAATGCCTCATATTTAGCTACGTTATTTTTACATAGGAAATTTAATTGATACGACAAGGGAATAGGCTTCCCAATGGGTGGAATTCATATAACCCCAGTGCTAGAGCCTATTTGACACTTGGATCCATCAAAGTATAATTCCCATGTAGGAACCTCTATTGTCAACACACTATCATTGGGAAAGGAATCATTGCTAGGTAGTTCAAGAGGATAAGGAGCATCAACTAAGTGATTGGTCAAGGCTTGACCATTGATTTATTTTTGTGAGATGAAGTTAAGGTCAAACTTAGTCAATAATATTACCCATTTAGCTAGTCATCCTAATAAGTCGGTTTTATTAAAAATATGTTTGAGAGGATCTAATTTTTTCATTACTTGTATTTCCACATTTAGTAAATAGTGTCTCAATTTACTAGTGGAAAATACAAGAGCCAATTTTTTTTTTCAATTGGTGTGTATCGAGTTTTGTAATCTATTAAAGTTTGACTAATGTAATAAACATGATTTTCTTTACCATTTGCACTTGTTGAGCCAATAATGTTGCAAGAGCATGGGTTGATGTGCCTATATAAAGGATGAATGGTTTGTTTGGTATAACAAGTTGTAAAATGGGTAGAGTTGCAAGGTATGTCTTCAAACTATCAAAGGCATTTTTATGATCCTCATTCCAATTAAAATGCACATCCTTTTTGAGGATATGTGTGAAAGGTAGCATTTAATCGACTGAGGCAAAAAAATGGCGGATGACTTGAATTATTCCTTGTAATGTGCATAATTGGGAAATATTTCTAGGAGGTGGAATGCTAATTATCACATCAATTTTATTTGTGTCCACCTCAATGCCTCTGTGAGATATGATAAAACCTTACAAAAATCCACTATCAGTCCAAAGAAACATTTTTTTGGATTTAGTCCCATGTTGTATTTATGCATATATTCAAAGATCTTTCAGAGGACACTCACATTGTCTTGTCTGGTTAAAGATTTGTCTATAATTTCATCTTGTTGGCATATGGCTAAGGATTTTGGCTTGTAGATGTTGTCATTGATGGCAACCCAAGTCATGCAACCCAAGTCTTGCATCTGAATGAGCAACACTATTTTGGTTCCTACCGACAGAACAAAGGATCTAGTTAAAGGCATAAAAGGTGATCTAGTCATCCCACTAGATAGATATTTTAGGTTATGGATCTTTGAGGAAGGTCTGTAGAGGCTTGTAGTATATGGGTTTTGATGTACACACATTGGTAAGTGTTCTAGGAGGTACGGTGCTCTAATTTGTTAATTATCTATGCTAGAAGGCTGATCCGACAAAGATGGAATTCACAAATGTATAAGATGGAATTAATTATAAGTCTCAATGTTGGAATAAGTCTTATTTAGGTCCTCTCTTTATCTTAACTAGCTTTGGAGGATGCACATAAATATTTTGTGGTGGATCTGGCAGACAAGTTAAAATATCTTAATACCTTATGAAGCCGACTATTGGATGAGTAAGTCTTTGTTTGCAGATATATATAAGAGATTCTTTTTATCATTTAACAGTGTGAAAAGTGTGGACGAATATTAATAAGTGTGAATTGTGAGATCTAGTAGAGCAGTAATGTGAATTTGATCATAAGTGATGTGAAGAGAAGTAAAGAGAAGAACAAAGCATAACCAAGTGTAAAGTCAAAGCGAAAATCTTGAATATGATTCATGAGTTTCACTAGAACTGTTACCCGGCATGGTCAAATGCTATTACTCAGTTCACCCTTTAGATGGTTTTAATCTAAATTCTTTTAGGCAGTAAGCCTTTCTCTTTTGAGCAGTGAGCTCTAGGAAGTGTGCTTGAATGCAAGTGCATTCCTTTTGTAAACACTATATTTTGAATACTCAAATATTGGATTAACCTCCACCGTGGTTTTTCCCCTAATAGGGTTTCCATGCAAAAATTTGTGTCATGATGTTATGGATATTTAATTTTAATGCATACATCTTCTCTTAATGCAATGATTTCATGTTTTGAATGATGAAGTTCAAATATTGTTGAACACTTATTCACCCCCCCTCTCTTTGTTCCCTTGAGTCCAACAATTGGTATCAAAGCGAGTTCCTCTGAAGAAGTTTTTTAGCTTAAGGTGGGTCTTGGAATGTGATGGACTCTGGTAGTCTTCAAAAATAGCTTGTGGTAGCTCTTAATGAACTTGACCAGTCTAAAGCAAAAGTTCAAGAATTGAAAGAAAATCTTAGAGATGTTGAGAAATTCATTTAGTCATTGAAGGATCAGATAATTAAATCCAAGGTGAAGAGGAAAGAACTTTGTGATCAAATACAATAGAAGGAGAACACATATATGGATGATGCTCACCTGAATCAAACCTTGAAGGAGATAACCGAATAATGTGAAAAGATTGCTAGATATAATACCAACCTAAAACATGAAATGGAATCTATGATGATAAATATGACTAAGGAGATAGAAGAAAGGAAGAAAAATGAGGAATACCTTGCTCAAAACCTAAAAGAGAAATATAATGAATGCAACAGAATAAATGGAGAATTCACTCATTTGGAAAGTGAATTGCAAAGAACCGGAAACAATGAAGAAGAACTTGGTAAGTAGATTAATACTCTTAGAATGATCTTGTCATTGCAAATGAATTCAAAGAAAAGTTTAAGATTAGTTTAGTAAAGCTTGATGAGATAAATCAAGGACAAAAGAGTGGTAATGATAAGAGAGCTATTGGATATGAAAAGGGAGAAAGTTTCAGATCAAGACAAAATACTTTCAGACAAAATAGAAATGGAAGACTTACGGTAAGAAAAAATAATGCACAAAAGTTTAATGGGTATTGTTTTTCTTGTAATAAGTTTGGTCATATTGTTGCTCAGTGTAGAAGTTATTTAAGGTCAAAATATTCATCATTATCTAGTCAGTGTTTCAAATCCAAAAAACATGGTCATAAATCAATTGAATGCATAAATATGTCAAGTCACTCTATTTATAGAATAAATGTTGAATTTTATGTATGTGGGAAGTTTGGGCATATTGCTAATCAATGCAGGGTGAGAAGAAGCCAATGGAATGGAAAAATGAACATTGTGTGCTACAACTGCAACAAGTATGGTCACATTGCTAGACTATGTAGAAATAAGAACATAGACAAAAGAGGTCTAGTAAACAGAGAAAAATGATAAAGGAAAAGAAAAGATAACTATGAATGATATCAGAGATTAGATGAAGAAGAAATGGGTAAAGAAAAATGATTCTAATGCTGGAAATGGTTTCATACCAGAACTTTCTTCTGGTAATTCTTTTGGTAATTGATTTGAGACCATTGGCCTAGGGGAGTCTTACAAGAAAATATTTCCTCCCCTATCTACAAATGGTACTAGAATGCAAAGAATATTCAAAAATATGTACTCACAGTGTACAAAACTTTTGGATAAATTCAACAAAGGAAATTTAGAAAATTTGTTGGTCTACAGAAGATATTTTTCTGTAGTTGTCTGAGAAAATAGAGTCTCCAAAAAACTTAGAGAAAATGCATTTATTGCACATGTGTGAACTATAAAATTCAAGTCTGAGCTGTCATTTGTCACTTTGCACTATCGAAGAGAAGAAGGAGAGAACTCGATAAGTGGATTCTAAAGCAACTAAATCGAATTCATCGAAAAATCTTGAAATTTATTAGGTACTTTAAATCATTCTCAAATTCTTCATATAATTTGGTGTGTAGTTGCCAACCCTAAAATGCAAAAATTTGAAGAAAATTAAAGGTTCGATCACATTGGATGAATACAATAGTGTAAAGATCAAATCTATGATAAATTTATTGCTTCCTGACAAATTAAAACAATTGAGTGAAGCCAAGCATGGAAATTTGGATATGTGGAATGAGTTTTTGTACCTTGGGAATGTGAAATTTGTAAAATTATTATTGAGTAGATTGCATGCTGACGTTTTAAACTTGAACAAACCCTAATCAATCTCAAAGGAGGTAATTGAGAAATTAACTAGATTTTGCAAAGTTGGTGATGTTCCTAGGAAGAAATCTATCCGAATCAAGGAGGTCGAAACCCTAACTAGGATAATCAAAGATCAAAGATCTCTAATGATTACAACAATAAAGAATATTGTTACAAAGTACATTTCACATGGCATAACCTATAAAATCTTCTACCGAACTCGAAAAGGGGCTACATTGGCTGGCGTAGTATACATTGCTCATAAAATGATAATTGAAGGTCATGAATTTGACCTATGAGGATTGTTAAAAGATTAGATGATGGAGAATGTTCAATTGAAAAAGGATTCAAGGTATCCATTCGGGTTTGGCAGTCTAATTATATGTCTAGTTATGTATTTTCTAAATTTTCTGCCAAAAATTGACAATGTAGTATGGAAATTAGATAAACCAGTATGCATCCAAATTTACTCATAATATGATTTCCTTTCTCTCTTGAAAGGTAAATATCTATCAACAAGCCTCAAGAGATAACCCCAAGGTCTCTAATGTCAAGTGTTGACAATGCAAATAAAACAACTCAGAGAATATGTGAAAATGTTGGTAATCACAAAGGGACCTTACTACAAGCAAATACTGGAATCAGATTTATTAGATATAACAATATATTGATACTTCAAGACCTGAAATTAACCCAGATAATAAAAGAAATAAAAAAAGATAAGGGTTTTAGAGGTAATTCTGACTAATTCTAACCCTAGGATTAACAATGAAAAAGATAAGATTCTCAAAATGGACCAATCTCTTAGAAACTACATGTTTAACCCAGATAAATCTGAAATCTTACATAAATAATGCAATCTTCTAAGGTGTTAAATATTTTAAAATCATTCATATTCATTCAAGACAACCCTATTGCAATTGAAATGAACAAACATTCATAATTGAACTAAGCATAGTTTTAAGTCTAGGCTAACTTTGCAAAGCAGCTAACAATCAACTAACTACAAAAAGTATGGACTAGAGATTGCTGCAAACACTTCAAGCATAAACCCTAAGCATTACCAAACCATATAACATAAAATAACTTAAGAAATTATAAAGATAGAACATCAAGAACCATGCCAGATAAAACTCAATACAAGAAAGGCACCAAATCACAGTGTCTTTGCTTGTATTAAATCACCCAAAGTGGTAACAATTCCAGTCTTCTGTTACAACACTTTCTTGAAGATAAACTAAACTCTAACTCTAATTCTTTCTCTTACAATTTTCTCTAATGTGAAATTATTCTAACTTCTACCCTTTAAAAATGAGGCATAATGCTAAACTTATAGAAACCCCCCCAAGATAGGTCAGCCCAATTAGGGTTTGCAATGATAAAAACCACACAACAGGTTGGCCAAAAGATACTCGAAAATAATAGAAAATGTTCAATTTGCACCAATTTCATCCAAGTCGGCTTGGGGTCTCCAAAAACTTGATCCAATGCATGCGAAGGAAGAGGAGAAAATAATGGGAAAGCAAAAATTTCAATGTAGGCTTGCAATAACTACTTATGCTCTTTGTCTTTAGCACACTCCACTTTATCATGCACCAAAAATAACACCCTGTCCAAGTTTACAATAGGTGGCATAGGCAGAACCCTAACTCTTCTCTCAAGGCACTTGATGTCATCTTTTGACTACTTCAATATATTATCCCAATCCTCCTTATTTTTTTGATACCTATCAATGACTGCAATGTAATTTGCAACATCATCTAGCTAATGTTCGGTAATAGGGCCTTCATTGATTGGAGAATAGACATCTCACCACAATTTTCTTAACTACTCCAAGCTAAGATGCTTAAGAGAAAACTTCTTTCTCCTTGTCATTACTTCAAAGAAAGAGATACACTTATTATAGTTATCAGTCAAAGTGTCCTCAATTTGCGTTCCCTATTTGTACATTTTCTTCAAGGCCTTTTGCCTAATCTACAAAATTTCAAACCACTCCCAAGGTTCTGCAACTCTTGAGGAAGGAAGAATTCCATCCTTTACCAATTGGTCCTCTATGTGCTCCATGATAGTCTTTTCCTTTTGTAGCAAGAGATTTGTATCTTCCTTATCCTGAGCCAACACATTCTTCATCCAATCTAAGGATCTCATTGCATCCTCTCTAGTTGATAGGATGTACTTGATGGCATTATCTCCATTGATTTGCACTCCCTACAACCAGCCGATTGTAGCATGTGTGGTGCTCTTCATCCTTTCCAATTCTGATATTGTCTCCTGGGGTAGAAAACCTAAAACAGATGAGGAAGCACCAATGGATTGCAAGGGTTTCATCAAATCTTGAAAATATCTTCTGAGTTTCTCATTTTCTTACTCTAATTCAAATTTAGTTTGTGCCACTTTTCTCTAATATCTGCTTAATTTTCAACTCTTTATCTAGCCATCCTAGAACAGTGGATTCTGACTATCCCTTATCCTACCCATCTTGTTCCTATTGAACACTGGTTGCACCCTTTTCCATGCTTGGCTCCTCAAGATTTTTCTCAACTACATCATCTTTATTTGCACTATGTTCTTCCTTCTCTTGTACTAGTGAAGGAGTCCTAACTAGCATTTCTTCCTCTAGAGAAGCTCTTTCCTCCTCACCTCCTACAAGATAATCCACACAAGCTATCAAGGGAGATTACATAATCCTATCTATCTCTACCCTAGTGTTGTAGAGATCACCTTCTTGGAATCCTTCCTCATCAAGGTCCTTAGGGTCTTCAACATCTTTTGGTTTATCTGGCATATTGCCAGTCTCATGGAGAGGAGGGATGTCTTTATGCTTAGTGGCAGGAGCAGTGATGGGAACACTTTCTTTTGGTGCAACCTCCTTCAGAGAAGGAGTCATTGACCTCCTAGTGTATACTTGTGTCTTCTCTCCTAAGCTCTCAACTTCCACTATAGGTGTGCCACCTTCCTTGTTTTCTTTAGCAGCCTCCTTTTGTGAAGGGACACTAACCTCCTCTTTCTCTTGTTCACCTCCCTCAGCCCTCTTTTTTCTAGGGACATGTTTCCTTTTCTTAGCTATTGGCTTCCTCTACTTTTCTACTTTCCCTGCATGGAAATCCTTAATCTTGATTTTAAAAGGAGAGCCCACCTTGGTTTTTCCTTTAGGATCTTGCTCAGATGCAGAGTGAGAATCCAAGTCTCCCATGAGGTTGTAGGTGCATTGCACACCCTCACTTTCCAACTCTAACATTTTATGCATGAGACAAAACTTAGTATACTTGATGATTGGAGCCATGACCTACTCTAGCTCTGTCTTGTCTTCCTCGATCCAATCAACCTCTTTAATTGGATTGTCCTTCACAGCCTCAAAATTATGACCTTGGATTAGATTCCCATCCTCCTCAACCTAGTCAGGAGAAAACCCTTATATTGTACAACTGCATGAAGCTGATTGGTAACCTAGAGAATTTATTTTTCCTGACCTCAAATTCATCACCAATGTTGGCCTAGTGGTCTCTATGTTATCCTTGTGGTTGTATTCTCTACTTTCCTTCTTCTGTGCCTCACCAGTTATATCAAACCTAGATCTCTTAGAGTGGAAGGAGAGACCAAGAGTGCTCATCTCTTCCTCAGAAGCATAGGCTGAGTTGATAGTAGGGCATAATTCATTCGTGCCTATCCTCAAAGGGAAGTCATTACCAAATTTGGTATTGTGCTTCTCCTTGTTCACAATTACATCAAAGTCACATATTTTTCTTGTGACTTCCAAGAGCATGACATGATTAGTAGGGTACCTAGGGATCCTGTGTTGAGCTCTTTGAAAAACCATCAATCCTTATGTAAGAAAAGGTGGGGATCTGAATGAACCAAGCTCCAAACCTTTTAAATAATTCTTTGGCTCTATCTAAAATGTGGACATGCTCTGCGCCTTGGAGTAGCCTGGTGATATACATGGTGAATTCATCATTCACCCTCTTATAGCTTGAGTTACCTAGGTGTAGTTGTTGGTAAACTTCATAAATTACATCTTGTGCAAATATACCCCTTGTGCTCAATCTTTTATAGGGGTGAAACCTAGCCAAAGCATAGGATAGGTAAGAGGTCATTGAAAAAATATTGATCTACAAGACATTGCACATTTGCTCATGAATTATGGCACTTATAATGCCTACCCATTGGTAATCTGTACCTTGTTCCATCCTAGCAATAACATGAAGCATCCAATTCTCAAACATTCTTGCATTATTCAATCCTACCACCCTATTGAGAAGGGTAATAGCATCATAATACTCCTTTTTTAACTTGAGTCTGACCAACTTCTTGGGAAACTTGGATAAATGGGACTTAGGCTTCTCCAACCAAGAATTGATAAGCTTTTGGGATTTGACAGCATCCTCCTCATAGAACTTCCTTTCCACATTGATGTCAAATGCCACCACATGATACATATCCGACATGTCAAAGATCTGGGGCATGGACATCGAATCCAAATTTGCTACAATCCTACCTTGGGACCAATTATCCTTTGTGTAGCTCTGTCATAGTGCCTTGCACATTCAAGTACTAGTTCATAGAACTGCACTGTAGGGGGAAATCCAACCACATGAGCCAATCCCAATTCCACTATTCTCTTAGCCAGAAAAGGATGATCCTGTGTTGCCTTCCTGGTCTTGAACTCCTCATATTCCCATATTCCAACATTAGAGTCAGTCACCCCTGACTAGATAGAGGAGATCTTGCTTTTCAGAATTCTACTCTTGATATCCAACTTGATTCTTTCCACCTCAAAAATGGAAGACCCCTCTGCACCCTGGTCCACTACCTCACCCTTGGCTCCACTTGCCATTAATTTACCTGATTCAACCTGCATTTGACAAGAAACCAAAGTAAAGACACATGGAACACAAGTTAATCTATTACAAACATAAGTTTATCCATAACATAAATCTCATGATAAGCCAAATGCTCGAAAACTTCATAAAAGTTAATCATTTCAAAGTTCGGATTTCCATCCCTTCCACGGAATCCAGTCCAAAGAGGAATTGCAGGAAATTCCTAGCTAGGTGGTTCCAGTGAAGAAAGCACACAAGGATTCAATAATCACTCAATAAACTGTTACCAATCACGAAGCACCATGAAGCATCTTAAAACAAGGCTAAGTCAACCATCAAATTCATAATCATTAAGAAAAATTCATGCAATTCCTCAATTCTCTATTTTCAACAAAATCTCAGGAAAATATGCCAGGGACGAAAATCCACGAGAAGGGTAAAAAATCACAAACTCTAGGAAAACGACGAGGTGAAGAACTTTCGTGAAAATATCGAAGGCAAGCATTCCAAAAAAACTAATTCGACTTTCAGGAAACCAAAAAAGGGATGGATAAACCAGGGAAATCTAGCCCTAACGAAATTTTGTGAAGGGCCAAAATCTTTGGATTAATGCACACTCCGAGAGATAGACAAAAAATTTAAAGGTTGAGAAATTCTGGTAGTTAAGGAATTTTGTGATGACGTTGAAAACCTGGATGTTCACATTTTCCATGACCTCCCACAAATTGATCAAATGATCGCGAATTAGCAAATCCAAAAATTGGAATGGTGCAGTTTAAACCTCCTTAAAATCAATTTTAAACCTAAAACTCACCAAAAGGGAAAGGAGAGGGAGTTGCAATGATTCCCTAGGCACAAAAACCCTAAATTTATGCCATGAATGCACAGGGCAAGCCTGATCTCACAATGGAAAAGGTTAATAGTTGGTTCACCCTGACTCACTTGGGGTAAAAATTATCACAAAATGGGAAAACCCCAACCATGAGACACTTAACCAAAAATCACAAAGGAACTCAAACCTCAATATGATGCAAGACCACAAATGTAGGCAAATGATCAAACCCTGTCGCACTGACACTTTGACTCACAATACAAACGTGCACACCACGAAATAATTTGATTCTTTATCAAATAAGGGAGGGCATCGTACACTTACCATGAAGATAGGAGAATCAAAATAACAGAAGTCGGCAAGACAACCAAGAAAAGCGTAAACAACCTTCAGAAAATCTAACTACAACAATCGACTCCAAATCCAAATGCCCAACTCAACACCAACACTTAAGCGCTAGCACTCTTGAAAAAAATAAGGAAGCAAATGATAAAGTTTAAATGGCACAAAATTCCCTAAGAGTTGACTTAATACCCACCTTGGGAAATCTCACAATCAATGCAGTCAAAATGGGTCAACCCAAAATTTGAGAATCCCATAAGGTGACAGACACTCAAAGGAATATGGTCCCAACAAAATTCCACAAAGGACCAAAATCTCTAGATTTCCAATGAAAAGCAGCTGCCATCGGACTCCAAAAGGAATCCAGGATAATCTGACACGAGTGATTTTTCTCAAGTTCAGTGAAAAACTTGGAATGAGTCCAAAACTTTGGATTTTCACTAGGTATCATGGATGGACCATTCCAGCAGGAAAGATAAACATCAAAGCACATGACCGAGCAAGAAAAACCCCAAAATTGAAAGGGCCAAAAGAACAAGAGAAAGAAAAAAGAGAGAAAAAGAGGGTCCCCACTTTTAGTGGGGCATGTGTGCAAAAAGTGTACAACAAATGGCGACTCTGCTGGGGGAAGGCTCCAAAGAATTTCAAGAACAAACTGGAATCAAGAACCCAAATTCTCTGGTTTGAATCCTTAAATCAAGACACCTATGAACAAATTTTCAGAAATCACTAGCAAGAAGACTTTTTCCTATACCAGGGTCCAAGTGTGTGTATTTGCATTTATTTCCCATTCCTTAGGTGCAACAAGAACCAAGGAAAAGTTGACCGGGCTACATAAAATTTCTAACTTCAAAAGAAACTGGGATAGAGCCTCACTGCTAGTTAGGCATCCATAGCCCTAGCGAGGTTATCATTGTGACCCTCCCTAGCATAGCTGTACTGCCAACTAGGCATCTATAGCCCCGGTAGAGATACTAGGATACCCCTGATAAGGTGAAGATTTGTTTTGATTTTCAATACTTTCTCCTAGCATTCTTAAATCCTTCCTTTCACCGCATGGGTAATGAAACTTGACACTCAGGGATGAGGAACATAGTGGCACTGAAGCAAACTATAATATTTTTGACTAGGCCAAATTACACAAGAACTGTATGCAATTCCAAAATCCTTAAAGTTTATGTGAAAATGTGAGACCCGAATATATTCCAAAGTTCATCCAAAACAAATGACTCTAATTATAAGTACAAGGGACATTAGATAAAGGAATTCCACCACTTGACTTCAAAAACTAACTAGAGTTTGTACCATAAATACCTAGAACAACCCCAAGTGAGTAGCCTGTCATGAAAATGCAACAACCCCCAAGAAATCCAAGAACCAAAAGCAAAAATGAATCGAAAAGAAAAAACCAACCAAAGAAAATCAACACAAAAGAAAAGAAAAGAAACCTACCCTAACCAAACCAAAAAAACAAACAAGAAAAGCAAGGCAGAAAGAAAAACTACTCTATCTATGTACAAGGAATAGCTGCAAACAACTCAAGATTGAAAGTAATGCTTCAGATACTACCCATTGATAGGCAATGGGATATCCTCACCAGTGAGGGTTTTTCAGGCAAAAAGAATTATCTCCCAGAATTTCTGAAATCTGGTAAGGGTCAAACCAAAGTTTGTCAAATTTACCATGCTCTCCCTTACAGTCATGGGCTCTATCCCAGTAGAGAACTAAGTAAGATATTCTAAAGGCCTTCACCTTAGCTCTCCTATCAAACCATCACTTCACTACGCCTTGGTGTTTGGTAAAGTTTTATGGGGCTTCATCTCTTTTCTCTTCAAGATGTAACAACTTAGCTAGGTGGGCTTCACACTTATCTTCCTTGTTATAGTATTAATTAATGAATTGTAAGGTAGGGACCTTCAATTGGATGGGAAAGATAGGTTCCAAACCATACACTAAGTGATAAGGAGAGGTTCCTATGGATGCCTTCTGTCTAGTACAGTCTTCCTAGAGAGAAAATCAAAGTTGGGTGTGCCAATCCTTAGGATTCTGTTCTAGCAACTTACAAATGACTATCAAGAGATTCTTATTGGAAGACTCAGCTAGACTATTACCCTAAGGGTAGTAATTAGATGCAAAATTTATGATGATTCCTTGATCAAAAGCCTAATTGGAAAGCTTCAGCGATGCAAATGCAGGACTGCTATCACAAACCAAAGACAATGGAAAACCAAAACGATTAACAAGACTCAAGGAAATTGATCACCACATGAAAAGTACATTGTTGATAGGCAAGAGCTTCAGTCCATCTAGTAAAAAAATTAGTTATGGTGAGAATATACTTGTGGCCTATAGAGGATGGGAGATTGATTGGACCTATGAAGTCCTTTCCCCATTGGGCGAATGGTTTTACCTCTATGACCGAATGAAGTGGAAGGGCTACATGTTTTTCCTTACTTGTTGTAGTTTGGCATACATGAAAATTCCTCACATGGTTGTGTGCATCCTTGAATAAGGTGGACCAATAATAGCCTGCCCTTAGGATCTGATTGGTAGTTGATGATGCAGAACCATGGCATGTGCCATATCTTTCATGGAATTCAATCATCACTCTAGTAGCTTCTTCATTCCCTGGACATCTTAAATACATGCCCCAATGATCTTTCTTATATAGGACACCCCCTTTCATCATGAAAATTCCACTCTTCAAGCTCAATGCCCATCTTTGAATTGTGTTAAAGTGGTTAGGACACTGCTGGTTCAATAAATAATAAATGATTTAATCATACCAATCACCCGAAGATACCTCTTGGAGATGGTAATGTTGAGCTGTGAGATTAGGACCTGTCTTAGCCATTTTCTTCGCCAGTCCCTACCCTCTCACTAATTTCATGGGTTAAATCTCAATATCATATTCCTGCAACATAGTCATCCATTTGGCTCTTCATTCACCTAGCTCATTCTACATTAGCAATAGCTTCACCGCATGATCGGGCACTATGGAAAAAACCTTATTCCTCATAATATAGTGTCTGAAATTTTTCACTTCTCTGACCAAAGCGTAGGCCTATTTTTCTACATTGTGGTATCTCAATTCTGCATCCTTTAAAGGAGTATTCATGAAGGGTATAAGGTGCTCATCGCCTCAATCTGAATTTTGAGTCAACATTCCAACACAAGAGTGATCAGAAGGAAATGAATATATGTAAAACGGCTTAGCATAATCTAGAATCACCAACACTAGAGCCTCAACAATAGCTTTCTTGATTTCTATGCATTCCTCCTTAGATTTTTCACTCCATTCCACTTTGGCCTCTTATTTCAACATAGCATTCAAGGGATTCACTATCTCAACAAATCCAGTGATAAATTTTTTGACGAAGTTGATCTTCCCAAATAATGACTTCATTTCCTTCTTGCTTGCAGGAGGCTGAATTTTCAAAATGGCCTATATTCATTCAAGATCAATGGTGATAACCTATTCTTAAATGACATGTCGTAGTATTTTCCCCTTTGTAACCCTAGAAATTCACTTCTTTGGGTTAAGTGAGATGCCAAACTCTCTGCACCTTTGGAAGACCTTGCATAAATTTTCTATATGATTACCTCGCTTCTTCGAGAAGATTGTCAAATCATCCATATAAATAATGATGTACTTTCCAATTATATCCTTAAAAGCAATATCCATAGCTCATTGGAAAGTAGCTCCAGCATTGATAAACCCGAAAGACATTCTTTTGTAGGCAAAATTTCCCCATTTTGTAGTGAAGGCAGTTTTATGCCTATCTTCATATTTTACCATGCCTTAATTGTATCTAGAATACCTGTCAAAAAAATACATCATCTGAGATCCATTGACGATTTGAAGCACTTCATCCAGTGAAGGAACTGGATAGTTATCCTTTTCTGATGCTTTATTTAGATTCCTAAAGTCCACACATAGTCTGATTTCTCCATTCTTTTTCCTCAGAGGAAGCAAATTCATAACCCAGGTTGAGTGCCTAGGTGGAAATATAATCCATGCTCAAAGTAGCTTTTGCACTTTGTTCTGAATGATGGGTTGCAACAATACATTAATTGGTCTATGTCTGTGTCTGAATGGTTTGACATTTGACTTCAAGGGAATGGTGTGGATAATGATTGAAATATCATATGTTTTCAAATATTCATAACTCTAAGCTATCACATCTTGATATGTACATATAGCATCAATAATTCCTCTCCTTTCTTCAAGAGTACATAATTTACCAATAAGAATATTCTTTATATCATCCTGTGTTCCCATAATGTATGTTTCACATTGAATACTGAGACATTCCCTTTTGAATTATTGTTCCTAATCTTTTATCTTATCCAAATCAAAAATTTGTTCTAGTTGCAACATACCTCTTGGGATAGTGTTGGTCTTCAGATTGATGACCCCTTGTAAGTCCATTTCTACCTCTTGACACTCTATCTCATCATTTACTTGAGAAGAAAACACATCACAACTTGTAATGAAATCCAGAATATGCTTATCATCTTCAAATACCTAGAAGTTGGTGATGTTATCAGGTACCAAAAGTACTGGAGTGAGTTCCATAGTAAAATTCTTCAATCCAGAAAGTTGCAAGGGCTGCAATGTACTAGCCGCTTGTGCCTTAGAATCCGCAACTTGGTTCCTACTGCGAGGAATCGCTAGATGTTGAATGCATCAAATCCCTCAATGAGATCCCACACTCTATGTCTATAATTAGTCATCGTCCTGTCACAACATGAATACTATTTCCTTACCTACTTGACTACCAACTCAGAATCCCCAGAAACTTGTATCTTAACTTTCTACCTTGAGGCCATTAAAAACCCATGGATTGAGCTTCATATTTGGCCACATTATTAGTGCATTGGAATTGTAATCTATGAGCAAAAAAATAAGCCTTACCTTTAGGACTGATCAGTTCAAACCTTGCTCCAACACCTTTCTTATATTTGGATCCATTGAATTTTAACGTCCAACAACCATCAAGATCTGATTGCTTTGATTCACCTTTCATTTTACTACAAATAGGAGGCTTCTCAGGAAGAATTGGGATTTTACCCTTGTCATTATGTGGTTCTCCCTGTATGTTCAGTCTGACAATTGGGATTGGGTTAATACATTTTTGTACCTACTCCACAGCAGTCTGACATACATGAAACTCCAACTCAAAGGGGGGGGCAACGTGGAATCGACACAAATTGGGGAGCAATAATTCTTCAAAATTCATTTTTCTACCCAATTGGATATGATTATCCATAGACCTCTGGATGATTTCCTGAAATTTATCCAAAAAACTGAGCTTCCTATCATCTTGGTCATTAGATTCCTCTATTTTCTCACTTAGTGTTTTAGAATCACTGATGGACTTATCTTGTAGCATGAGAATTTACTCAGACCCACCAGATTCTGATGTAGATTCATAACAGGGGCCCTACAACATAAATACCTCTTCATTATCTAAGACTGATGCAACCAACATATAATTCCCATGCTGACCTCTGAAATTAATCTCATTTGAAGTACTCTGGTACTCAATGATTATATACTTCTTTCTGGACTCTCTTTCAATATTGATCTTGTTGGGTCTCAAAAACACTGGCTGAATGAACCACGAGAGGTTGCCACACTCTCACTATGTTATTGGCCAACTGACAAGGCCAACCAATATGGTTGAACCCTCTACTCTTAAGGCTCTACTAAACCTAGGTGGGTGCACCTATATAAGTAGCACATATTTTGAATTTATGTTTCCTACTTGATCTAACTATCCATAAATGGCAATTTAACAGTGGAAATATATGATCCTACCTTGGTATAATTTGTATATGCAATATCCAAGTATGAATTAATATGTTAAATTAAGAGATGTCAAATGAAATGAATAAAACTAATGTAATGTAAATGAGGCAGACCAATGGATTATTGGGTAAAACAGAGTCAAATGAAAGGTTTTAATTAATGTTTTCTATGTAGCAGGTCCTCTAATTGTTTGGCATACAACTATGAGTTTACAACTGGTATAAACATGCAAGAGTGTAATTGATAAACCCTACTTGAGGAAAAGTATCGAATCTAATTATCTGATTCTTCTTACTGATCCAAATGACATTCCTAGATTACTGTAATTGATTGACAGGAATTTTAATTCTTCTTTAAAGAATCCAATAAACCAAATCACACAGAAACAAAAAATGTGTACCGATAAATTGAATATATACTTGATACTTCAATTTAAACAACTAAGAAACATTAGATTGGAGACAATCAAATGTTTGCAAGAATCCAACGAACAATTGATACCAAAATGAAGCCACTAAATCAATAGTCTTTCATTATCTCCTTCAAAATTCATACATGCAACATAGTCTCCTTGAATTTCATCATTTCTGAAAATTTAATGCTTACAACAGTATCTCCTAGTCTAATTCTATCTTCTACTCGTCTCTTTTTACTTTGCATATATACATTGCCTTTTTAAAGGTTACAACCCTTCACAACATCTGTCTGGTGTAATTCTTCTTTTCAATGCAGCTATTCGTTTTAAAATATTTAATTACTTGCCATTGGAAAATTAAATATTTAACTTTAATCTTTGCATCCTCTTGATAAATTAATTTAAGTAATTATTTTTTGCTAGTTGTTTTCACCCACCAAATAAAAAAAACCATCTGCTTCCTAATCCCTTTGGTGAAAAAAATATCTTTGTTGATAAATCACTCTCTAGGTAAAACAACCATCCATTCTTGTAACTCCTTTGAGAAAAAATATTTCACCTTCAATGTAGATTTCTTCAAATTTTACCCTTTATATTCTCCACGGGTGAAATAATAGCTCATCCCATAAAAATGTGCATTTTATATTTTCTCCAAATAATAATATTCTCCATTATAAACATACTTTATTTAGCCTTTTGCTCATGTTTAGATGATATGCATTTTTTATTGGGGTGGCATGTCTCATTGGAGAGACTTCTTGCACCTTCTTCCTATAGCTATTCTCTTGCCGATGAGAACACATGTTGTTGGGCTATCGATATAACCTACATATTCAGAGAGACTTGAGAAAACCTTTCTTCGAGTAACCTTCTCTTGCTGATGAATTTAGGGTTCCTACAATTGCTTCCTTTATTTCAACCTTTGATGGAGATTATGCTTCTACCAGGGCTCGGCCTATCATTTTTCAAATACATGCTTTATTCCTCATAATTGAAAATATTCCCTTCTGGGTAAAATAATTAATTTCGCACCTTACAATTTTAGCTTTCTTTTAACTGACTGATGAAAATATTTAACCCTTCAATGAAAATGTAATTGTACTTTACACTATGGAGCGTAAAATATTATCACTTGTGTATTTCTGATAAATCTTTGTTTTTATTTCCCTCATTTCATATTGTATTTTATCAAATGGGAAACTCCAATAATATGCTCTTGTGTATCGGGGTATGGAGTAACTTAAGATGATCAAGTCTTCCACAACTAATTCGTTCACCGGTGAAGTAAATTTTGTCAGGCACCCGATAGGAATTTCACCAAAATTATTCTTATCGGTGTGACCCATAAGATCGATGAGACTTTGAGAAAACTCCCCCAAACAATACATGTCTTGTCGATAAGTCCTGCTTCGTATCTCTTGCCACGTACTTATTATTAAGGTTTTCTGTTGTAGAAGAAAATCATAGCAAGGGAAAACTACGTGCTTGTTGATCACCGAGATTCTTCTCAGGCGTAAGATACTTTCATTGCAAATGATTTCAATTCAATTTTGGAATTATTGAGAGATGATTCATTATTTAGAGATGACTCTAAAGTATGGTGGCATATCTACACACGACCTAAGGCTCAATTGAATGCAATATCCCATGCATTATCATTTTTTCAATGCCCCCACCAAGCTACTATTATACTAAATTTTGAATACATATCAATCTCTGATTGTTTCAATAGTGATAGCCTTATAATTTGGGCTTGTGAATGAACATTTCCCAGGTCATTACAGGCTTGAACTGTTGTTGCCAAGAGTTTGTTATACCTTTTGAGGAAATGGATAAAACTCAATAAACAAATCACATATCAGCCGGCTCCTCTTATTTATATTTCACATTGAATGGGCCTTATCCTGCGCTAATTCTCAATCTTTACATCTTTATATACATTTAAAAGATATGCAATCATTGCATTCTATTATACCACTGATGTATGCCTCCTCCTTATGATCAATACACCACAAGTCATTTGTACCTTTGTCTCTGTATGGTTTGTCCAGTCAGCTGGATGTATCCCGTATCATCTTTTGTGTGCAGCAGTTGTCTCCACAAAACATCCTTAGATATTGAAATCCAACATCCCTCTCCATCATAAGTCTCTTTTGTCTTAGTTGCCCAAAAATTTTCCTCTAAGAAAACCTTTTCACTCTTATTAGAATAAATTGTATGAGACCTTCCATTTTTGGATTCATTGGTCTATTGATTAGACAATTGAGCATATTTGGTAAACATAGGACATACTATTTGCTTGGTATCAAGAGTCCTAGTAGCCTTTTGACCAGTAGAAGGCAACCAAGATTGTATTAGAAAACTTGTAATCTTAGGAGACCTTAGAGTATGTTTGTGAATATCTCCATCAAGGTATCAAAATATACCTTCACAGAAGATTTTGCATTATCTAGTTTGATTAATTTCTTACTCTTTATTTGTAAAAAATTGAAGCTACCAATTCAAACACCTTTTGGAAGTCTCCTTTTCACAATCTTTCATTTTGTACTGAGACTGAAACAAGTTATGCAACCTCCAAGATTGTATTAGGAAAATGATCAAAAAATATCCTGAAGCTACGAAAATGCACTAGAACATTGAGTTATGTTAGAGGAGTATGGTTGTAGGACGGTTTGGCAAGAATTCATTAGGATTAAAAATTGTCGATGCTCCAAGTTAGTCATTTTGCATTTTCTGAAAATTGCACTTGTAAATTTCAATTGCAACCCACCACTTTCCCTTTTGGAAAAATTACCAAATCTAATTTTGAGAAGCCACCATCCTAGGGATTAGTTCATTTAGGGTTCATGAGCATGTGTGCAAAGTGACATTTCATCAATCTCAATTGTTTGCAAAATATCAAATGCCAAAGTTGACCTCTGTGAAAATTTCTTGGAAATGCAGATGCAAAAATTGTGTGAAATCATTTTGCTTTTGGCTTTGAAAAAATACCAAAATATGTCCTGAAGCTCTGAAAGTTGACATGGAGGTACATCAAGATAGGGAGAATCTGGAACATTAATCATTTTGTTTTGAAACCCTTTCAATTGCTTAACATTTATCCCCAAATTTGATCATTTTCATACAATCTCCACTGTTCTGACAACTCACTTTCTCAAAAACCCTTCTACATGTCTCTTTGAAACTTTGTCAAATTTGATTGTATGGAGCTGAAAAATGATGTGCACACCCACATATGTTAGATGAACACACCTGCAAGATGGCATAACATCAAAATGAATCGATTCAAAATTATGATTTTTCACAATGTGCTCTTCGGGCTACTTTTTTTACTGACTTTTGAGTGTTTTATTTAGACTTTTTTGATATGGCACCCTCAAATTTTGCCAAAATTGATGGTTCCAACAATGGCTCCATCTGGGGATGTATACCCCCTATGGGTATAGCAAGAATCCAGGCCTTTGGGAGAGTAGACCAAGTGTTTTATATACTGAGCAACATATTGAAATTATTTTCTGTCATGAAATGATATGGCCTCTTTGAAAAAAACCTCACCCAATTGATGGCATAAGGCCACTAAAAAAGAAATGCCAGTATCTTCCCCTATCATACACCTTATTTTGTTGTGATTTCATTGAATTCATTTTGAGAATATTTATGTAATTTTCCATGCTACTGTCATTAAAGATTTTTAGAAAGTCATTTTATTCAGCTTGTCTCATATTCCTTTCACCCTTATGCAGTTCATCATATGATAAATTTTTCTCACCTTCATGATACATAGTGTATCCACATCCAATGAAACATTCACAATCTTGCTCATTATCATATGTTACTGAATGATCCTACAACTGTACTGGGACCTACAAAATCTGACTTCTTTTCATTGAAATCAAAAATTTCCGACTTATCAACATTTTCTGAAACAATCAAATAAGATCTCCTTTCTATTTCTTCCTTATCAATAGTTGGTATTGACACATACTTTTGATCCACATAGTCTTCTTTATACATATTTAAATCAATCAATTTCGAATACTCATCCTCAATGATGTGCAAATCAACATCCTCCTCTCACAGGAAAGAACAATTCAAGTCACATACCTCTTCTTGGACACAAATAGATTTTTGATCAGCTTCAAAAAACTCATCATCACTGTGAGAGATGCACATGGAGTCATATGACCTATCACGCATAGTGTCTTCACTGTCAAAACAAATGTAGGCTGGAACCAAAACTTTGGAATCACCTTCATGTGCATACTTCTGGTATTCCAGAGTTAACAAATCTGACACTTGCTCACTACTAAGTGAACAAGTCTCTGCTTCCATGTCTTCAACCATGTTCCCAACCTCCTCTTGATCTCCACAAGAGCTGAAAATATCTCCTTGTTGTGAATCAAGATTCATGTGATTGTCCTCAAACTCATCTTCATTGTGGCATGATATACAATTCACATCCGTTTCAAATTCCAATTCATCAACACAACAATTTCCAACATCACCATAGTTATTCTCTTCACATGCTGATGTACTCTTGTCTTCATTTGAGAATGTTTTATCCTCATCATGGAGTGGTTTCAAAAACACAAAGAAATCATTTTGAGGTACACCTTGGTAGGGTGTCATTTCCGATCCTTCTATTATTTGATCACACAATGGTTTTAAAAAAAGTTCAAAACCACTTTTAAGTGTGCAATCTTTTTGTTCATCAATCATGTCCTCATGTTTATCTGCCATAGATTGATATGTCATGTGTTCTTTGTCAAGTGGATTTTATTCTTTATTGACCTCTTCTATATTTTCATCATCTTGGCCCTCATAAAATATTTCTTCCATGAACTCTTCTTCATCATCAATTGTGTCACCATGGTATTGGTTTGAGAATGAAGGTACAATTTGTTTATCTTTGCTTGCTTTATCACCAATATACTCCTTATGAAGTGTATCTTCAAGAACATCTTCATCATTGTAGTCCTCATCCAAAATTTTTGATTGACCACTCATATCATCATCATCTTCCTCACGTAGATTGTCATCATTTTCACTTGCATATGTATCCTCTATTGGATTCATTATTTGATCAATTTATACATCTTTACCCATACTATTACTTATGCCATCAGATTTGATATTGCTAGCATGCTCATGCCTGTGTATCCATAACACCAACTCCCCAATAGTAGTCGGCTCCGATGACTCAGACCAATGAACTAGATCAGGGTCATATATTCTCATGAATTGCTCAATGAGTACAAGATCACTAGGCAGAATATCATAAGGTGGATTTTCATCATTCTATTAAGTAAAGAGTGTGCAGATTCTCCTTTGTGTCTCCTTATGTCAATTTTTTTATCTAAGATACCTTGACCTCCTTCTGGATTATGTAAACACTCATCATCATTGTCCTCATACTGGCTCAAGAATATTTCTTCCAGATCCTCCCATGAAGATATACTTTGCACAAGCAAATTTTTAAACCATTCCCTTGCACTATCCCTCATAGATCTTGAAAAAAAATTCATAATAACATCCTCTGGATAAACTTGAAAGTTGACAATGACATCCCAGAATCATTCCATATGCTCATAAGTTGATTCATTCAATTCTCCATGAAATTTAGGGATATGCGTTAGCAGTTCTGTCTCATCATAGGGGTAAGGATTTGGGTAGCCTTGGACATTACTAAAGTTAAATGGTTTATCGATAATTGAAACAAAATTTGGAGGGCCATATGGGTTTTGGTAGATCATTGATCTTTTTTCAAGAAATGGAGGATGATTCATTTGAGGTAATGGTTGTGGTGTATAAGTGTTCTACTCTGAATAACACATATTACCTTCATTATCAAATTCAAGTCCCAATTGCAACATTTTTTGTTTCAATTGTAGGTTTTTTTGTTCCCAGTATAACACTTGTTGTTTCATTTCCTCTAATTCTTTCCTTGTCAGATGTCTTTTTTCTACTCCTAACATCTTGACAAAATGTTACTACTCCACAATATCTATGCATTATATATCAAATGAAAATAGAGTCGCCACCTACTTTTCAAAAAGTAGGAAAATTAAATGGATTGCTTTTGGTTTGCCCCCAGCAGAATCTCCAAACAAAATGTAAAATCTTGTTAAACCTATAAATGGAAAGGCTGAAAATATTTTTGAGTAATCCCCAATAGAGTCACCAATTTTTTGTGCATGACTCAGATGGGGAGCTGCAAACTACACAACTATGATTCTTTGGCTGAAAACCAAGTTTGAAACTATTTTGACTTTATCAATGGATAGGCTAGAAAGATTTCTTGATGGGTTATTCCCCAACAGAGTCGCCAATTTGTTGGGTTTCAAAAATGCTGGTTGAATGAACCACGAGAGGTTTCCACACTCTCACTACGTTTTTGGTCAACTCACAAGTCCAACCAATATGGTTGAACCCTCTACTCTTAAGGATCTTCTAAACTTAGGCAGTGCACCTATATAAGTAACACAAATTTTGAATTTATGTTTCCTACTTGATCTAACTATCCATAAATGGAAATTTAACAGTGGAAAGATAGGATCCTACCTTGGTATAAATTCTATATACAATATCAAGGTATGAATTAATATGTTCAATTAAGAGATGTCAAATGAAATGAATAAAACTAATGTAATGTAAATGAGGCAGACCAGTGCCTTATTGGGTAAAACGGAGCCAAATGAAAGCTTTTAATGAATGGTTTCTATCTAGCAGGTTCTCTAATTGTTTGGCATACAAGTATGAGTTTACAACTGGTATAAACATGCAAGAGTGGAATTGATAAACCCTACTTGAGGTAGAATATCAAATCTAATTATCTGATTCTTCTTACTGATCCAAATGACACCCAGATTACTATAATTGATTGAAAGGAATTTTAATTCTTCTTCAAAGAATCCAATAAACCAAATCACACAGAAACAACAAATGTGTACTGATAAATTGAATATATACTTGATACTTCAATTTAAACAACCAAGAAATATCAGATTGGAGACAATCAAATAATCACAAGAATCCAACAAACAATTGATACCCAAATGAAGCCACTAAATCAACAGTCTTTCATTATCTCCTTCAAAATTCATACATGCAACATAGTCTCCTTGAATTCCATCATTTCTAAAAATGTAATGCTTACAACAGTATCACCTATTCTATTTCTATCTTCTACTCGCCTCTTTTTACTTTGCATATATACATTTCCTTTTTAAGGTTACAACCCTTCACAACATCTATCCAGTGTAATTCTTCTTTTCGATGCAGCTATTCATTTTAAAACATTTAATTAGTTGCCTTTTGCAAATTAATATTTAACTTTAATCTTTGCATCCTCCCAATAAATTAAGTTAAGTAATTTTTTTTGCTAGTTGTTTTCACCCACCAAATAAAAATAACCATCCGCTTCCTAATCCCTTCAGTGAAAAAAATATCTTTGATGATAAATCTCTCTTTGGGTAAAACAATCATCCATTCTTGTAATTCCTTTGATAAAAAATATTTCACGTTCAATGTAGATTTCTTCAAATTTTACCCTTTATATTCTCCATGGGTGAAATAATAGCTCATCCCATAAAAATGTGCATTTTATATTTTCTCCAAATAATAAATTTCTCCATTATAAACATACTTTATTTAGCCTTTTGCTCATGTTTTGACGATATGCATTTTTTATCAGGGTGACATGTCTCATCGGAGAGACTTATTGCACCTTCTTCCTATAGCTATTCTCTTGCCGATGAAAACACATGTTGTTGGCTATCGATATAACCTACATAGTTGGAGAGACTTGAGAAAATCTTTCTTCGAGTAACCTTCTCTTGCCGATCAATTTAGGGTTCCTACAATTGCTTCCTTTATTTCAACCTTTGATGTAGATTATGCTTCTACCAGGGCTTGGCCTATCATATTTCAAATACAATGCTTTCTTCCTTATAATTGAAAATATTCCCTTTTGGGTAAACTAATTAATTTCCCACCTTACAATTTTAGCTTTCTTTTAACTGAATGATGAAAATATTTAACCCTTCAATGAAAATGTAATTGTACTTTACACTATGGAGTGTAAAATATTATCACTTGTGTATTTCTGATAAATCTTTGTTTTTATTTCCCTCATTTCATATTGTATTCTATCAAATGGGAAACTCCAATAATATGCTCTTGTGTATCGGGGTATGGAGTAACTTAAGATGATCAAGTCTTCCACAACTAATTCGTTCACCGATGAAGTAAATTTTGTCAAGCACCCGATAGGACTTTCACCAAAATTATTCTTATCAGTGTGACCCATAAGATCGATGAGACTTTGAGAAAACTCCCCCAAACAATACATGTCTTGTCAATAAGTCCTGCTTCGTATCTCTTGCCACGTACTTATTATTAGGGTTTTCTGTTGTAGAAGAAAATCATAGCAAGGGAAAACTACGTGCTTGTTGATCACCAAGACTCTTCTCAGGCGTAAGATACTTTCATTGCAAATGATTTCAATTCAATTTTGGAATTATGGAGAGATGCTTCGTTATTTAGAGAAGACTCTGAAGTATGGTGGCATCTCTGCACATGACCTAAGGCTCAATCGAATGCAATATCCCATGCATTATCATTGTTTCGATGCCCCCACCAAGCTACTGTTATACTGAATTTTGAATACATATCAATCTTTGATTGTTCCACTAGAGGTAGCCTTATAATTTGGGCTTGCGAATGAACATTTCTTAGGTCATTATAGGCTTGAACTGTTGTTTCCAAGATTTTGTTATACCTTTTGAGGAAATGGATAAAACTCAATAAATAGATCCCATATCTGCCGACTCTTCTTATTTATGTTTGTAATCTCTTTTGTATTTCGCATCGAATGGGCCTTATCCTGAACTAATTCTCAGTCTTTACATCTTTATATACATTTAAAAATATGCAATCATTGCATTTCATTATACCACTACCGTATGCCTCCTCCTTATGATCAATAGACCACAAGTCATTTGTACCTTTGTCTCTGTATGGTTTGTCCAGTCAGCTGGATGCATCCTATATAATCTTTTGTGTGTAGTAGTTGTCTCCACAAACCTTAGCTATTGAATGCCAACATCCCTCTCCATCATAAGTCTCTTTTGTCTTAGTTGTCCAAAAGTTTTCCTCTAAGAAAACCTTTTCACTCTTATTAGTATAAATTGTATGAGACCTTGCATTTTTGGATTCATTGGTCTATTGATTAGACAATTGAGCATATTTGGTAAACATAGGAGATACTATTTGATTGGTATCAAGATTCCTAGTAGCCTTTTGACCAGTAGAAGGCAACCAAGATTGTATTAGAAAACTTGTAATCTTAGGAGACCTTAGAGTATGTTTGTGAATATCTCCATCAAGGTATCGAAATATACCTTCACACAAGATTTTGCATCATCTAGTTTGATTAATTTATTACTCTTTATTTGTAAAAAATTGAAGCTACCAATTCAAACACCTTTTGGTAGTCTCCTTTTCAGAATATTTCATTTTGTACTGAGACTAAAACAAGTTATGCAACCTCCAAGATTGTATTAGGAAAATGATCAAAAAATATCCTAAAGCTATGAAAATGAACCAAAACATTGAGTTATGTTAGAGGAGTATGGTTGCAGGACAGTTTGGCAAGAATTCATTAGGACTAAAAACTATCGATGCTCCAAGTTACTCATTTTGCATTTTCTGAAAATTGCACTTGTAAATTTCAATTGCAACCCACCACTTTCCCTTTTGGAAAAATTACCAAATCTAATTTTGAGAAGATACCATCCTAGGGATTAGTTCATTTAGGGTTCATGAGCATGTGTGAAAAGTGACATTTCATTAATCTCCATTGTTTGCAAAATACCAAATGCCAAAGTTGACCTCTGTGAAAATTTCTTGGAAATGCAAATGAAAAAATTGTGTGAAATCATTTTGCTTTTGGCTTTGAAAAAATACCAAACTATGTCTTGAAGCTCTGAAATTTGACATAGAGGTACATCAAGATAGGGATAATCTGGAACATTAATTTTTTTGTTTTGAAACTCTTTCAATTGCTTAACATTTATCCCCAAAGTTGATCATTTTAACATAATCTCCACTATTCTGACAACATATTTTCTCAAAAACCCTTCTACATGTCGCTTTGAAACTTTGTCAAATTTGATTGTATGGAGCTGAAAACTGATGTGCACACTCACATATGTTAGATGAACACGCCTGTGAGATGGCATAGCATGAAAATGAATCGATTCAAAATTACGATTTTTCACAATGTGCTCTTTGGGATACTTTTTTAACTGAGTTTTGAGTGTTGTATTTAGACTTTTTTGATATGGCACCCTCAAATTTTGCCAAAATTGATGGTTCTAATAGATCTGATTCAGGACCCCTTTCGATGGTAGCCACATGTGAGAGTGGTATATATATGTATACCCATTCAATGCCTTAGTGAAATCCCGACCCAAAATCAAACCATAGGTGTCAGTAATGTCAACAACCTGAATGTTGATCACCTATTGCACCCTTGGATCTGATGCAACTTGCGTGGGGATCATGTTCATATCTCCTACTACACTTACTTTTGTTTTATCTAATTGAGTGACCTTCCTTTGGGAGGCAATAAGAGTAATACCTAAAGCTTTGTAGACAACAAAAGGCATAACATTTGTGGATGCTCCTAAATCCAATAGATAATTGTGCAGATTTTTTCCAAAGATACAAACAAAAATAAAAAAGGGAGGGGTTTCCATCTTGCCCTAAAATAGGCTCAACTAGGTGTTAGGTTGTGCAACTTGACTCTTATCTTTATCTCCCCCTTTGTCTGTAGGTGGGACTTGACTTTGGCCTTTGGGAGCCTATGAACTAAAAGATCTGACAATTGCCTCACTGGCGGTTACTCCTTATGGTGTTGTATTTGAATTAAAAGACCCCAAGAAATCATTCCTAATAGTAGGGACTCTCAATAACTCAAAAGAAGAAATACTTACCTTTACTTTCTTTAATTCCTTAGTCACATATTCACCCAATTGCTCCCCATTCATATAAACATGAGCCTCCTTGCAGCCACTAAGCTATTTGTCTTTTGATACTTCAATATTGTTTCCCTCTGACAAGTACTGTGTTGGCACATGAGGGTAAGATGGGTTATTACTAGCTTGCGGGTCTTGTGGAGTAGTGAAATTATTTGGAGGAATAGAAGTGGTGAAAGGACCTCTAGATTGTGGACTCCTGTTGGGCCTACTCCTCAAATCATATTTCTTGGTGGGTTGTTGAAACATCTGAACTTCTTCAACTCCAACTTCCTCTTCATCCAAAGGGCCATTATCATTCTCATTTTCTTCATTAAACAACTGAGAGATTTCATCTTCATTCAACACCTACTCTACCTCATTATCCTAGTCACTGGACTCTTTTTCTGGTTCATTCTCCTCATCTTTGGGGAATGGAGCATGGTTAAGTACCATTACTAGGGAATCATAAGGATTTGAGGGCACAATCTCTTGACCTTTGGAATTTTTCTCAACTTCATACTAGAAGATGGAAGCAATAGTTTGAAACTTAGAGAAATCTAACTCGTAATGTTGGCTTGTCTTATGGAGCCTACACCATCCAAATAGCGCTGCTTCTTCTAGGTACACACCACTTGGAGGCCTCTCCAGGGTACGAGACTGATCCAATGGAGTAGGAATTCCCCCATTATTAGGCCCAATATTCCAACGTCTGTTCTTCCTAGGTTGTTGTCTTCTTTCAAATCCTTGTCCACCTTGTTGCCCCCTATCATAATTCTAGCTAGAGCCTTGTCCTCTTTCAAAAAAATTATTTATGTCATAATATTGCCCTCTATCAAAGTTTGGTCCTTTAGCAACATCTTTGTTCTCTCTGTTGTAGTTAGACTGCATTTTGTGTAGCCTGAAGTTGGTTGTTCTAATTTCTCAGGTCAGTCACCTCCATATTTAGTTTCTTCACTTTCTCAGATAACTCATCCAACCATTCTTTATCTAGACCATTGTGTGGTGTTGAATTCACATTACTGGGAGGGTATCAAGATGCTCCTCCAAAACCAACAACCTGACTCAGGACTTTTGAATTCTGTAAATATGTAGGAAAACTAGCCTGCTGCTACAGATGAAGGGGGTGATTGGCTCCCTACTGAGGATAAGAGGTCATTGGCTGAGATTGATTTACTGGAGGACTAGAGTGTGGGACCAAAGGAAATGAGGGTACTGGATTCATAGTAGGAGCATGATTAGTTAAGGCATCGTTAAGAGCTTGGACTTGTCTAGGGTGAGAAGTTGGTCCTAGGGATGGAAATAGTCTTGACAAATGTTGCCTCAGACCTGTGCTGACCTTGAAAACTTCTGTGTATGCGGTGAGCAAGGTAGCTGGGGGATTAGTCCCCCATTTCAGGAAGGTGAATGTAAGGCTATCAGGGGCCTCAAAGTAGACCTCCAGGGAAGCGTGCTCATTTCCAACCTAAGGTGCTTGAATTCTAGTGTATGCTCGATGTAATCTATTGTTAAATGATCCTAAAGGCTCATTGATTTCCCTCTTGACTCTAGTAAATTGTATAGAGAGCTCATTAGCACTAATGGGAATTTTAAACATTTGCAAAAATGTAGTCTCCAATTCCATCCAATTATGGATAGAAGTAGCAGGTAAGTGATTGTACCAATAAAATTCCTCTTTCCTCAAGGAACAAGGGAAAATACTACATGTAAAATCCTCATGGTTGATTCCTCTATCCCTTAGGAAGGTCTGAACAATCTTGATATGCTCCTTTGTTGTCCTATTAGGATCATTGGTATGGAACTTTGAGCAAAAGTGCTCAGGGTTCTTGGGCATGGCATTGTAATTATTGAAGATCAAAGGAGATGGATTATTGGCCAGGAAATCCATTGGTGGGCATGGGGGTGGTAATGGCTGATTTATGGCTGGTTGAGGCTATTGAATGGGAATGCCTTCAGAATCAGATGAAGATGTGGATAATGAGGATGATGGAAGTGGCTGGGTGGATGGTGATTCTTCCCCTATTTGGGCCCTTCTTGACCTAGTAGGAGCTTGCAACTCTTGAAATACTTCCTCTCCTAGAGTAGATCTAGTTATCCTTCTGAACCTTTTAGGAGAGATGGCATTTAGAAAATTTTCCAACTTGCTTATTTGGCCCTCCTTCTTGCACCAATCCGTTAATGGTGTTTTCTGCATGGCAACAACTCAGAAAAAATATGATTTCCTATCTCTCTTGAAAGGTAAATATCTATCAACAAGCCTCAAGAGATAACCCCAAGGTCTCTAATATCAGGTCTTGAGAATGCAAATAAAACAACTCAAAGATAATGTGAAAATGCTAGTAATCACAAAGGGACCTTACTACAAGAAAATATTCGAATCAGATTTATCAGATATAACAATATATTGATACTTCAAGACCTAAAATTAACCCAAATAATGAAAGAAATAACAAAAGATAAGGGTTTCAGAGGTAATTCTAAGACTAATTCTAACCCTAGGATTAACAATGCAAAAGATAAGATGCTCAAAATGGACCAATCTCTCAGAAACTACTTCCTATTTAACCTAGATAAATGTGCAATCTTACAGAAATAGTGCAATCTTCTAAGGTGTTTAAGGTTTTTAAATCATGCATATTCATTCAAGACAACCCTATTGCAATCAAAATGAACAAACATTCATAATTTAACTAAGCGCGGTTTTAAGTCCATGCTAACTTTGCAAAGCAACTAACAATCAACTAACTACAAAATTTATGGACTAGAGATTGCTGCAAACACTTCAAGCATAAAACCTAAGCATTACCAAACCATCTAACATAAAATAAATTAAGCAATTCTAAATATAGAACATCAAGAACTATGCTAGAGAAAACTCAACACAAGAAAGGCACCAAATCACAATGTATTTGCTTGTATTAAATCACCCAAAGTGGCAATAGTTCCAATCTACTATTACAACACTTTCTTGAAGATAAACTAAACTCTAACTCTAATTCTTGCTCTTACAATTCACTCTAATGTGAAATTTTTTTAACTTCTACCCTTTACAAATGAGGCATAATGACAAAATTATAGTGAACCCCCCCAAGATAGGTCGACCCAATTAGGGTTTACAATGATAAATGCCACACAACAGGTTCACCAAAAGATACTCAAAAATAATAGAAAATGTGCAATTTTCACCAATTTCATCCAAGTCAGCTTAGGTTCTCCAAACACTCGATCCAATGCATGCGAAGGAAGAGGAGAAAATAATGGGGAAGTACAAATTTTGATGCAGCCTTGCATTAACTACTTACCCCCTTTGTCTTTAGCACACTCCACTTTATCATGCGCTAACAATAACACCTTGTCCAAGTCGGAAACAAGTGGCATAGGAAAAACCCTAACTCTTCTCTCAAGTCACTTGATATCATCTCTTGACTGCTTCACTATATTATCCCAATCCTCCTTAGTTTTTTGATACCTATCAATGACCGCAATGTAAGTTGCAACATCATCTAGCTGATGTTTGGTAATAGGGCCTTCATTGATTGGAGAATAGACATCTCACCAGCATTTCCTTAACTTCTCCAAGCTAAGATGCTCTAGAGAAAACTTCTTTCTTCCTATCATTACTTCAAAGAAAGAGATACACTTATTATAGATATCAGTCAAAGTGACCTCAATCTATCTTCCCTATTTGTATCTTTTCTTCAAGGACTTTTGCTTCATCTGTAGAATTTCAAACCACTCCCAAGGCTTTGGAACTCTTGAGGAAGGAATAATTCCATCCTTTACCATTTGGTCCTCTATGTGCTCCATGATAGTGTTTGCCTTTTGCAACAAGAGATATGTATCTTCCTTATCCCAATCCAACAAATTCTTCAGCCAATCCAAGGATCTCAATGCATCCCCTCCAATCAATAGGATATCCTTGATGGCATTATCTCCCTTGATCTACACTCCCTACAACCGGTTGGTTGTAGCATGTGTGGTGCTCTTCATCCTTTCCAATTATGGCATTATCTCTTGGTGTAGAAAACCTACAACAGATGAGGAAGCACCAATGGATTGCAAGGGTTTCATCAACTCTTGCAAATATCTCTTGAGTTTCTCATTTCCTTTCTATAATTTGGATTTAGTTTGTGCCTCTTTCCTCAATCAGCCAAGGATCACAACACTGGAGCATTCATACTCCGCAATGTCTTGCTCCATGGAAGCATGCCCGAGATTGATAGTCTGCAAATTGTAATCCTTCCCAGTCACATCATCTCTATCATTTTCAAGAGTAGGGGTAGCAATGTGGACTACCCTGTTATTCACATAATCTCTCTCAATATTGGAAATGACTCTATCTTTATTTTTGGTCTTTCCCTTTCCAATATTTTTCAGTAGGTCATCCCAATTGGGAGGAGTGTCATCCACTACTATCTGCTTACTTTTCAACTCTTTATCTAACCAGCTTGGAATAGTGGATTTTGAGTGTACCTTATCTTGTACTGGTGAAGGAGTCCTAACTAGCACTTCTTCCTCTAGAGAAGGTCTTTCCTCCTCACCTCCTATAGGAAAATCCCCACAATCTCTCAAGGGAGATTGCAGAACCATATCTATCTCTACCCTAGCATTGTAGAGATCACCTTCCTAGAATCCTTCCTCATCAAGGTCCTTAAGATCCTCAACATCTTTTGGTTCATCTCAAATATTTCCAATCTCATGGAGAGGAGGGATGTCCTCATGCTCGGTGGCATGAGCAGTCATGGGAACACTTTATTTTGGTGCAACCTTCTTGGGAGAAGGAGTCCTTGACCTCCTAGTGTATACTTGTGTCTTCTCTCCCAAGATCTCAACTTCCACTACAGGTGTTCCACCTTCCTTGTTTTCTTTATCAGCCTCCTTTTGCAATAATCTCACAATTCTCCTTCTCTTCGATGAAGGGACACTAACCTCCTCTTTCTCTTATTTACCTCCCTCGACACTCTTTTTTCTAGGGACATGTTTTCTTTTCTTAGCTATTGGATTCCTCTTCTTTTCTTCTTCCCCTGAATGAAAATCCTTAATCTTGATTTTAAAAGGAGATCTCACCTTGGTTTTTCCTTTAGGATCTTGCTTAATTGACTCCTTAGATGCAGAGTGAGACTCCAAGTCTCCCATGAGATCGTAGGTGCATTGCACACCCTCAGTTTCCAACTCTAACATTTTATGGTTGAGACAGAGGTTAGTATACTTGATGATTGGAGCCATGACCTTCTCTAACTCTATATTTTCTTCCTCCAACCAATCAACTGCTTTAATTGGCTTATCCTTCACAGCCTCAAAATTATGACCTTCGATTAGATTCCCATCCTCCTCAACTTGGTTAGGAACAACCCTTATATTGTACAACCACACCAAGCTAACTGGTAACCTAGATATTTTCTTTTTCCTGACCTCAAATTCATCACCAAGGTTGGCCCAGTAGTCCTCTATCTTATCCTTGTGGTTGCATTCTTTGCTTTCCTTCTTCTAGGCCTTACCAATTATATCAAACCTAGATCTCTTGGAGTGGAAGGAGAGACCAAGAGTGCTCATCTCTTCCTCATAAGCATAGTTCAAGATGATAGAAGGGCATACTTCATTAGTGTCTATCCTCAAAGGTAAGTCATTACCAAATCCGGTCTTGTGCTTCTCCTTCTTCACAACCATCTGAGACTATATGGAGTCATCTGAAAACCTTCAATCCTTATGTAAGAAAAGTTGGGGAACTAAATGAACTAAGCTCCAAACCTTTTAATCCATTCTTTGGCTCTGTCTAAAGTCTGTCCATGCTCTGAACCTTGGAGCAACCTGGTGATATACATGGTGAATGCATCATTCACCCTCCTATATCTTGAGTTACCCAGGTGTAGCTATGGGTAAACTTCATAAATTACATATTGTACAAATATACCCCTTTTGCTCAATCCCTTATAGGGGTGAAACCTAGCCAAATCATAGAATAGGTAAGAGGTCATTGTGAAACTCTTGGTCTATAAGACATTGCACATTTTCTCATGAATTTTGGCACTTATAATGACTGCCCAGTGGCAATTTGTACCCTATTCCATCCTAGCAATAACATGGAGCATCCAATTCTTGAACATTCCTACACTCTTCAATCCTACCACCCTACTAAGAAGGGTAATAGCATCGTAATACTCCTTTTTGAACTTGAGTCTGACCAACTGCTTGGGAAACTTGGAGAAATGGGACCTAGGCTTCTCCAACTAGGAATTGATAAGCTATTGGGATTTGACAACATCCATGTCAAATGCCACCACATGAGACCTATCTGGCATGTCAAAGGTCTAGGCCATGAACACTGGATACAAATTTTTTTTAATCCTACCTTGGGGACCAATTATCCTCTTTGTATCTCTGTCATAGTGCCTTTCAAATTCAAGTACTAGCTCATAGCACTACACTATAGGGGGAAATCCAACCACATGATCCAATCTCGACTCCACTGTTCTCTTAGCCAACAAAGGACGATCTTGTGTTGCCATCATGGTCTTGAACTCCTCATATTCCCATAGTCCAACATTAGTATCCATAACCCTTGACTAGATAGAGGAGAGCTTTCTTTCTAGAATTCTACTCTTGATATCCAACTTGATTCTTTCCACCTCAAAAATGGAAGACCCCTCTGCACCTTGGTCCACTACCTTACCCTTGGCTCCATTTGTCATTACTTTACCTGATTCAGCTTGCATTTGACAAGAAACCAAAGTAAAGACACATGGAACACAAGTTAATCTATTACAAAGATAAGTGCATCCTTAACATAAATCTCATGATAAGCCAAATGCTCAAAAAATTCATAAATTTTAATCATTTCAAAGTTCGGATTTCCAAACCTTTTGTGGAATCTAGGCCAGAGAGGAATTTTGGGAAATTCCCATCCAGGCGGATTCATGTGAAGCAAGCACCCAAGCATTCAATAATCACTCAATCAACTATTACCAATCACGAAGCACCATGAAGCATCTTAAAACAAGGCTAAGTAAGCCATCAAACGCATAATCATTAAGAAAACTTAATGCAATTCCTCAATTCTCCATTTTCAACAAAATGTCAAGAAAATCCGTCAAGGACGGAAATCCATGAGAAGGGTAACAACTCAAAAACTTCGAGAAAATGACGAGGCAAAGAACTTTTGGGAAAATACTGAAGACACAGATTCCAGCGAAACTAATGCAACTTTCCATTTAACTCAACTTTCAAAAAATTGACAAAGGGATGGAAAGACTAGGTAAATGCAGCCCTAATGAAATTCCACGAAGGGCTATAATCTCTAGATCAATGCACACTCCAAGAGATAGATGAAAAACTGAAAGGTTGGGAAATTCTGATGGTTAAGGAATTTCTTGACGACGTCAAAAAATTGGATGTTCACATTTTATGTGACCTCCCACAAATCAATTAAATGATCACGAATTAGAAAATCTGAAGCCTAGAATGGTGTGGTTTAAACCTCCTTAAAATAAATTTCAAACCTGAAACTCACAAAAAGGGAAATGAGAGGGAGTGGTGATGATTTCGTAGGCACAAAAACCCTAAATTTCCGCCATTAACGCATAAGGCAAGCATGAACTCGACTCTCATTATGAAAAATATTAACAATTGGTTCACGCTGAATCACTTGGGGTAAACAGTCTCACAAAATGGGAAAACCCCAACCATGAGAAACCCAACCAAAAATCACACAAGAACTCAAACCTCAAAATGATGCAAGACCAGAAATGTAGACAAAATGACCAAACCCTGCCACATCGACACTTTGACTCATAGTACAAATGTGTACACCATGAAGAAATTTGATTCATTTATCAAAGAAGGGAGGGCATCATGCGCTTACCATGAAGATAGAAGAATCAAAATAACAAAAGTCGGAAAGACAGCCAAGCAAAGCACAAACGGCCTGTAGAAAATCCAACTAGAAAAATCGACTCCAAATCCAAATGCCTAACTCAGCACCAACACTCAAGCTCAAGCACTCAAGAAAAAAAAAGGAAGAAAATGATAAATTTCAAATGGCACAAATTTTCCCAAGAGTCAACTTAATACACACCTTGGGCAATCTCACAATCAATGTAGTCAAAATGGGTTAACCCAGAATCCGGGAATCCCACAAGGTGACAGACATTCAGAGGAATCCAGTCCCAATGAAATTCTGCAAAGAACTAGAATCTCCAAATTTCCAATGAAAAGCAACTACCATCGGACTCTGAAAGGAATTCGAGACAATCCGACAGGAGTGAATTTTCTGGAGTTTGGTGAAAAACCCGAAATGAGTCAAAAACTTAGGATTTTCACTAGGTCTCATGGATGAACCATTCCATTAGGAAAGATAAACATTAAAGCACATAACCAAGAAAGAAAAACACCAAAATTCAAAGAGCCAAAAGAAAAAGAGCAAAAGAAAAAAGAGAGAAAAAGAGTGTCCCCACTTTTAGTGGGGCGTGTGTACAAAAAGTGCACAACACTGTCTAACTGGGATTCAAAGTTTGAAAGTTTCTATAAAAATGTGCTTGCAAAATGTGGATCAGTCATTTTCCCTCCAGTAAGGATAATGGAAGTTGGTTCATCTTCTAGTAGCACTGATAGAGGACATAAAAGAGGGCAAGAGATTATTGAATACAACCCTCTAGAAAGAAAACTTCCCAAGATTGAAGGAAAACGGAAAGAAAAGGAAATTGTAGACATTTTAAATGAAGAACCTGAGAATCCACTGGAAAACAACTCCGATATTGAAAAAGGTAGTGATAAAGAAGAAGATCTATCAAAAGAAAAACTACAACAACTTATCCAAAGTACATGTGGTATGCAGAGAATCACAAGGTTATGGTTTGTCAGACCATCATACAATCAAGATTTAATTCTAGAAGTTTTGAATGCTCATATTGAGAATTGTAAGATAATATTGGAAAGTTTGAAGGATATTCTACCTGAAGAGATGATTGAGTGTAGCAAAGAATCATTAGGCTCTGAAGAAAAAGGAAAAGAAGAAGGTGAATTTATCTCTCACCTGAAGGAACAATTTAGACTATCCCTTATCAAGCTTAAGAAGAAAATGAATGAGTTGAGACAATACATTAACTCAACCACAGGAATCTACAACTATTGTGTTTGTTGGCCCCATGCAGTCAAAAATTACAAGGAGAAGCTAGATCAGATTGAGACAAAATTGAACGATATTAGAAAAAGCTTCGACATGTCTCAGGATCAGGATGACATTATCAGAAGAAGAATTTGAGAGTTACAGAAAAGTTGAATAAAAATTCAACTATCCAAGAATGTTCTTGTGGACACCTTTTGGAAGGTAAAAGACTTAATTGAGTGTAGGCTAGAGCAGTTGGTGGAAATTATGCAAAATGGTGAAAAATTGGAAGAAGCAATCACAATTCTTGAATCTCTCATTGAGATTATCAACAAGACTTCCAAAAACAATAGATTAATTATCAGCATTGAAAGTGCAATTGATGGTTGGAAGAAGTTTCTTCTAGAAGTGAAGAAAAAGGAAAGATAATTTTCTAAAGATAACAACAAATTTTTATCAAGTTTTTAAAATTTTGATCAAAGGAGAATAGTTGTAAGCATATATATGCTAAATTTTTGAAGAATTGATAATTTTTGAACACATGTTTTGTCACTTTTTGTCAAATTTTTAGCATATGGCATCCCAAATTTTTTATTGATGTCAAAAGGGGAGAGAATGAAGTGAAAAATGCCTTATGAATCCCAGGGGGAGAAAGCGTAGCAAGAAGTTTGGCAATATACCTATAATGATTTTGAAACTTAGTCATTTTTCACTAAGTGTTGCCCTCAATGCCAAAGGGGGATATTGTTGGCATATGGCTAAGGAGTTTGGCTTGTAGGTGTTGTCATTGATGGAAACCCAAGTCATGCAACCCAAGTCTTGCCTCTGAATGAGCAAAACTATTTTGGCTCCTACTGACAGAACAAAGTAAAGAACAAAGGATTTGGTTAAAGGCATAAAAGGTGATCTAGTCATCCCACCAGACATATATTTTGGGTTATGGATCTTTGAGGAAGGTCTGTAGAGGATTTTAGTATCTTGGTTTTGATTTTCAAACACTGGTAAGTAATCTAGGAGGTACGAGGCTCTAATTTGTTAATTATCTATGCTAGAAGATCGACCCGACAAAGATGGAATTCATCGGATGTATAAGATGGAATTAATTATAAGTCTCAATGTTGGAATAAGTTTTATTTGGGTCATCTCTTTTTCTTAACTGACTTTGGAGGATGCGCATAAAGATTTTGTGGTGGCTCTAGCCGACAAGTTAAAATATCTTAATACTTTATGAAGCCAATTGTTGGATTAGTAAGTCTTTGTTTGTGGATATATAAGAGATTGTTTTTATCATTTAAAGGTGTGAGAAATGAGTACAAATATTAAGAATTGTGAATTGTGAGATCTAGCAAAGTAGTAATGCGAATTTGATCATAAGTGATGTGAAGATTAGTAAAGAGAAGATCCCGAATAAGATTCATGAGCTTCAATGGAACTGTTACCTGGCATGGTCAGATGCTGTTATCTCAATTCACCCTTCAGATGGTTTTAATCTAAATTTTTTAGGCAATAAGCCTTTCTCTTTTGAGCAGTGAGCTCTAGGAAGTGTGCCTGAATGCAAGTGCATTCCTTTTGTAAACATTATATTTTGAGTACTCAAATTGTGGATTAATCTCCACTGAGGTTTTTCCCCTACCAAGGTTTCCATGCAAAATTTGTGTCATGATGTTATGGATATTTAATTTTAATGCATACATATTCTCTTAATGCAATTATTTCATGTTTTGAATGATGAAGTTCAAATATTGTTGAGCACTTATTCACACCCCTCCCTCTCATTGTTCCCTTGAGTCCAACATCATCAACATAATCTTACAATATTTTATGTATGTAATCATGAAATATCAATGTCATTGCTCGTCAATAGGTTGCACCTGCATTCTTTAATCCAAAAGGCATCATAACCCAACAAAATGTCCCCCAAGTAGTTGTAAACATTGGCTTGTATTGATCTTGTGGGTTGATGAAGATTTGATTATATCCAAAAAATCCATCCATGAATGACAACAAGGCATGTCCTGCAATTGAATTGACTATCATGTCGATATTAGGAAGGGGAAAATCATCTTTTAAAGAGGCTTTATTCAAGTCATAGAAATCTATACACATCCTAATATGATTGTCGGGTTTTTCAACTGCAACAATATTTGAGATCCAAGGAGAATAATTAATAGGTCGAATGAAACCAACGTCAAGGAGATTTTCAAGTTCTCCTTTAACAAGCAAGGCTATTTTAGGATTATTTTTTCTTATCTTTTGTTGAACATGCTTAGCATTGTCAGCAAGAATAATGTTATGTGTCACTATTTTTGGATTGATTCCTAGCATGTATGAATATTTCCAAGATTTTATTTTAAGAAAGTCATGAAGCAAGGTTGTAGTATTGTCTTTTTCTTCTTCATCAAGGAACTTCCCTATTTTAATGATTTTTTATTTATCATCGATATCTATTGGTATATCAATTGTATCCCCTAAGGGAAGCACATTTGACTTCGGAAATTCCAGATCATAGGGTTCCATACTTGTATGTTTCTCATGGGTATCGATATCTTCTTGCTTGGTACTAATCAGAGCACAAGTAACTTTCCTCTATGAAAAATATTTCTTATTAGAAGCTCCAAATAGTTGTTTTAGAGGTTCATCATTTTCAAAGTACTCCAAGGATGGTGGTAAATCTATATCAAGTAATTCAGGATGTTTTAATGGGATATTGATTCGTGGTTTACATGTGATGGTATTGATGTTTAGTGATGGTTTTTGATGTGCTTTGGTGAAAAAAGAATATCCCAAACCAGTCTTTGTCTCTTGTGTGTTAGGTTCTATAGGAACTCGAATTCCTTGTTCATGTTTTCCACAACATTTACCATTATATCCCAATTATTTCACAAGTTCATACCCTTTTCCATAAATTCGTTCCATTTATTTAGGATTAAGTGGATGTTGATAATCTATCACATCAAAATTTGTTGTGTAAGTTGCATTTTCTTCCAAAGTGGATGAGGTAGATGTTTGGGAAGGTTTTTCCAAATTCTAAGCTATCATAACCATTGGTTGTTTCAATTTTTCATCCTCTTTTTCATGTGCTTTTGTATTTTCCCATAAAGGAAGGAGTGAATTCTAATGATCCCTAATCATCACCTAGCAACGTAGATATGGATTCTTCTTCATGTTTGTTGATCTCAAGAGGTTCTATGCGAGATGTTGGAATCAATATTTTTAGAGGAATTGTTGTGCCTTTTCCAAGTTGTAAGCAACTTTTAGGCTCAGGGTCTATTTCAAATTGATAAAATTTGTTGTTATAGACATATTTCATTGTTCTATGAAGGGTCGAAGGCACTACATTCATCTCATGAATCCATGGTCTTCCCAAAAGAAGATTATACAAAAGATCATAGGACATGACATTGATTTTTAAAGGTAGCCATTTCGACTGTAATAGGTAAGGTAATTACACCGAGCGGTTTCTTTGTTATATTGTCAAATACTCTAATAGACAAGGAATCAGGTTTGATTTGTGATTTATCCACACGTAATATTTCTAGAAGTTTCACACTACACACATTAAGTATAGAACCATTGTCAACAAGTGTCCTTTTGATGCCTACTAATTGAATTGGGCTATTATCATAAAGGTTTCATTTTGTTTCCTTCATTCTAACAGAGGGAGTTCATGTTGATGAAAGGTAATATCTACATTAACTATATTCATTCCTTGTATTAGAGATTCCACATAATTTGCATTTGTGCCAAAAGGAACCACTATTTGTTGCAATGATGTTTGGAGCATAGTGTGATAGTTTGGTGAATTATGAAGAAGCTCCCAAAGGGATATCTTTGCGGGAGTATTCTTAAGTTGTTCAATGAGATCATACTCTAGAAGGTGAGAATTTAAGTGAGGGGCACTAGGTAATATGGGGCTGGGTAAAGTTAAGGGTGTTTCGGTTGCGGGTTATTTCTAGTGTTATGTGTGTGAGAAACAACATCATGCTTAGGTGGGTAAAGGTTAAACTCGGGTTTAGGTGGAGGTTGAGGTTTATGTGAAGGTGGGTAAAGAAAAAGTTGCAATTGAATTACATTGACATCTTTTGTTTTGGGTTTCTCACAACCAACTTGATTGTATGGATTTTGTGAAATGAAGTCTTGAAGGGCTTCATCTGACATTGCAAATTCATCAATACGAAAATGTGTGGGAGGTAAGTTATCATTCGTTGGTTATCACAAACCTTAGTGGATGATCTTAGTGAGAGGAAGCCTTGAAGGGCTTTGTCTAACATATCCAAGTCATCACTACTAAAGGTTTGGATGATATAGTTTTTCTAAATTTTATCATTATTGTTAGTGTTTCATTTGATGTGTTTAGGTTTTTATTTTCATTTGCTAATGAATCTTATCTAAATGAACTAGGAACTAATGCTGAAAATAAAAATTAGAAAAATCTAATGCTATCTATAATTTCCATGAAAGTAGATGATACAAATTCTAATAATTACAATGTAGCTGAAAGTAATTGATCTAAAACAACAAACTGGGGTAAACAACAACTAAAGAAACTGGAAACTAGATTCTACAAATAGAGAGGCAAAATGTGGTCTGGGACTAAGTCACCCAGGGTGGCGAATTAGTTCTAGTAGGGGTATTTTATAGGTTTTTCTGAAGTTTCTAATGGATGTTTATGTGTTCTATACTATATGATGCAAAGCTAAAGTGTATATGCAAAATTTCACCATTGTTCAAGGAAATGAAGGGAAAAAATGCAAGCTTAAATGAGCTTTTCACTAATGCAAAGTTTAAAACCCTCTAACACAAATTAAACAATGTAAAATGCAATGCAAGGATAATGTAAGCTATTTCTAGTATGTAAATTAACTTTTTATTAGAAATATGATGTTCAATATGTAGGTTCACCAAAATGAACCATAGATTTCTGGGGATATAACTACCTTGCATTTCTAGGGTTTTGCACCTAAAAGGAGAAAGGTATCCCACAAAATTCTAAGGGTTCACTCAAAAATAATTCAAATATGATTGAATTATGTCTAAATAGGAGATCCTAAATGCCAATAATTTATGAAAGAGATCAAATGGTAATGCAAAACTTAAAAAATGTACTTTGTTTGAAAACACATTATGATATGTGGAAAGGTAGATTGAATTCAATATAAAACAAGATAAATAATCCAAATATAAAGAGTGCACCTGGAAACTGATGGAGGCTAGGGTGAAGACTATAGCTATTTCTGAAATTCTAGAAAACTTGATTTTTTGGCCAAGTGGGACACTTTTGCCAAGCTAGGTGACTTAGTCCCAGATCTGGAAAACTGCTCTAGAACCCATTTTTCCTAGTGGATATTAAAATATACAAAAAATTATGTCAAACATGTACAATAGGAGTAAGTCACCATAGATGGTGACTTAGTCTACTTTGGATTTTCTGAAAAATCTGAAAGTGGAAATGGAAGCCTTCAATCTACACTGTTTTTTGATTGAAACTCAAATCCAAACCTACAAGAACACTTGCAAAACATAATATAATTTGGATTCTAATGGGGTTTTTCCTTGTTCAAACCCCTAAATGTTATTTAAACCTTGAAAAATATAGTGAAATATGTGATAAAACCTTAGCCTTGAGTGCATTCAAGACTAGGAAATCTGAAGTAAGATGCAACCCTATTCAAACATGTAAGAATAAGATGCATAAATTAGACTAGAATGATGTGAGAATCATTTAAAGAGACCCTAAATCACATTATAAATGAATCTTAATTACATGTAAAACCTTCCTTAGGGTGAAACAAAGAATATGGAAGATGGAATCACTTGGAAAACAAGTCTTTAGGCTTGGATTGATGGCTAGTTGCATCTCCCCAACCTAGAATTCTTCATGATTCTCCATAGGAATCCATGATCAACTCTTGACAATGCAATATCTTGGAAAAAAAGTGAGCTTTGAAGACTTGCAAAAACCCTAGCTTGCTGCCCTAAGCTTCAACTTTGTTGTAGATAGACTAATGAATCTTCTCGTGAAAGATATTCAACACTTGACTATTGAGTTTGTTTATTAAAAATGACTAAATGTTGTAAAAAATGACCTAAAAAGTTATATTTATAGGAATAAATACCTAATTGAACATTATTTTGACCTAACAAGCTGGCATCCATCACAAATTTTGATTAAGTCGGTGATTTTCTTGCTGAAAATTGAAAATTCCCCCAAAAGGGACATTAGTCACCACCCTAGGTGACTTAGTCCCACTAGAGGTTTTTGAGGTGGGTTTTAAGAAATTTAAATAATTTGAATGTTATTTGTTGGGATTTGTATGATTTTTGAGTAAAATAAGCTTGAAGGTCCAAAATATTGAGTCTTAGGGGCCTATAACTTTTAATTTTTAAGGAATGATTGATGTAAGACCACCAAAATGGGTCCAAATTAAGCGTGAAATTGCCTCTTTCTTCAAGAGTATATAATTCTCTATGTTACAGAAGTACATCAAAAAACACAACTCTATTTGAAGACACTCCACATACCACATCTGAAGTTGAAGGTATAACATTGTTTACGTGTTAATTTCAAGGTACGTCATCATTTACATCTCCAATTGAAGGTACACCATCTATCCCCGATGTTGTTGGCATTCCTAATGTTGATGCAACTTTACCTTTGAGAAATCCTCTTAGATTTTTTCATAGAAAACCTAAATATTTGACTGATATTGATGCTAATATTTTGAAATCAATGGTTGATAAGATTCCAAAATGTAAATGTCAAAGATATGTGAAGATGATATGGATATTATTTTTTGAGAAGCTAAGTGAGGCTAGAAGATGTGAAATATTTATTGAAATGATAAGGAAACTAAATTTTAGGCCCACCATGAATATTCTTGGGCTAATAATATCAGATGACTCAACTGAGAAACCCATTGTAAAGAATCTAATGAGTGCCAATTAGAGCATGGGTTCTACCTCACACATGGAAATAGTAATGCCACACAATGTGTGATGACATCGACATTAGCAAGAAGTCAAACCAAGAATAATATGATCCTTTCAAAGGTGAGTAAAACTATGAAAATAAGTAGAGCATCTCTAATGAGAGTGAAAAGGAGGCGTGAAAGAGTGGAGAATCCAAAAAACAATGAGTTAAGGATTTTCGGGTAGAGTACCACAAAAAGACAAAGAAATTGTTCAATCCTTGAGAGATATATAATACAACAAAGAATAACACAAGGGTATCTCCCAATCAAAGGGATGTTGTAATAAGGAGAATTGGTAGTCAAATTTGTGAGCCACATCCAAAGCATTTTTGGATACCACTCAAACCCATTTTTTTGCTAAATTTGTAGAGATATATCCTAAAGTTAATTTTTTTAAAGGTTTTGTGAAATGATAAATCCTTGTTATGTCAAAATAAATCATACACACACTACTTGTTGTAGAGTACATATTGATTTTTGTAACCATTATGATTTTTATCAGCGTATATGTGTAGATATGCATACTAACAATGTTTTGCAAGAATGCAGCATAAGGCCTCAACCTAGATCTTCAATGGATTTATTATCTACCATTTTATGTGAATGAGTGGATAGTAAATTTTTTTATAGGATATCATGTTTGGGTGGCACATGTGTTTAGTGTGGTGGCATTCAATATTTTCCAATTTTCCAACACATGGATAGTAAACATGTAATTGGAAATGGAATTGTGGAATGTGGAAAATAAAAGATAGTGGCCTACAGTCTAAAAGATGGGAAAGAAGCCAAAAAGTGTGAATTGGTCAATGATAAGATTCTAGTGTATCAGTTTATGGTCATTTTTTGTGATCATGTGGCCTATGATTATGTAAAGAATACACATAGAGCTTGATGGTTGGATTCATAGTTCAAATTATGCAAGGAAATGTTTTCACTTCATAGCATCATTTAAGTTGTTGAATTCACAGAGAACTACACACTACAAACAATAACAAAGTAAAATCACAATACTCCAAATGCACACATTTTTCTATATGTGTGCATATAGCGTTCATTCATGCAAATGATAGTACACAAGATAATAAGAAGGTATTGAGGGAGTATCACTTTTACATTAGTGATGATCACACACATTCTATCGAGTTTGTCCAAGGTTGCTTTCAAATTCTCTATGTTGATTTGTCTAGTAGGGACATATCATTCTTGATCAACGTATGGGTGATCCCACAATACTGGTTTACAATTTTTGGGCAAACTGGACACTGAATTAATTTTTTTAACTAAATCTTCACTTTCGGGCTCCTATAGTGGCTGAACCGTGAGGAATTTGAAGATGATGAAAACTAGTGATTTGTGACATTTTGTCTATAGATTCTAAATATATTTTTTTCAATTTTTTTGGAATAATATTGCACTTATTTTTCCATCTCCTTCAAAAACTAGTTTTTTTTTTTAAATAACATTTTTAAGGAGTGGCACTCATCATATACAACATAAATTTTTTTGTCTGAAGGATAAAATTCTATTTTTTTTGAATTTAGATTTGTAACTATGATATCTAGCACTTTCATTTGGTTTTATAGTGTTTTATTGAATATTTTTCCTCAATCAAGTTTCGAAGTCAAACCAATTACAATTCAGACATAGGTGGACTGTATACAACATAAAATTTTCTATATGTATCGAAATTAATATTTTTTTTAATGGATCAAGGAAATCAATACCTAGCCTGAACATGTTTTTCAAAATTTTATTTTGATAATCTGTTATTTTTCCACATGTGCATAATAGAGAGCTTAATTTTTGGTGAAAACCTATGTTTAATAAAACTAAAAAAATATATACATAATAAAACCAAAATAGATTAAAATTATATTTTTTGGATAGCTCATTCTGAGGACTATCATCTTCCAATTGGGTCTATGAAGTATCCTCCATTTTCATCCTCAACCTGAGCTTCGAAGTGCAAAAATTTGGACATTTTTTGTGTCTGAGGGTGGGAAGGTGGGAAAAGGGGGATTTGAGCAAACCTAAGGGGTTCGCTGAAACCCCCAGGGGTTCTCTCAAACCCTAGTTCGAGTGAACCCCCTTCCCACAATGGGAAACATAGGTTCCCACATGCAAAGGGGTTCGTTCAAACCTAGAGTTCGCTCAAACCCCCCAAATTTTTTTTTTTTTTGAATGGGTCAGTTTTTGGAAGTTTTCCTTCCTCATTCGAATTGTAAACCACTTTTGTAGGTTTACCCATATCATATGGTCAAATAATTGTACATCACGGTTCAAGAACTCCAAAATGTTTTACTAGTTGAGCAAGATGCAAAGGATCAATGGTGTTCAACATAGGTGGAATTTCTCAAAGACTGGGCATGGAAATGGAGGCATGATAGTGTAGATGCATGTATCAAAAGAGGCTTACCATGAGAAGAGTTAAAGTACAAAGACAATCCAAAGTTGACAGATGCAAAATCAATTTTTTAGTGGTGCAATCATGCTATTGGTACATGTAATGAATGTAATTCTTTATTTTCTAGATTTTTTTGGTTGGTAGACGATACTAACATGCAAAATATGGGGAATATTTTACATTGACAAGCTCTTTTAGAAGCTCCAATGCAGGTACATGGACTATGTATATGTGGAATATGGTATGCTTTTGTTTTGCATGTAAACTTGAAGAATGAAATGATTGCAACTAAAAAGAGTGGGTTGATGATTGGTCTTTAAGAATTATAACCCAAATTGACACATATCAGCTCTCAACATCTCTACAAATCATAAAGATGTAATCATCCATTGACTTTGATAATTTATCGGATCTACTAGAACCAGGTAATATATCTTCTTGCATAGTTAATAAAAAATTCCTATTTTTATCTTACTTTGTAGTTTTATTGTTATTTTTATTAAATACATCTAACTAGATGAACATATCAATGTAGGGAATGTTTATGAAGTGATTGCAGATGAAAAAAATGAAGAGGAAACACATTATTACTTGTGTCATTGTATTGAGTCCAAAATGAAATTGGAGGACCCAATAATAGATGGAGAGAACATAGAATATCCTATAGGACCGGTGGTTGTTACTGGAACATGGATTAGAAGGTACCTAGTTAAGAATGATCTAGTTTGGTTGCTTGAGGACTTCAACATGCATCGAAAGATTCTTCACTACTCTAACCTTGTCGTGGTATCCAATGTTCATTTGATCAAATATCGGGGAAGACTTGCGAACAAGAACTTGTGGAAGGTGTGTGAGTCTAACCATGAGGCAATAATTGACACAATAAAGAGTAGAGTAGACTCAGATAGTTCTTTGGATTGATTTGTAAGTATGTACATTGAATTTGTAAATTCATGTTATTGATCACTGTTTTTGGTTATTAAAATATGCATCATTATCTTGTGTTCTAACTGATATGGAAATGATAAAAGAACATATATTATAAAGTTTCAATTTTTTAAATCACATTCTTTCATAGATTTATACCTCTTCTTTCAACATTACATGAAATTGACTTTTCCTACAAAAATTTAGTATGAGTATAGGAAGATCACCATTTTTAATTGTATGTGGAAAATTCCAAAAGAAACAAATTCAGAATTAGGAAAATTGATTGGAGAACATTAAATAAGTGTAGTAACTAAATATAATGCAAAAAATATGAAGGAATTACACCAAAACATAAGAAGATAGGTTGAAAAAATGAATATAAAATACAAGGAATATGCAGATTAAATAAGTTGGTATAAACTATAAAGAATATGAGATTGGAAACTTAGTCAATTTATTTGAGAAAGAAAAAATTCTGCAAAGAACACATAAAAGTTGAAGATTTTTTGTCAACCATGTAGGATAATAAATAAATTTTGTACTAAAGCTTATGAAATTCAATCACCTAAAGGATTTGGGAATAACCTATATTTAATATTTTATATTTGTATTCTTATCATGGAGAGAACACTAAAGGAATTATTACAGAGCCTGACTGGATCATAAAAGAATGGCAAGTTGAAGAGATAGAAAAAAATGGGAAGGTAGACCAATTGAAGAATCTATATGGATGTCCATAGCTTACGTAGACCATTATGGTTTTTATTCACTTGAGAGCCTTGATCAAAAGTGTGAGGATCGCTTTTTAAATGCTCAAGTTATATGATGCAAAATAATTTGAAGCCTAAAATCAATCTTGTATGAACCAAAAATGTGTTTTTATGTTGTGTTTTGTAAGTATTTTTCATGTATTGTCATTTGTGTGTTAGTGAATTTTCTAAACAATGAATTCAAGCCAATCAAAAATTATCTAACTATGTGTTGCTCCATTTGTAACTAATCAACATAGTGGTTTGAACACAATAAACATTTCCATCTGTCAACTTTTCTATTTAATATCTTATTGAATAGGTTGTAACCTGTTTTCATTGTAAAAAGGTACTTAATTGGTTTATGCACCAAAGAAGGGGGTTATCTATTTAATTTATTAAATATTAACAAGGTCCATGTGAAGAGCAAAATCATATTTTTAGATCCACAACTTAAGGTTGCTATCAAACACTTCCTCTCTTTAATGACTTCATTTTCTATCATACACTTCTTCTCTTATATGTGTATGCATGAAGGTTCTACCCTTTATATATTAAAGGACTATCCGCTGTATGCATATTACTATGCATAATAAATATAAAAACATTCACTTGGTCATGAATTAACTATCATATTTGATATATTTGACACATACAATTCAGATTTATTTTTTATGTTGCATTTGAAGATGTATACTAGCATTATGAGGTTTCCTTTTCTATTTGGACATGTAAGTTTGATTGTACAAGGGTTCACAAGATTTTATTATTGTTAATAAGCTAGGGTTTGACATATACATTGGTCTTTGATTATTTTTTTAGCTTACATGTGTTTGATAAAGCATCCATTTCCTAGACTTGTCTAATTGGGGACATTACAAAAAATATTTTTTGGCTCAATTTATTCTTCTTTGATTAGCAACTCTTTAATTCTTCGAAGGTTGCTATCATACACTTCCTCTCTTTAATGACTTAATTTTATATTGTATACTTCCTCTCTTTAATGACTTCATTTTCTATTGTATACTTCCTCTCTTATGTGTGTGTACATGAAGTTTTTTCCCTTTATGTATTAAAGGACTATACTTTACTCCTCATAGGTCTGAAAACTTGTCCCGTGGATGATAATGTTCATAGTTTCATGCAATATTCTCTTATTTCCTTCACTTGTAGGTGAATAAAAACATGGTTGTGTTCTTGATTTGTAGCATTATGTTTTATTTTTCTCTATGCCCATCATTATCTTTGCACATTCCCTTATTGATTTGATGAGCTAACTATGACTTTTGCATGGATTTGGCTAGCTTTATAGGGTTGATAACTTATTTTACCTTGTACTATCCTTTATTTTCAATGATTATTGTCCATTAGACCTTATGATAGTCCCAATATTTTCTTGAATCATGATCATAACTTATTTTTCCTTTCATTATGTATAGGATTGTATTTTCTTTGCAATTTCATTTACTTAGGACTATTTTGATCAATGTTGCCACCTTGGAAATTCACCATAGGTGTTATTATCTATCAAAAAATGAGTTTGAGAAGGCTAATATCCACTAAAATCTATCAAGAATTCTCTCTTGTTTGTTCTACATTACATTGTGCATATGAGACCCCTAAGGATTTTAGCACATGCTTATTATGCAAAGAAACTTAAGTCTTTGTTACATATTAAAATATATAGAGGACTAGAATGTAGCTTAGTCTTCATTGTCAAGGAATGGATCTTGTGATGATTAGATCCTAGTTATAATTTTTTTGGTCTCATATTTATAAAATTGGCAAGAAGGTTTCACAATTGGAGTTGAGATTGTGCATCACGTTATTGATGGAAGAAAGTATGCAATACAAAAATCATGCTAAAGATGCCCCATATTGTTGTCTTATATGAATCATTAACATTCATAATAATGTATTTGACAGGTGGAAACACACCTAAATGATTCAAAAGCATAATGGTCTAAATCAAATTCATGGTCTTGTATTATGTTGCTAATTTTTTCCCCTTAAGAGGATTTATCTTTTAAAGATATGAATAGGTTAACATAGATTGTGAATGCATTGATGTTGAATGCTCTAACACCAATTGGAGCAAGAAAAAGAAGTGGTGATTAGGATGGAGGAGTGGCTTTATAGAGTGCATGCCTTATTTTGTGAATAAGTATGGATTTTTTAGTGCAATCAATCCTTATATGATCACTCAAATAATATAAATGTAGTGGGTTTCTCACTTAATAGGTTGACCAAGTCAAGGCTTATATTTTTCTTCTTGTGTGTAGGTTGGAGTGTTGATTGAATAGTATCTATCAAATTGATTGTGGAAACCTACAAGGAGGGGGTGATGGTATAAGCACTCCAATTGTGGCTACCATGAAGTAATGCTTGCTAAGCATGCCAAGTATGTCGAAGTCAATAGAATGCCTTAGTAGTGGTAAGATATGAATTGAAAATTTAGTGATGATCACATTTAGTGCATTTGGTTCATGTCATGCATTGTAATTCAACATGGAAACACATTATTATTGATGCATGTATGTCAACATGGCTGAGTAGCTCAACATAGTGTGCAAAAGAATATGTTAGGATCATAGGATAATATCAGTTATCAACTATCAAAAATGAATTTGAGAAGGCTAACATCTACTAAAATCCATCAATTAAAATCCATACAACTTAGTGGAATATATTTTACTAGAACCTTCACTCAAAAATTCATAATCAACATGCATGAATAAACACATTAATCACACCATAATGAACACTAGTTATGATGTATGCTTAACAAAAAATAAGAGTCAATGTAATTTAATTATGATACATAAACAAATTCATTAAGAATGGCATAAAAGTTTGATGTATAATGGAAATATAATCTACACCATTTAACCCTAATACATAAGTGCATTAAGACTCATCATGAAACTTGCAAGGTGGTGTAACTTTCATCTTGTTCATCGTAAAAGAAAACCAACAATTCCAACATGTCTGGATGGGTAGGTTTATGCTAGGCATGGTCCTGTTTGACACCCAAACATGATGGACTGGTCTGAGCTACAATGCACCAATGATATTTTTTAAGAGACCAAAGTACAAAAGGTATCAAACTTTGATGAGCTATTAATCAGAAAATTTGACACTTAAAAACATTGTCTAAAGGTACAAGACCATGTAGGGCCCCTCTATAATAACCTCTCTTATTTCTTGATATCTCTGAGATGTTTTCCCATGGTGTCAAGATTTTAGTTGATGGAAAAACAATCAAATGCATGTAGTGTAAAGTTGCAAGGTGGTGTAAATTTTTTTCTGTTCATTGCATGATGAAACCAATAGTCCAAAACATCTAGATGGGTAGGTTTATGCTAGGAATTCTCCTATTTTGCACCCAAACATGCTAGAGTGGTCTGAGCTACAATGCACCAACAATATCTCTTAAGAGACCAAAGTTTTAAAAAACAACAAATTTTGATGAAATATTACTCAAAAACCATGGCACTTAGAAACATTATGTCTGAAGTTACAAGACCATGTAGGGAATCTACAATAATCTCTCATAGTTTTGACATCTCCAAGCCATTTTCCCATTGTGTCAAGTTTTTAGTTGATGGAAAAAACATCAAATGCATGTAGTGTAAAGTTGCAAGGTGGTGTAACCTTCTTCTTTTTTGTTGTGCAACCTAACTGATTGTTCCAACACATTGAAATGGGTAGCTTTACACTAGGAAAGGTCTTTTTTTGTGCCCAAACATGCCAGAGTGGTCTGAGCTACAATGCACTAATGATATATCTTAAGAGATGAAAGTACAAAAAATAAAATAAAATTGATGAGCTATTACTAAAAAAATATGGCACTTAGAACATTACATCTAAAAATATGGGACCATGTAGGGCTCCTCTACAATAACCTCTCTCAGTTTTCAATATCTCCAAGCCATTTTTCCATGATATTAGGATTTCAATTGATGGAAAAAGTGGTAGATGCATGCAATGTAAAGTTGCAAGGTGGTGTAACTTTTGTTTTGTTCATTGTGAGACCAAATTGACAGTTCCAACATGTTGAAATGGATAGGTTTACACTAGGCAAGGTCTTGTTTCACACCCAAACATTCCAGAGTGGTCTGAGCTACAATGCACTAGTGATATCTCTTAAGAGACCAAAGTGAAAAAAACATAAAACTTTGACGAGATGTTACTCATAAACTATTGCACTTAGAAAATTTCCATTTGAAGGTGTGTGACCATGTAGGGCCCCTATACAATAACCTCTCTCAGTTTTTGATATCTCCAAGTTGTTTTCTCATGGTGTCAAGATTTTATTTGATGGAAAAAGCATTAGATACATGTAGTGTAGAGTTGCAAGGTGGTTTAACTTTCATTTTGTTCCTCATGTAACCAAACCAATAGTTTCAACATGTTGAAATGGGTAGTTTTATGCTATTCAAGGTATTTTTTCACACCCAAACATGCTAGAGTGGTTTGAGCTACATAGAACTAGAAGCATGAAACATACACGTGAACACATGAAGTATACACATGAAGCATGAAGTATACATAGGACACATGAAGTATACACATGAATACATGTAATGCATGGAGTATATATAGGAAGGATGAAGCATACACATGAACACATGAAGTATATGTAGGAAGCATGAAGCATACATGCACGAATACACATAATATGTGAAGTATACACAAGAAGCATGAAGGATACACATGAACACATGAAGTATACATAAGAATCATGAAGCATACATGTGAATACATGTAATACATGAAGTATACAAAAGTATCATGAAGCATACATGTGAATACATGAATTATACACAAGAATCTTGAAGTATACATGTGAAAACATGATGTGTACATAGGAAGTATGAAGCATACACATGAATATATGTAGTACGTGAAATATACATAAGAAGCATGAAGCATGCACATGAATACATGAAGTATACACAGAAAACATGAAGCACAAACATGAACACATGAATTATACACAAGAAGCATGAAGCATGCACATGAATACATGTGAACACATGAAGAATGAAGAATACACATGAATACACATAGTACATGAGATATACACAAGAAGCATGAAGCATACATGTGAATACATGTAATATATGAAGTATACACAAGAATCATGGAACATACATATGAAAAAATGAAGTATACATAGAAGCATGAAGCATATAGTGAATATACATAGTACATGAAGTATACACATAAAACATGAAGAATAGACAATAACACATGAAGTATACACAAGAAGAATGAAGCATACACATTAATAAATGTAATACATGAAGTATACACATAAATACACATGAGACACGAAGTAGGAAACATACATGTGAATAAGTGAAGCATGTACTCAAATACACGTAAGGCATGAAGTATACATATAAATACATGTAAATCACAAATTATTCACATGTATACATGTAAGTCACCAAGTATCAATACACACAAGTCACTAGTATACACCTGAAAGACACACTCATATAGAAATGAATTATTGGCCTACTTAAGAAGAAGACTAAATAATTTATTAAAGAAGCTAATAGGTTTATTAGTCTTAACTACAAGAGTGTTTAATTAATTAAATGTATACTCCGTAACATTTTTCATGTATGTTAGAAAGTTATAGGCACGTGTGAAAATTTGAATGTAATAAAAATCATCAGTAATTATTTAAGCATCAAATGAATAATCAGTGAATATTCAACAATAAAAATCAAGAACAATTTGTAAACAACACCCATGCCTACAACATTCAAGAATACAATTTACACAATACGCATGATAACATCATTCAAGAATAGCAGTGGTAAAATAAAATTTTCATTAATAAAAAAGTCATAAGGCTATATAATAATATATGTCAATAAAAGTACACAATATATCCAATAAAGTCATACAGGCTTACCACAAAAGAGCCATATGGACATAAAATGTCACATATATTGATAGTACAAAACATATGCTCAAAAATGTCTCCTGCATACAACAAACAACCCTAATACATAGTCATTTCCCACTAGGTAAAGGAAATATATCGCATGCCTTCGACAGTTGGTTGGATCCAGAGTGTCTATTGATTCTTTTTTCTTTTGAATGTGCTCACTAGTCCTCCTCTTTTCACTCATCTAGAGACACAACTAATACAATAAGAATTATATTGTTAATATATATATATATATATAAATTGAATTATGGAATGACATATAACAAAATAATCACTTACTGCAAATAAATAATCATCACACTCATCCACAACATTAGCACATTGACTATCTGGAGTGACAAGCACCTATATCAACCATAAAGATAGCAATTAAATTACATACAAGTATCATGAAAATTTTAAATAATAGACCATAGAAGAGAAAATATAATGTCAAATTTACTAATCTATCACATACCTCTACCAAAGGATTATAATTGGCTATTGATATAGAAAATCCATGGTCCATCATGCCACAAACATCACCAAGGCTATCTGATGTCAACATTTGAAATTGAAACAAAAAATATGAAGTTTTTTATCGCTTTCATTAGTTTCTTTGTTTAATTAAAAGGATAAAGAAGGCAGTTAACTGTTTGAAAAAATTCCTCAAAGAAATGTGGTCTCATGGTGATGGTAAGAAATGAAGAATGCCATGCCAAGAAAATTTCTATGGATTTTCTTGATATCTATTTTTGGATTTCTTATAAGGTAGTTATCAGGGTCTTTTTGAAGGTATATAACCATATATTTCCCATGGAATCCACAAAGAATGGATAATTTGTTGATATTCATTGAATTTTACAAAAAAAATATTATTAAGAGACCTCACTATGACAAATATATTTCACCTACTTTATAAAAACTTGTAGCAGATAAGGACTTTTGGTCTCAATATGGAAAAATGAAACATTGCAAAATATATATGTTAAGAGTTTCATAATGCAAGATGAAATACCTACAATGTCAAAAAGGATGCAATATCATGTAGAAAGGGATAGCCATAGAATTTTTTTAATGAAAATCATACCAATAATGCGATGGGTAGTCACTTTTAATAATTGTAGGTTTTGAAGAATCAAGGAAAACCTTAAACCATGCTCATGAATTAGCATCAGTCACTATACAAAAAGAATATTGAATAGCATTGTGATGAAAGGAGTGAAGGGTTATATTATTGAGAATTCATGAAGAAAATGAATTCATCAATTTGACAATAGAGGATGATCTCTTCAAAAAAGGCATTCAAGTCTTCAAGACAATGAACTCCTTGATAGTAATTCATAACTGCATGGTTACCTTGAAGGTAGTCTTAACAACTATACAATGACCCCTATGAAAAGGATAGAACATGAAGATAAGAGGGGTAGCCTAAGAAGGTCAATTCAAGGATAATGATAGTCCTATGAGAAGGAAAAAGAGGATAGTCATTAATGATTGTGATTTAGGATTCTTAATTTATCCTTAACATAAAATTTATGACTGTGATTTTAAATGACAATAATAATTCTTGAAGGAAATTGATCTTGTTGATAGTCCTCATGAATGTGTTGAAGATTTTTGTATTTTTGGTAGTCTTAGTGACTATATGATGACCTTGGATGAATACCCTAAGATAGTGGTTAAGGAATGTGATTTATGTATTTGAAAGTGCACTAGATGAAGTCTTAATGACTGTGACCTTTTCAATGAATATAAAGACTGTTTCATTTGTCCTCATTAAGTGTAATAGTTTGTCCTTAATGAAGTCTTATGACTATTCATAGTTCTCGATGATTCTTATGAGTATGGTTTGTCCATTTAAGAAAGAAGGAAAAGTTCTAAAGAGGAAAGTATGGATAAAGGAAATCATTCATACATGTAAGGACATTCATTTCATAATAATAACTGTGACTATATTGTGACCTAAGGGGAGTATTTATGACTGTACTATGAATCCTTATGAAATATTTCATTAGGAAAATTAAAAATTTAAAGTCACAAATACCTTATGAGGACAATCAACCTAAGGGTGACTTGGGATAATAAAATATGAATGATTAAGGAATGAGATACAATCAAGGGGTAGTTTTTCAAATTTTAGTGAAATAGAGGAAAGCACTACTAATTGAGGTTAGTCATATTGTCATCGTTTCAATAACAAAGTCTAGTATGAGGAGAAAAAATTTCATTGTATTATTGCATAGACAAAAATTCAAGGGAGGATAATAACCAAAGAGGCTAGGGTTATAGTGAAAAAGGGCATATGAAAGTCTACAACAAATGGCAATCAAGAAAAATGATAGGGGAAGTCATATGTCAAAAGCTATAATAATTTCATAAGCATAAATAGGAAGATGTCTTCGAGGTTGTTGATAGTGTACAAGACCTCAAGAGAGATTCAAATGGGATAGTCACTTCATTAATGGTAGTGATAGGATTTTCAATGAAGAAAGAAGAATCAAAGGATAGTTTGATAGTACATCTCTCTCCAAGGATTTAGTGGTAGTCCATGGATTTATTTTAGACACTAAATGCATGTAAGTGGTTGAAGATAAAAATTCATAGAATAGTGAAACCATGATGAGTAAGGGAAAATATGGAAGGGAGATTTGAGATGAAAGGGTTCCAAGAAAGGTTATTTATTACAAAGGGAATACTTCAAGGGTAACAGAGCATTAAAGGCAAGAAGGTATTCACTTCATCATAGATGGAAATACAAGGTTCAATTTAAGGATAGTAAAATGATATAGGGAATTCATTGAAGTGTCCTTAACTTCACATCAAACTCAAGATAGCTATGACAAAGGGTAGTTCCAAACTTTAAAATGGTAGTCCTTTGTGACTTTTCATCACAAAATAATAGTTTTCAATTGTAAAGAAGATACTATCATCAAAGAAAAATATATAAGATAGAAAAATTAATATGTGAAAGTGTCTGGGATTAAAAGGAAAGTAAAAATGACAAGTTCAAAGACAAAATATATGATGCATTATTTAATAGACTAATGAATTCTCCTACACCCATCACTTTAAAGAACCTAGTCATCTAAGTTCATATAGTTTCAAGTATTATTTTAGATTTGTGCATGCAAAATTACCAAAAATAGCTAACATTGCTTTATAACACCATTAATGAATAAAGGTTACTTCAGTTAAAATTGTTTAAGGATGAGAATAGCGAGGTGTTGAGGTCGAAGTTCCACCAGTAAACTATTTGACATCCAAAGTGTGTTATGAGAAAATCATTCATATAACATTCAACTATTCACATGCAATAAATATTTATTTAATACTAGTTGCATACTTGTGGACTCAATGTCCTAAACATATAAGGATCTACAGGAACGGTGCACATATCATCAACACTCCGACCCTAAATTTTCATCATATTCATTCTACTAATTTAGTTATTCTCACAATTCAAAATATAATTTAATAAAAAAAATTAAATGAACTTTCTGAATCCTACAAGGAAAAATATGTTGATAGAGATGAATATAGAGGTTATTGGGTTCAATGAACTCAAGAGTTTGTACCCTGAAGATCTAGACTTTGTAGAAGTTTGGAAGGCTTATTTGGAACCCTATTACATTATATAGAACAAGATGGTTGGATTTCTTAATCCAAGATGGAATGTTGTTTAGAGGAAGCCAATTGTGCATTTTGAGTTCTATGAGAGAGAATCTAATCAAGGAGAAACATAGTGGAGGATTGGTTTGACATTCTAGTCTAGATAAGACCATTTCTCTTGTTAGTGAGAATTATTATTGGCCTCAATTACAACAAGATGTGAAGAATTTTGTACAAAGTTTTAGAGTATGTCAGATGGTGAAAGGGACAAGTCAAAATACTAGATTATATCAGTCATTACTTGTACCTAAGAGGCCATGGGAGGATACTAGCATATATTTTATTTTTGGATTGACAAGGACACAAAGAGGGGATAATTCCATATTTTTGGAGGTGGATATATTTTCAAAGTTGACACATTTCATTCCATGTCATAAGACCAGTGATGTTGTTCATATTGCAAATTTGTTTTTCAAAGAGGTGGTGAGACTACATGGTCTACCAAAGAGTATAGTTTCAGACAAAGATACTAAATTTGTTGGATACTTTTGGAGGACATTATGGAAGAATTTGAAAATAGATTTGAAGTTCAATTCTGCACACCATCCATAGACTAATGGAAAAATGGAGGTGGTGAATAGGAGTTTGGGTAACCTGTTAAGATGCTTAGTAGGAGATAAGCAGAAGGGATGGGATTTGATTATAGCACAGGAAAAAAATTCTTACAACAATTCTATCAACAAGAGCACTCATAAATCACCATTCTAGATTATGTATCGGAGTAGTCCAATAACTTGTTCTAAACTAAGAAATATGGATAAGGGAGAGAAAATTAGTACTAAGGCTGAAAATTTTGTGGAGCACCTGAAGAATTTGCATGAAGAAGTGAAGAAACATATCAATAAGATGAAATCACAATATAAGGCCAAGGAAAATAAATAAAGGAGGCATTAGGAGTTCCAGGAAAGAGATGAAGTCATGGTTCATTTGTGAAAGGAGAGGTTTATAGTTGGTACATACAACAAGTTAAAGATGAAGAAGTTTGGACCATGCAAGATCCTGAAAAAGCATGATTCAGGAAATGCATATGAGGTAGAGTTGCTTGATGAAATTAATATTTCACCTATTTTTAACATTTTAGATTTAATAGAATATCATGAAGGCAAAATTAATGAAGAAATAATAGAAGCACAATGTAATATTCCCACACCTACTTTAGAAAAGGAGGAGATATAAGAAATCTTGGATAGTCGTGTGGGAAAAAGTGTAAGCAATAGGAAGTATGAATAATATCTGGTCAAATGGAAAGGAAGGCATGTTGAAGATTCATCATGGTTGTCTAAAGTTGAAGTAAAATATTTTGGTTTCCCTCTAACTCTTGAGAAGTGACAAGACCACTTTTAAAATTACCATGGGTGTCTGATGCAAGAACATCCAACGATGTAGGGAAATCTTGCATCACCAAAAATAATTTTTTTCTTTAATTTCTTTAGTTGTTTTGAGTTCCATGATGGCACTTAAGGGGAATAAGACAATCAAGAGTCAAAAATAGGAAAAAATGGTCACTTACTACTTTTAGTAAGTCAACCTAAATGGGCTCATATGGACCTAAAATATTACTCGAAGGAGTAGAGCTAAAAAAAAAATCCAATTGCAAAAGAATCGCTTTAATACCCTAAACAGTTTGGGAGAAATTAAATTTTTCATCCCAAGAAATTAAATTTTTCATCCCGAGAAATTTTTCCAATGCAACTTCAAATTCAAATAAAAAAATTTGGAGGCCCCAAAATAATTTGAAAAGTGGTTGAGCTGACTTACGATGGATTTTCTTGTTGTAGATCCCTTTGAGATCTTTCCAACGATATGCAACAATAGAAAATAGGGCACCCAGATCAAAAGTTATGGTCTCGCAAAGTTGCCCCTCTAAAAAGTGAATTTCATTAAAATTTCTTTGTAGGACAAAATTCAAACAACAAGACTTTTGGTGCCAAAACAAAAGGGAAAGTTGCACTTTCTATAAAATTCTAGGGCGGTTATTGGGGTAAAATAAAAGGGTTAACTAGGGGGTTGTAGAAGGTGGCTCCATTAGTGGAGATTGTGGCTCTAGATAATAGTGCTTCTTTCAGAGTTGATTTTGTTGTAATGAATCAAGCCCATGAGGCTATAGCATGTAAGTTTTGAATTTGTAATTTTATTTTTCTAAAAATAATTGAAAGTGGGTTATTTTATGTCTCTCATCTTATTTGTTGGTATCTATTATCGTGTTTCATGTGGTTTGGGCGGTATAGCCCTCATCAAGTGGTATCAAATAAGGAGTTCTTGAGTGTGTAGACAAATATCTTAATGTGAGGTAGTTTACACCAAGACTTGTAGTTATGGAATGTGAGAAAAGATGCCTCCATAAAGAAATCATGGTGGAAGAAAGGTTGGGTTAATAGAAGAGGGTTTTAGAGCCCTCCAGAGACAAGTTCAAGAGTTGCAAGAGTTGCATAGAGGATTTGATGTTAGAAGAAGAGATGAAAGTGAGGATGAGGCTAAAGATGAGGAGACATTCAAAGACGAAGCACATGATGTAATGAATCCTATAGAAGTTAGACTGATTAGGGCCATTTCCAAGATTGGAAAGAGGCTAAAGATAGAAGTTCCTAATTTTTCTGGAAACCTAAATCCAGAGGAGATGATTGATTGGATCAATGACATGGAAGATTATTTTGAGTATGAGGAAATAAAAGACCCAAATAGGGTCAAATTTCCAAAGAAAAAATTGAAAGGCCATTCTAGCATATGGTGGAAAGAAATAGAAGAGGAAAAGAGAAAATAACAATATGGGATCAGATGGTGGAAAAATTGAAGAGATAGTTCATTCCTCGAGAATATGAGTTGGATTTGTTGAGGACAATGCAAGGGTTGAAACAAGCAATAAAATCTATTAAGGAGTATACAGAAGATGTCTATCGAGTCTTGATCAAAACAGGTTATTTTGAGGCCAACAAGGAGAAATTTTCCCATTACATAAATGGGTTGAAGCCAAGAATTCAAGAAGAGATGAGTCTAGTAAGAATTTCTACCATTGAAGATGCATATCAGTTTTCTTTGGAGGTAGAAGAGAATTTGAATAGAAGGTTTGAAAGCAAGAAAAGAGGTGGAGGTCATGGTGGAAAGACTAGTGGATGGTCATATGGAAGTTGAAATGAAGATCAAAAGAAGAATGCAGGATCTAGTAGCAGTCAGAACTAGAAAGGAGATAACACCTATTGTCCTCATGATCAAAATAGTGGAGATTGAAGAGGAAGAGGAAGATTTGGGTGAGGACTAAGAAGAGGAGGCTTTTGTGGAACCTGTTTCTAGTTTGGAGAAGGAAATAGAGCCTATGAGTGTCCCCAACACCAAGGAGGGATAAATAGAAGACCTAAGGGTAATGCACGATTTGCACATGTAGATGAAGATATCAAGTCTTCACATTCTAAGGATGTAGAAAGAGGGGAGGTTCTTGTTACTAGAAGATCCTTGTTGAGTGAGGAGAAGGAACCAACTCAAAGGAAGAATTTGTTTCACACCAGATGTAAGTGTGAAGGTAAAGTTTTCAATGTTATTATTGATGGAGGTAGTACTGATAATCTTGTTTCAGAGGAAATGGTTAGTGAGTTACGATTGGAGAGAAGAAGGCATCCAAACACATACTGAATTGCTTGGTTGCAGAAGGACCATAAAGCCTTCGTAAATGAAAAATGTTTGGGAAAGTTCAAGTTTGGAAATTACCATGATGAGGTATTGTGTGATATTATGCCTATGGATGTTTGTCATATGTTGTTAGGTAGACTATGGTAGTTTGATAGGCTAGAATTTTGATATTGCAACACCTATTGTTTGACAAAGGATGGGGTTCTTCATAAGTTGAAGCCCTTGAAAGAGGCAGAAGAAAAGGTATATAGTAATGCAATAATTTTCTTGGTTGATGGGAGAAAGTTCCAAGAAAGTATGAGGCATGAGCATATGTGTTTTGCATTGATCCCCAAATTTGATAAAGAAGATACTACTGAGGTACCTATAGAGGTTTCATATTTGTTGAATGAGTTTCAAGCTATTATTTTTGATAATGTATTTGAAGGTTTTCCTCCAAGAAGAAAGATTAGTCATCAGATTGACTTGATTCCTGGAGCCATTTTTCCGAATAAGGTAGCTCTTTGTATGACTCCAATAGAGAGTGAAGAGTTGAATAGACAAGTGCAAGAGTTGTCATGGAATGGATCAAAGAGATTTTGAGTCCATGTGTAGTACCTACAGTATTAGCACCAAAGAAGGATGGGGAATGGCGGATATGTACAAATTCTAGAGCCATCAACAAGATCACCATCAAGTATAGATTTTCCTTGCTGAGAATGGATGATATTATGCATTGTTTGAGTGGAGCTAAGTACTTCATGTAGATATATTTGAAGAGAAAATATCACTAGATCTTTATTAGAGAAGGATATGAATGGAAGAAAGTCTTCAAAACCAAGGAAGGCTGGTACAAGTGGTAAGTCATGCATTTTGGGCTAACCAATGCACCAAGCACATTTATGCAGATTAAGAATGAGGTATTGAAAAAAAAAATTGATTTTTTTTTTATTGTTTATTTGGATGATATTTTGATTTTCAATAAGACATTGGAGGAGTAATTGATGCATATCCAAAGACTTTTGAGAAGCTAAGGGAGGAGAAGTTGTTGATTAATTTGAAGAAATGTAGTTTTGTGAAGAGAGAGTTGGTGTATCTAGGATTTTTTGTCACAATAGAGGGTCTTAAAATGGATCTAGAGAAGGTAAGAGCTATCATTGAATGGCCTACCCAAGGAGTGTTATAGAGGTAAGATCATTTCATGGTCTAGCAATTTTTTATAAAATTTTTATTAAGAATTTCAATAGTATTTGTGCACTTCTAATTGAAGCAATGATAGGGGATATAAATGAGTTCAAGTGGACTATAGGAGCAGCCAAATTTTTTGATATGTTGAAGAAGAAAGTTATAGATCAACTTGTTTTGGTAGTTGTAGATTTCAATAAGGTCTTTTAGGTAGATTGTGATGCTAGTGGCACTGCAATAGGAGTTGTTTTGAGTCAAGAAGGTAAGACAGATGCCTATTTTACTAAGAAGAATGATGATAAGAAGAAATATTCTATCTATGATCATGATTTTTATGCTATAGATCAGGCTTTGAAGAAATGGAGACACTATTTGTTTCCAAAAGAATTTATTTTATATACTGATCACTAGGCTTTGCAATATCTCAATAGTCAAGGAAAGTTAAATGAAATGCACTTAAAATGGTTGAGTTTTTGTATTATACTTTTATTTTGAAGAAAAGGAGTGGAAGGTCAAACATAATTGCATATGCCTTAAGTAGAAGACAAATTTTTTTGATAGAAATGAATATAAATGTTATTGGGTTCAATGAGCTCAATAGTTTGTACCCTAAAGATCTAGACTTTGTAGAAGTTTGGAAGGCTTGTTTTGAATTTGTTACATTGGATATGACAAGATGGTTGGATTTCTTAATCCAAGATGGGATTTTTTTTAGAGGAAGACAATTGTGCATTCCAAGGAGTTCTATGAGAGAGAATCTAATCAAGGAGAAACATAGTGGAGGATTGGTTGGACATTTTAGTCTAGATAAGACCATTGCTCTTGTTAGTGAGAATTATTATTAGCCACAATTACATAAATATGTGAATTTTGTACAAAGTTGTAGAGTATGTCAGATGGAAAAAGGGACAAGTCAAAGTACTGGATTGTATCAGCTATCGCCTATACCTAAGAGGCCATGGGAGGATATTAGCATGGATTTTTTTCTTGGCTTGCCAAGGACACAAAGAGGGCATGATTCCATATTTGTGGTGGTGTATAAATTTTCAAATATGGCACATTTAATTCAATGTCATGAGACCAATGATGTTGTGCATATTGTAGAGTTATTTTTCAAGAGGTGGTGATACTGCATGGTCTACCAAAGAGTATAGTTTAAAACATAGATACTAAATTTGTTGGATATTTCTGGAGGAAATTATGGAAGAAGTTGGAAAAAAAATTGAAGTTCAATTATGCACACCATCCATAGACTGATGGACAAATGGAGGTGGTGAATAGGATTTTGGGTAACTTGCTAAGATGCTTAGTAGGAGATAAGCTAAAGGGATGGGATTTGATTATACCATAGGAAAAAAATTCTTACAACAATTATTTCAATAGGAGCACTCATAAATAACCATTCCATATTGTGTATGTGAGTAGTCCAATAAATAATTCTAAACATAGAAAGATGGATAAGGGGGAGAAGAGTAGTGTTGAGGCTGAAAATTTTGTGGAGCACCTGAAGAATTTGTATGAAAAAGTGAAGAAACATATCAATAAGATGAAATCACAATATAAGGCAAAGGTAGATCAAAAAAGGAGGCATAAGGAGTTCCAGGTAGGAGATGAATTCATGGTTCATTTGTGAAAGGATAGGTTTCTAATTGGTACATAAAACAAGTTAAAGAAGAAGAAGTTTGGACCATGCAAGATCTTGAAGAAGTATGATTCAGGAAATGCATATGAGGTATAGTTGCCTGATGAAATTCATATTTCACATGTGCTTAACATTTTAGATTTAATATAATATCATGAAGGGGGAATTAATAAAGAAATAGTAGAAGAAAAATGGAATATTCCTGTACCTACTCTAGAAAAGGAGATAGAAGAAATCTTGGATATCTGTGTGGGAAAAATTACAAGGAACGAGTAGTATGAAGAATATCTGGTCAAATGGAAAGGAAGTCCTATTGAAGATTCATCATGGTTGTCTAAGGCTAAAGTTAACCATCTTGGTTTCCCTCTAACTCCAGAGAAGTGATAGGGTCAGTTTTCAAATGACCTTGGGTGTGATGTAGGAGCATCTAATAGTGTAGGGAAATTTTGCATCACCTTATTTTTTTTCTTTTTTTTCTTTAGTTGTTTTGAGTTCCATGATGACACTTAAGGGGCATAAAATAGTCAGGAGTCAAAAATAATTAAAAACAATCACTTACTAGTTTTAGTAAGTCACCCTAAACAGGCTCATATGGACCTGAAAATTTACTTGAAGGAGTAGAGCTGAAAAATATTTTCGACCATGAAAGAATTGCCTCAATACCCTGAATAGTTTGGAAGAAATTAAAGTTTCAGTCCAAGGAAATTTCTCCAATGTTTCAAATTCAAATAGAAAAACTTGGAGGCCCTAAAACAACTTGAAAAGTGGTTGAACCGACCTACGGTGGTTTGCACAGTGTAGATCTCTTCGAGAGATTTCTAATGATATGCAATAATAGAAAATTAGACACTCAGATCAAAATTTATGGCCCTAGGAAGTTGCCCCTCTAAAAAGTGAATTTCATTAAAATTTCTTCCTAGGACAAAAATCAAATGGCACAACTTTTGGCACCAAAACAAAAGGGAAAGTTGTACTTTCTAGAACATTCTAGGGCAGTTATTAGGGTAAAGTAAAAGGGTTAAGTGGGGGTTTGTAGAAGGTGGCTCCATTAGTGTAGATTGTGGCTCTAGATAATATTTCTTCTTTCAAAGTTGATTTTTTTGTAATGAATAGAGTCTATGAAGTTGTAGCATGTAAGTTTTTAATCTGTAATTTTATTTTTCTAAAAATAATTGAAAGTGGGTTATTTTCTATCTCACATCTTTTGTGTTGGTATCTATTATTTTATTTCATGTGGTTTGGGTGGTGTAGCCCTCATTAAAAAATATTTTGGCACCTTATTCAGGACAAACTCACAATATAGTTTCCTCATAAAATATTGTGGTACCTCATAGTTATTGCATGGAGGTTGGTCAAAAACCATCCACCACTACTCCTAAAACTTATTTTTAATTAATTCATTGTGGCACCAATGGATGGGGAACCTCTTGCATGCATGTGATAAAGGTGCATTGGTTCTTGGGTCTATAAAAAGGGCACACAAGTTAGCTTTGTTAATTTTTATTTCTTCACTTGTGCATAAGAAATTCCACTTGCATAAAATTATTTTAATTCATCCCTCTTATTCGACCAAAAATTAATTTTGTCACTCATTTATCCTACATGAGATACAATTGACTTTAGTGATTCGGCTATGCATCTCCTATAAGGGTGTGTTTCAACATGCTCATTTAATCTTCCAATTAGTTGTTCAAGCTCTATTTTCTTATTTTAAATTCAATTTAAAATATTTTATTTAGTTCCTTCTAGAGGCCTATGAACCGAGGGATGGGTTTCAGGTTATTCTTGTTCGAGAGGGTCTTCGTGAGGGGGTGATTGTGAATTTTCAATGTTTGGAGGTCGAGATTGATTTCCTAAAAATTAAAATAAATTTTAATTAAAAAACCTATTTCAATATATATTTTAATTCAAATTCAAAACTAAAACAATAGAAATACATACCTCTTTGATGTCTTGGCAACATCCTTGCGAAGAATCACAAGCTAAGAGATCAAAAAAATATCTCCTTTTAGCAAGTGTGAGTTGTAAAGACAAGAAAGCGAGAGCTCAAGTTGTGTATTTTGCAAAAGTGAGGGTTTGAAATGCTATTTTTTATGTAACTTTTTCATTTGGTGATCACCAAATTTGGTGCTCGTGAAATGCAGTATTATATATTTTTAAAATAATATGGCACCTTTTTTGTGTCACAAATTGGTGCACATACCCTTAACATTATTTTGATTAATTCATTATTTTCATCATTTCTCACTAATTTACCCTTCATTAAATAATTTTGAATTATTTAATTAAAATTCAATTTTCCTCTTCCACCATGATTCAATAATTTTAATTATTTAATTAAATCTCTTTTTTCTTCAATCCCACTAGATTAAATAATTTTCAATTATTTAATTAAAAATCCCAATTTCCCTCATCCTCACAATTAAACAGTTTTCTTAATTATTTAATTCCCTAATTTTTCCTCCAACTTGCATAAAAAATATTCCTTTTTTAAGAGAGAATATATTCCCTTTTCAAAATAACTTATTCCCTTCAAAATATCTAAATGGCATATTCCCTCCAAAAGGAATATTCCATAATTCAAATACAAATTCAAATCTAATTTGAATATATATTTTCCCTCCAAAATATCTTTAATCAATTTTCCATGAAAATAGGGATATTTTGGGCTCTCATTCATCCTCCACCCTAGATCTCCTTGATTTCCTCTCAACCATCAAGACCTTAAGATTCAATCTCTATCATTGATCAAATATCTACAAGTCTATAAAACATGCTTTCATCTTCATCAAAAACATTGACAATAATTATGTGTTTGAATTGACATCCATTCACAATCTTAATCATTTTATCAATATCATGTGAATCAAATCAATACTATCAATCTATCATCAATCTAGCTTTTGAAATCATGGGTAATGCCTAATAGAGCAATCCACATACACTTGGAGCATAATCCCCTAATGGGATTGAAGGTTTGCATGCTTTATTTGGTTTAACTATCTTTCAATTGTGTTTTCATGTCTTTTGATTTAATTTTTGAAACATTGTTTACTAATTTCATTGAACACGGGATAATATGATCTTTATCTTGTGATTTTTTATTGTTTTCTAACTCTAAACACTCATACTATTCATTTTGAATCTAACCCATATTTCCCCTATGATATTTTGGCATGCGCAATGAGACCCATGTCTCAGATTTGACATTTTTGGAAGTTTTCTTGAATAACTACAAGTTATAAAGGTGCCTTTGAGATAAAACGATGTGTTTGAGAGCTACAGTTACTTTTTCCATAAGTTGATGCTTGTGCCAGGAAAAATAGTGACATGTTTTCTTAATTTGATGCTTTTGACTGATCTTTTTCTCTGTTTCTATTTGTAGGTTGCAGTGACATGATTGAATATAACTCTACGTTCTCGTCAAAAATCAATGCTTATTCCTAATACAAGTCGATTCCTTTTCCCTATTTTTACGTGTTTGTTCTGATGCGCTATTTTCTATTTGTATGTTAAGTTGATACTTTTATAGAGAATCAATGCTTCTATAATTTTATAGTGATGTGTTTGCAAAGAATCAATGCATTTTTCAGGTATAAATTGATTCTTTTTCTCTATTAGGGTTTGTATAATCTTCTTGATCTTTCATTTATCTAACCACTAACCTATACTTGTTTCTTGATCTTTCTCTTTGAGTTAACATTTGTGCAACATGTGGCATATGTTGGGAGAAGGATAAACACAAAGACAACTAACATCTGGTTTTAGAGGGTTTTGATTAATTTAGCTATCACATTTCAATTGGTTCTCATAAAATGAGCAAAAAAAATCACATTTCAATCAGTTCTCTAAAATTAACCCACAACTTGCACAATTCAATTGGTGGTTTAAAATGAATAATTTGCACATTTGAATTTGGTGTTTTAAAATTCAACCCAAAAATCTCATTTTGAATTTGGTGCACTAAAATGAATTTTGTGTCGTGTTTGTAGTTTAGTGGTTGCATATTATCTTTCCATACGCTTTGTGTGACCTTGGAAATCAAAAGAACCATTAACGTGTAATCTTTTTTGTACACTTGAGGTGTGATTATTTGTGTATGCTCTCCCCTCCCAACTCTAAGAACAATCTTGGGGATAAAAAGCAACATAATTACCCTTCAATTAAATTAGGAGGCCTACTTGGGGATTTCATCACTTCAAGGTTGACCTCAACCAACTTTTTAGGTGAGGTATATAAAGGGCCCAAGGAATAAATTTTTTACCCCAAGGTGTGGCCAACATCCTTCAAGCCAAGCCTCATAATCCTTGATCCACAAGGCATGTATAGGTGATGAGAGAATGGGAGAAACCCCTTAACTCAAGCATCCACAAATGGGCTCATTGTTCATGAATCTGCCACTATGAAACTTGCTTATTAGTAGCCTTTAAAAATTTCAACCACTAACTTGGAATGATGCAACATACAATATCATGAATGAAGTAACTCGCCATTTACTTCCCCTTGTTGAGGTGATTGACATTCCTTGATTAGGACCTTATCCTTTTTAAGGTGAGAGGTGAGAAGGTGGTACATGACCTTCATATACTCTAGTCACCCATTCATTGTGGAGGTATTTTCCCCAGTAGGTGGGCTTATTCCAAGTCAATACACCAAATCTACTACTAACTAGGTTGTGTGTCTATGGCATGTCTTTATTTTTAAAATACTTGTGACATCAATTAGAATGATCATGTTGAAGAAGACACACAAAATTTATCCAAAAATCCTTAGAGTCAGTCCTCTATGCTATTCTTTATTATTTTTATCACTTTCTAAATCAGGTAAACACAAATCAATCCTTAAATAATAAAGAAATTTCAAAACCCTAGATGTATTTAGGATCAAATTGTAAAAAACTTGTCTCTAAGTCAAAGTGACACTTTTGAATATCATATTGCATTGCTTTTGTTTACATCCCAATGCATTTGATTTTTCAAATCGATGCTTTTGTTTGCAAATCAATGCTTCTATGCAACTCAAATATTTTTTCTCAGAATAGTCCTCAGTCAAAATATTGAAACACAACACAACAATGATTTTGACTATCACACAGTGACACGTTTGCATGTAAACCAATGCTTTTGTAAAATCTTGATACCTTTTTCAGGGGTAGTGCACCACTTCTATTAGTAAATCAATGCATTTGCAAAGTGATTTTTTTGAGTGTTAGTCATTGAAAAAAAGACAAATAGTGGGGTAAGGGTGAAAGGTGAATCAAGATGGAAGGATGACCTAACACACCTAATTTTATTTTAGTTTCATTAGGAAAAAGGTGATCTCTCCCAAGATTAGAATTGAATTTCAACCTTGAGGTGACTCAACTTTATGGAAAGGGAGATCTTTGATTTTTACTTTATGACAAAAAATGACAAGTATGGCTAAAAATCACTTTGTGGAGATAAAAATAAAATACTTAATGCACTCAATTATATGATGTAAAACTTAAAATGTAGATTTAAAGGATAGCACAAACATAAACTAAAACTTTCAAGTAGATCTAAAAAGGGGAAACCGATGTGCACCTATCACCAAAAGTGGTTGTTAAATGTCCTTCTAGGAAATATTCACCCTACAAAAAATGGGTCTCTATACAGGGGTTCAAAATTTGATTTCACAGTCCTTTGATCCCAAATCTACACTCTCGATTCCTCTAGATTCCATTGTCAGAAAGTCATAAATAAATTTTGCAGGTGAGTTTTCATGGCTTGACAACTTTGCAAAATTGATCCACTTTCAATCCTTCTTCACCTACAAATCTAGACACACAAAGAGAGGGATTTTTTTTTTTGGTGAATAGGGGTTTGCCTTGGTCAAACCCTAGTTTGGTAATTAAACCTTGATAATGAAAGATAATGATAAATGAAATGGATTTATGAATGAAAAAATCTATGTCACAGCTCACCAAACCCTTAATGGCTTCCCTTAGAGGACTGAATTCTAACACATCTCTCTAAGGATCTTGGTCTTTCTTAGATTGGCTTGAATGATTACTTGATATGATACTTGAATTCTTTCTTGAATGCTTGGAACCTACACCACAATTTTAGCTCCAAAGAATAATATGAACACACATGAACTTTGAAATAATGATATGATATTGATTGTTGTTGTAGATGAATGATAAATATGCTCTTCAATGCTCTTGATAGTAATTTTTTCTCTATATTTCCTCCAAAATTCTTAGATTTGAATTGATAAAATAATTATGTATTTATAGGTGTTTATCTAATTTCCCCAAAATTATATTCCATAAGTTGGCATTTGAAACTTGAATTTGAATCATTAAAGTACCACCAAAAAAATATTAAAAATTGAGACTTAGGACTTAATGAGGACCCATTCGCCCTTGGGTGAATGGGTCTTGGGACCTAAATCTAGGACACATAATTTCCAAGGTGTTTAAAATAATGTTAGAATTTGTTTAATGTTGATTTCCTTTTTGAAAACAAGAATAATAAGGCTTAGGAATACATAATTTAGGCAATTAGAATCTTAATTAAGTCCAATTAATTAAGGGACCCAAACATGGTGTAAAAATGTAAAGGAGTACATTTTTCTACACTACATTTAGCCCCCACTTTAGTGAGAGTATGAGCCCATACTCAAACTCACACTAAAGTATACAAATAATTCAAGAGAGGTCTAATTGTACAATTGTTAGAAAGATGAGATGACAAAGATAAAGGAGGATGATCATGTAACATCCCACTACACAACCTCAAAGGTTAAGAGCCAAAAGAGGAAGAGATAAAAAAATATTTGAACAGGAAGAATAACATACACGTAAAATAATTACTAATTCGATAAAACAACAACAAGCATGGCCATATATTACCTAAGGAAATCCCAAAGGAGAGGAATAATCCACCCTCCAGAGAAAATCCGAACAGGAGCAAACCGAATAGCTTTAGAAATTTTCTCTGGAACTTGCTGCTCTGCTCCAGAACCTATTGCTCTGGAACCTACTGTCATAGATCCCGATGCTCTGGAACCTACTGTCTTGGAGCCCGATGCTCCGTAACATACTGTCTTGGAGCCCGATGCTCCAGAACCTATGATGTAACTCACAAGACATCATCGGAAAGAGTTGTTGCTCTAGAAATTATGCAGATTGAAATATGAAGGAAATACACATTTATAATTTTAGTTTTTGCATGAAAATTAGGGAAGGAAATGCCAATAATAATCATCATAATACAAGGTATTTTGATATCAACATCGGAACCCATAGACCAAATATAAAACATCACATTTCTTCTCACTTAATTTACGATTACTTTCTCTCTCAAGAGAGTACAATGTGCATAAAGGAATAAGTATGAATACAATAGAATTTTCATGAACAAGATACAACCTCAGATAAGATAAATACACAAAGGAATGAACATGAGTGTGATATGATAAATCAAATACATAAGAGAGAGATGATCTCCAACCATTACTTCCAAAACCTATACGCCGGTCCTCAATGGCAGTGGAAATGCCTCTCTACCATGTGGAGTCCAGAGAGACCACTCCACCGTGCTCAGAGGAAGTCACAAGGCCCAAACAAAAATAAAAAGGCAAGGTAACATATGGCCAACACTCACATCATGCATGAAGAAAATACCAAATACAATGCATAAGGCCAATGTCACAACATGGAGAGGTTCATACCATAACATGTCAGGTACTACTCATGACGACTAAGATGCAAGATACCAGATTACAAACCCGATAAGGAGACTCAACCATGCCCAAATCAACACCTCGTAGATGGATAACTCAATACCCTATAGGTGGATAGGCCTTCTTGAGTGCATCCTTAGCCTTTTCAAGTGCTCAAGGCCATGCATGAGGAGTCATAATCCATAAAAATTTTACACCATTATTTTAATTCAATCATCATATGCTTACTATAACTCAGCTACTAGTTTCTTTGGCAGCCACTTACAAGCCACTCTATAAGGCCACACTGATGACCTTGACCTAATCCCATATCATTTAACCAAATGAGGGATAAAGATAACAATGAAACTAGGGAAAATCCACAATTTCCATCATAGAAACAATTTAAACAACCAAGCCAAAATTGTTGTAAAAGAAGCCATCAAACATCTGTAAACCATATAGAAATGGAGGCATAAAATTTTCATGAAAAAATAAAAGTGCTCGGATTAAAATTCTAAAATTTAACCAATTCATATCTTGATGCTTTGAGTCAGAATACACCTTTGATTTTTGAGTTTAGAACCGAAAATGAGGTGTTGTTCTGAGAAACGTCATTTCCACAAATCGGGCAAGAAAATACATGCAAAATCAAATTGCCTAGAATTCAAATCGGACAAAGACCTAGTTGAGATATGGGAATTTAAAAATAAAATACACTATTATTTTATAGATTTATGACCAAGAACATAGTTGTGTTCAAAAAACGTCATTCAACCAAGTAGGAAAAAAAATACATTAAAATAAAAATGCTCGAATTAAAAATCGGACAACAACCCATTTGAGATATGGGAAATTTAAGATGAAATCCATATTTATTTTGAATTTAAAGTGGGTAGATTATGAGAAAAAATGAAAAAACATGTTTTCACAAGTTGGGAAAAACATAAAAAAGAAAGAAAGAATCAAGAGTGCCCAGAAATTTATTTGGCTAGAAACCCATTTCAAATTTAACCGTTTCAATTTGAATTCCATATTTGTTTTTAAAGTTTATGATAGGAGAATTTGATCTATAAAAAAAAAAACAATCAATGGCAAAGAATCAAGTCTACCATAAGAAAACTACAAAGCAACAAATCAATTCCTCACACAAACATTATCCAACCATCCAGTATTCACACCAATTAAACAGAGGTACAAATTTTCCATAGAGAAATGCATATCTTACCATTTCAAAGTTAAATTGCATTCAATCCTACCAAAATTCAAGAGTTTCAAGAATCTCAGAAAAATACCTTAATGCTGCCCCAAAATTGAAATGAAAGAATTAATTGAATATAAGGTGCGGCTGGATTCCAAACTAAGACAACAAGGCAACAAATTTATGCTACACCTCTGAAGCCATTACCCACAAATCCCTTCTCAAAAACTCTTCCCATCTTTGTTGCCCCAAATCGTAGGGTTTTCTCCTCTTTCCCTAAAGCAGCAAATTGCTTCACATCCAAGATAACTCTTCCAAAAAAGTTCAAAATAAAGTATAAATATCAAAGGCAAAGCTGCCCAGTTTTCCTTTTCTTTTTTTTAAAAATATTTTCTCCCCCAAAACAATAAAATGAAATAAAACATTTTAATAAACAAACTATCAAAACTCTCCAATTTAATTAATTTAAAATTACTTCATATCCAACATTCACAATAACACACAAATGATAATTTAAATACAATCGTTAAAATACACGAGCTCTCCAAAATGATTAAATAAGATTATAAGAGCTCATGAAAGGATTAATAAAATCATTTAAAATCACTAAATGAAAATATATCATTTTCTCAAATAATCAATAAAGTCAATAAAAATGACATATTCAAAATCTCAAGGATATAACACTCCAAATCAATAAAACACCATAAAATTCCATATTTAGAACTATGAAAAGATGCCTTGAAACCACATCATAAAACTGACAACCAAAATATGGCCACATAATAGATTCACGAAAACCATAACAAAATACTTCAACAAGGCATATCGGTAAACCACATATGACCGAAGGGTGCGTCGAACATACAACTGAAGGTGCTCCAGACATTACCGTTAGGTAACCGGATGGTATGAAATCAACTTGGAAACACTACACTAATAAGATACATTGGGCTAGGGTAGGGGACATTTTGGCCTATATGAGTACCTCCAATTACCACCATCGAGGAATAGGAGTATGCTCAAGCTTGTGAATCCAGGAAGAGTCGATACTTAGTACCTACATCACTCCAATTACATGTCAAATTACATGTACATATAACATATATCATATAGTTGAAACATGTCAATCATTAGGAATATGATCATGATATCGCAAGCCTCTTGGATATGAGTGTTATGAAATCATCCCTTCCTATCCATAATCATACAAAAAAAATGATATCTAAGCATGCAATCCAACATATTAACTGATCATGATAATCATCAATTTCTAATCTCAATATGATAACATTTATAATTCTAAATCAAAATTAAAATACCATCTTACCCAGGCTAGAGTTGGAGAGATGTTACAGATCAAGCCACCAAGATCAAAGATCCCATGACAAACCAACAAAGGCACAAAGAGACATACAAATACAACATCGACACAAGATATAACATCATACAATGTCAAAATTAATGCAAATAAAAGATGAACCATAAAATTGTGTTATGCCAAGTCCATGAAACATGCTCTCATGGCACCATAGGCAATCAAGTTGTGTTATTCAAGGTGGCAAAGAAAAAATTCTCACAAGTGTAGTCTAATATACACTCTATGAGCCCAAACAAGTGAGAAACACACAAGGTCTACTGCAAGCCAACATACACTAGGTGTGTACCTACAAAACAAGTAGCGATGGGAAAGTCATGCTAGGTCTACTGGCTCCCATATGTCAACCATACCAAAAGTTATAATCCCTAATAACTTTGAAAAGGTACCACATACAATAATCACAAGGATATCAAGCTATGTTATGCTAGAAAATCATGAAACAAAGGCAACACCAAGCAAGTTGTGTTATGCTTGCTGGCCAATTTTTTTGGTTTAAGATAGTCAAAGGGGTTTTTCTTAGTTCATGAAAGGTATCAAATTAGGGAACATCACATTTAATGTCACCAAGAGATGACTAGTCAAGGGATAAAAATATTCACACAGTAGGGCATGTAAGCCATAGCATTACCACTAAGAGGAATTCCATATGCCAAGAAAAATCATGCTCTTGAAGGAAATCAATCCCAATATAACCAACAAGAAGAAAAATCACATGAAATAAGAAAAAAAAACTTTTAACAAGAGGTCACGACATCAAGCAAGCAACAAGCAGGAGGCATAATTCCCCCACTTTAAAGAAATTTCTAAACACCATGTTGTGAGAAATTACTTTAAATTAGAATATGATAAAAGGAAATAGCTGAAAGAGACATGCAAGCTTATTTGGAAAGCCCTATTACAAACATATATTTCCAAATGAAGCTACTTCATGAAAAGAAGGTTTCCCCCCATATGGAATCCTAAGATAACACATAAGGGATCCATGGATTTGGGGTCAGCATATGTATTTTCTACATTGATATAATCAAGATCAGAATCATCATCATTCCCCAAATAACTCATGGAAAAATAAGCACAAAAGAAGAATGAAATATGGAGAATGAAAAAAAGGAGAATCCTTTTGGGTCAACATGGAAGAGACCTAAATATCTCAACACTTTGCATTAACCTCAAAAGGGAATACAAGACAAATGAAAAATAAAATGGTTATGATAGATAGAAGAATGAAGATGCAAATAGAAGAATGTCATGATAGATTCACTTCCTTCATATCCTTGCACCAACAGAGTGATAAGTATCATCCAAAGTAGGCTAACAAACATAAAGAAATGGAAAGAAACACACTATGGGGATCACATCATAGACATGAAATCACATAAATAAAAGAATACATAGAGCTAGTATGACACATACAAGCTTACGTATGGAAAGTCATTCACATCCCAATCTTGTTCATCATATGCAAAAGACAGATGACTAGCTAAAGGGGCAACACTGAGTGCAAAAAAATGACAAGGCTATCTAACCCCTTGCTCCCAAAATGTAGGACATGGTTGAGCCGAGATAGGTGATGAGAATGTGCTCCTTGCAATATAGAGATGGTTTTCATGAAATGTAATACATGTAATAGTGAGTATGCTATGATTCTAAAACTATCACATGGCAAGGAGAAAAGTGTATGCATGCTAAGGAACTATATCAATGATATCAAATTCATCAAGGATCCTCTTCAAAGCATGACACTCGTCAATAGTATGGCCAAAATTTCTATGATATTGACAATGAAATATGTTTTAATTTTTTCCTTTATTATCTTCTTTAATAGGTGGAAATGTTATGCATCCTTTGTTAGGGAGTGTGTGTAAGGCTCTTTCATTTGTAGACATTGGATAAGGAAATTTTAGCTTCTTAAGTTTGTAGGGCTTTGGTTTCTTATTTGATTGGGCAACTTGTTGAGGTGGAGGATCTAAGGTTACTTGATCATGCTCATAAGGCCTTAGTTAGTGTTACAAAACAATCTTTTGAAAGGGAATACCTTTCCCATTAGGAGATGTAACGAGAGGAGGAGATCATTGATATTCTAGCCCCTTGGTGTCTTCTAATTTTTGTTATTGTAACCATTGAAGGATCCCATGCTCATTAATTATGTCACATCCTCGTTTTCTTAATATTTTTAAGCCTTGACCATAACTCTCTTCTAAGTTGATGGGTGTATTAGTAACTCGATAAGAATAGGATAGAAGAGTATCACTATTGTCCTTGTTAACAAGTTCTTTCATGATTGATGTTCGAGGCTTTTTTGTGTTTCAATTTCAGGATGCAAAAGGTTGAACATATAAAGTGATGGGATGATAGGAGGTGTTGGTTGTTGCATGGATGGATAAAAGGATGCATTATTCTCAAGGTTGCATAGTGAATATTTTATGACTTATTGCATGTTATCTTCATCTTGATCTAAGATGTCCACATCATGAGGAAAATCATTAGGAGGTGAAGATTCATGAGTGTTATCAATTGCATTAGGATCATATCCAAACATACAACTTGAAACATCAACCAAAGATCTTAAGGTCATCCATATGTTACCAAAACGCATCTCCATAATGTAGTTTAATGAAAAAATTTAGATCTAAAATGATATTGAATGATTGTAAAATGAAAGAACCTAAAAATGATGTATTTTTAATAAAAAAATTATGTTTGTAGTATGTACTTGTTCTTACCAAATAACTTGAATGCAAACAATTCCAAGAAACTATATCTCCAGAAACTAAAACTAAGATCTAAAAATAGCCATAAATAAAGAAAATAGAGATAGATTAATGCCCATAAATTTAGAAAATGACCCATATAAGGATGGATTCACCCTAGGGTGAATGGGTCATTGCATAAGGGTTGAAAAATTTAAGATCTAGGTTTTTGAGTTGATATTTAAGGTCTTTGATTCAGGTTTTAAATAAACACTTTTAGTTAAAAATTTCCAAAAATTTATTATGAAATGAAAGTGTACTTTGATGATAAACAAGTAAAATGATAAATTTCTAGATACAATTTTGTTTGAATTTTTTTATGCAAAAGATTAAAAAAATACTAATATGCAGACTATAATGTGAAATGGATGCAAAATGTATTCAAATTTTTGATTTTTTAAAGTTTTAAACAATGCAACATGCAACTTTTAAAATCCTAAATGAAATGTAAACTAATGCAATTTTGAAAACCCTAAATGAGATGTAATGCAAATTAATGCAAAATCCTAGATCAAGGGTTTGAAGGATTTCCAAATCAGAAAGCTTACAGTGTAAGAATGTTAGGTTCACCAAAATGAAACAAAGAAAAATGCGCATTTGGGGGGAAATGTGAATCAAGATGGAAAGATGACCTAACACACCTACTTTTATTTTAGTTTCATTAGGAAAAAGGAGATATCTCCCAAGGGTAGAATTGACTTTCAACCTTGGGGTAAGTAAGCTCTATGTAAAGGGGGATCTTTTATTTTCCCTTTATGACATAAAATGACAAGTATAACTTAAATGCACTTTGGGGAGATAAAAATAAAATACTCAATGCACTCAATTGTATGATGTAACACATGAAATGCAGATTTAAAGGATGGCACAAAAAAAAACTAAAACTTTCAAGTAGATTTGAAAAGGGGAAATTGGTGTGCACCTGTCACCAAAAGTGGTTATTGAGTGTCATGTTGGGATAGATTCACTCTAGGGTGAATGGGTCTCTGTATAGGGATCCAAAATTTGATTCTACACTCCTATGATCTTGGATCTTCACTCTCAGTTCCTCCAGATTCCATTGTCGGAAAGTTAGAAATAAATTTTGTAGGTAAGTTTTTTGTGGCTTGAAAATTTTGATGACAACTTTGCACAATTGCACTTTTGATCCACTTTCAGTCCTTCTTCACCTATAAATATGCACACACAAAGAGGTTTATTTATTTTTTTCGGTGAATAAAGGTTTGCCTTTGTCAAACCCTGATTTTGTAATTAAACTGTGATAATGAAAGATAATGACAAATGACAAGGATTGATATATGAAAAAATATATGTCACAACTCACAAAAACCTTAATGGTTTCCTTTAGAGGACTAAAGTCTAACACATCTCTCTAAGGAGATTTATCTTTCTTGAATTGGCTTGAATGATTTCTTGACTTGATGCTTGAATTCTTGAAATCTACATCACAATGTTAGCTCCAAAACATAATATGAACACACATGAACTTTGACATGATGATATGATCTTGATTGTTGCTATAGATTATTGATTAATATGCTCCTTAATGCTCTTGAAAATATTTTTTTCACTATAATTTCTCCTTCAAATGTATTAGATTCAAAATGATAAAATAACTATGTATTTATAGGTGTTTATCTAATTTCTGAAAAAATTAGATTCCATAAGCTGACCTTTGAAACTTGAATTTAAATAATTAAAATGCTACTAAAAACATATTAAAATTTGGGATCTAGGACTTAAGGAGGACCCATTTAGCCTTGGGAAAATGGGTCTTGGGACCTAAATGTAGGACACATAGTTTCCAAGGTTTTTAAAACAATTTTAACATTTTTAAATTGGTTTCCTTTTCAGAAAATGAGAATAATAAGGCTTAGGAATGCATAATTTAGGAAATTTCTTAATTAAGTAAAATTATTTAAGGGGCCCAAACATAGTGTGAAAATGTAAAAGAGTACATTTTTCTACACCACAGTCACAAACACTATAACTCTCAAAAATAACAAATTCCTAATTTCAACCAACAACCTATATAGGACTAGAGACTTGTTCAAAAAAATTGCAATCATTATCACCATCCAAAAAAATAACATACAACATTTTCATTCATTAAATTTGGATTTTGTTAAGCACATCCTATTCATATTTGGATCAAGATCAACCTCATCAAAATAGAAAAACAACCTATCCAAAAAACAACATATATTTGAAATTTGTCATTTGGTTTAGATCTCCATATCTCATCCCCTAGTTTAGCTTCTTTCTTGGAAAATAGTCTCCTTTCAAGTATCTAGTTAAATTAGCATCAAATATTTGTGAGATAGCTTGCTTTGGATTCATAGTATACTCTGTTGGGTCTCAAAAATGCAGGTTTGAACCACAAGAGGTTGCCAAGATCTCACAATGCCTTTGGCCAACGCACAAGGCCAATTGATGCAATTGAACCTTCTTCTCTTTAGGTTCTACTAGACCAAGGCGGGCAAACCTATGTGAATGATGCAGATTGAAATGTATTTCCTGGTGAAACAAATTTAACCACAATGGCAAAGGGAAGTGGACAGATAAAATCACTAAAACTACTCCTACTTCTACTACACAAAATAAAATATTTGAATAAGTTGTTTGATATGAAATTAACTCTCTGGGTTGTGATAGACCAGTGCCTTCTATCCACATGGGCAATAGAGTCAAAAATAGAAAATGATATGTGTTTCCCTTCTCTAGTTTAATTCAAGTTGTTAGGCACTTTATAAAATAAAATCTTATGACTAGCATATAATTTTATTTATTTATGACTTACACAAATTATGTTGGAATGTTTTCTAACCCGGTTCTTCTTAAATTATCCAAAAGAAAGATTATAAAAAATATGAATTACTTGAAGGGATTTAGTTCTGATTTGCAGACACCAACAAATCAAAAATCACACAAAGTGAAAACATGCACCTTGATGAATCAATACTATGCTTGATACATTAATTCAAATGATTAGAAGACTTCGAATTGGAGAGAACCAAAATAAAAAATAATACAAATTCTAGAATCTCAACAACTGAACTCAGAAAGATTTTACCAATTTATGAATATTTTCTCCATTGCATTGTTTTAGGAAGGTTTGTACATTATTTCCATTCCTAGTCTTATTTTCTGAGAAATCTAATTCTTACTCTAACTCCTCTCTACCCTTAACTAATTTTTTGAAATATTTATACAATGCACTCGAAGTGTCACAACTCTTCATTTAACCAATAAAGCCGTTTACATTCCTTGACATCAATTAAAATATTTAATTGAGTTTCCTCTCAGCAAATTAAATATTTTTACAATAGTTTTGCATTTGATTTTGTCCTTTAATACTTCTTCCCACCGGTATTGTTTTAATTTATGTACTATTGCGAATCTTCCCTTATTCCTACCGCTCCACCGTGGTCAACCTATTGACCGACTGCGGTATAGCGATGACTAATTTCCACCAGTATTGACACTTCTTACCTCTCAACTGTGGTTTTGGTTTCACCTTCTTGTGGTATCATGGTGTTGTTTGTTGTACTTAACTATCTACTGCATCACCGCGGTCACTGACATGATTTCCAGTGGTACTGCGGTGACCAGTCTTCTATCTATCACTTCCTTACTGCATTACCGTGACCTCTGTTTCTTAGCCCACGGTATCATGGTAACCATTTGCATGACTATATTAACCACCATGTCTGTCCACCGCCTTACCGCGTTCTATGTGTTGCATCCCCATGATACTATAGTGCCTTGACTTTGTTTGCTCCCACTATCCACTGTGTTACCATGGTCTGTGTTTGAACCGCTCCCCACGGTGTGGTGATAACCCATTTATTAACTGACATCTCACTGCTTAATGCCCGACCACCACACTACCACCAGTTCCTCCCTGACCATCGGTGGTACTGCAGTGACCATGCTCTAACCACCACCTCACTGCTTTGCTGGCCTCACTGACTATTGACTATTTCCACCATGTAACTGTCGGCCTGCTTGTGACTAACCACGGTGTAGTGGTAAACATTATTGTGACTGCTCTTAACCATCACCGCTATACCACGAGCCACTTTGCAAAAGGCCATGGTAAATCAGTCAAGGCTTATGAAGGGTAAATGATAGCGAAAAAAGGTATTTTGACATTATAAATGGGAAAACGAATCTTTACGAGAAAGATAGGAAAATAAAGGACATAAATGAATAAAATCCCTCAAAGTTTTTTATGGATTTTATGAAAAATAGCGAAAAAACCTTCAGAGTTTTAATAGAAATTTCTAGTTCTAATAGTGGCTCCTGTTGGGGATGAGTGGTTCTGCAAATCACTACAAGAATTCATAATATCTTTGTGAGAGAAGACCAAGTAAAGGACATGAAAAATGAAGGCAATGGCAGATGGAGGGAATGAACAGATGAATGATATGAAAGATGGAGCATGGAGAATGGAAAACCCTACACTAATGTACATGGAAAAAATATGTTTTCAACAAGGTAATTTTTGAGAATGTCCATGTACTAGCAAACCTAGACCCTTCAAAAACTATTATGCATGGAAGAGAATGATTAAAGAAATTTGTTAGGAATTGTCCATGCACTGGAAATCCCTAATCCTCTATGTCTGCTATGGTTCAAAAATCAAACCATAAAGGATGGCCCTAGGCCACCCAAAATAAAAACCTGCACTTTCCTTTGTCACAGACTTTGTTTTGATTAAAGCTCACCAAGTTTCTTATGAAACTATCCATTCCAATTTCCTTGCAACATGCACTACCATTGAAAACCTTCAGGAAATCATTGTGTTCAATCTAATTCATATTCATTTCACCACTCCCCATTTCATCATTCTCATTATCATATGAAAAATATTTATCACCTTCAACACACAAAGTGTATCCACATTCATCAAAACATTCATAGGAATGCTCATTATCGTATGTTTCTAAATGACCCAACAACTACACTAGGACCTGAAAATCTGAATGCTTTTCTTGGAAATTAGAAACTTATATCTCATTAGCATCTTCTAAAACCAAAAAATCAAAACTAATTTCCACTTCTTTTCTATCACAAGTTGGCATTGAAACATACCTCTAGTCCATACAACCATCCTTGCACATACTTGAATAAAAAAATATTGAACACTTATCATCAATAAAACCAACATCTTTCTCTTGTGGGCAAAATAAATTTAAATCACATACCCCCACTTGGACACAAATAGATTCATGATCATCTTCAATGATTTTTTCATCAATCTGAGAGATGCACATGGAGTCATATGAATTGTTACACATAGTATCTCCACTGTCAAAGCATATATAGGCTAGAACAAAAACTCTAGAATCATCTTTATGTGCATACTTTTGGTTTTCAACAGTTAACAAATCTGAAACTTGCTCACTGCTGAGTGAACAGGTCTTTGCTTCCATATCTTCAACCATGTCTCCAACCTCTTGATAATCACCCTATTGTGGATTCACAAATTCTTCTTCAAAATTTGAATCACAATCTATTATGCAAGAGAGACTCTCCATAGCCTCATTGTTGGATAGCATGGTACCTTCTTCAGTTGTAGCTTCTGAAACATTGTTGATGTACTCTCTAGATGGTGTGTCCCTATCATCTTCCAAATCTGAAAAATAGTCATTAGAAATCCTAGTAGCACATGCTTCCTTTGTTTGTTTCATTGTTTGAGCATCCATGATATCACTACTAGATTTATTATTTCCAGTATCCATGTACCTTGTCCCAAGAATGGAATCAATAAATTTATTTACTACATCAAATACTTGTTGTTTTAATGACTTTGACCAATAAATTGATTTACGCTCTGATGCTCTTAGAATTTGTGCAAAAAATGTGGGTCTTGTAGGCCTATAATAGGGAGGTAATTGCATACATATCTATACCATCCTTTTGTACAAATAACTTACAGATTCTCCCTTATATTTCCTTATGTCAAAAAAAGCATCCACAAGACTTGTACCTCTCTCTTGAACTTGAATATACTCATCAAATTTTTTTTTATGTGAATAGAGTACATTACCTTTATTACCAAAGTTCTCAGTTGCATCATGTGGTATTTGTGATGTCTGAGATCTCCTGACATTTGTGTTTTCATTCTTACTGTATGATGGCCTATTCGGTGATGTATTTGGAACACATTCGGCTCTCAATTGCAGCAGTCATTGTTTCACTTGTAGTTTTTTTTTTCCAGTGTAACCTTTGTTGTTCCAATTCTTCCAACTCTCTTATTGACTATTGTCTTCTCTCTTCTTTTGACATCTTGACAAAATGTGACTGTTCCACAATATCCATGCATTATTTAACAAATCTGAAACATAGTCACCACTTACTTTTCCCAAAAGTAGGAAAATGAAAAATATTATGATATTTCTTTGGTTTTCCCCAACGGAATCTCCTAAAAAATGTAAAACTTTGTTGACTCTATAAATGGATAGGCTGAAAAAACTTTCTTGAGTATAGTCCCCAGCAGAGTCGCCAAACTGTTGGGTCTCAAAAATGCAAGTTTGAACCACAAGAGGTTGCCAAGCTCTCACAATGCTTTTGGCCAATGTACAAGGCCAATTGATGCAATTGAACCTTCTTCTCTTTAGGTTCTACTAGACCAAGGCATGTGAACCTATGTGAATGATGCAGATAGAAATGTACTTCCTGGTGAAACAAATCTATCCACAATGGCGAAGGGAAGTGGACAAATAAAATCACTACAACTACTTTTACTTCTACTGCACAAAATAAAATATTTGAATAAGTTGTTTGATATGAAATTAACTTTTTGGGTTGTCATAGATCAGTGCCTTCTGTCCACATGGGAAAAAAAGTCAAAAATATAAAATGATATGTGTTTTCCTTCTCTGGTTTAATTCAAGTTGTTAGGCACTTTATAAAATAAAATCTTATGACTAGCATATTTATTTATGACTTGCACAAATTATGCTGGAATGTTTTCTAATCTAGTTCTTCTTAAATTATCCAAAAGAAATCTTATAAAAACTATGACTTACTTGAAGGGATTTAGTTCTGATTTGTAGACACCAACAAATAAAAATCACACAAAGTGAAATCATGCACCTTGATGAATCAAGATTATGCTTGATACATTAATTCAAATGATTAGAAGACTTCGAATTGGAGAGAACTAAGATAAAAAATAATACAAATTATAGCATCTCAACAACTGAACTCAGAAAGATTTCATCAATTTATGAATATTTTCTCCATTGCATTGTTTCAGGAAGGTCTATATATTATTTCCATTCCCAATCTTATTTTCTAAGAAATCTAATTCTTACTCTAAATCCTCTTTGCCCTTAATTGATTTTTTCAAATATTTGTAAAATGCATTCGAAGAGTCACAAATCTTTATTTAACTAGTAAAACCATTTACATTCCTTGACAACAATTAAAATATTTAATTGAGTTGCCTCTCGGGAAATTAAATATTTTTACAATAGTTCTGCATTTGTTTTTGTCCTTTAATAATTCTTCCCATCTGTATTGTTTTACTTTATGTACTGCTGTGAATCTTCCCTTATTCCTACCGCTCCACCGTGGTCAACCTCTTGACCGGCCATGGTATAGCGGTGACTACTTTCCACCGATGTTGACGCTTCTTACCACTCAACAATGGTTTGGTTTCACCTTCTCGTGGTATCACGGTGTTGTTTTTTTTCCTTAACTATCTACCGCATCACCGCGGTCATTGACATGACTACCAATGGTACCACAGTGACCGGTCTTCTATCTACTGCTTCCTTACCGCATTACCGTGACCTCTATTTCCTCAGCCCACAGTATCACTGTAATCGTTTGTATGACTATCTTAACCGCCACGTCTTTCCATCGTTTTATCATTGTCTATGCATTACCTCTCCACGGTACTGTGGTGCCTTGACTTTGAATACTCCCTCTATCCACCGTATTACCATGGTTTTTGTTTGAACCGACATCGATACCACGGTACCAACCCTTTGTTGTCACCTTCACTTCCTACCACCTTACTGCGGTCTATCTTTCTACTTCCCATGGTGTCGAGGTAACCCGTTTATTAATCGCCATCTCACTGATTACTGCCCGACCACCGCACTACTATGGGTTCATCCTTGACCACCAGTGATACTACATTAACCATGCTCTAACCGCCACCTCATTACTTCCCTGGTCTCACTGACTACTGACTGTTTCCACCGTGTAACTATCAATTTTCTTTTGACTGAGCCCGGTGTAGCGGTAAACATTATCATGATTGCTCTTAACCATCACTACTATACCGTGAGCCACTTTGCAAAAGGCCATGGTAAAGTGGTGAATGCTTATGAAGGGTAAATGATAGCAGTAAAATGTATTTTGACATTATAAATGGGAAAAAAAATCTTTATGGGAAAGATAGGAAAATAAAGGACATAAATCAATAAAATCCCTCAAGGTTTTTTATGGATTTAATAAAAAATAGTGAAAAAACCTTTAGATTTTTTATGGAAATTTTTGGTTCTAACATACTTCTAATTTTTTTACCTCATTATTATTTTCCTTAACTTGGATTCATTAGTCTAGATCAAGCAAGGATCATCAAACATTTAATCTAAATGAGATCTAGCCAAAAAATATTCTAAATTAGGTTTTTCATATCTTCCACCCATCCAAACATCATCCAAATATTGGTCCAAATATACTTTGGTGTCCTTTTGTAAGTCTAATCTTGAAATCAGAAAAAATGCCATCATTCCATTATCAACATTCATTTCCATTTTATCCTTCCATAGGGTCATCACATCCTACTAGCATCAATGACATAACAACTATGGGTGTCCCTAATCAAGAGTTTGGAATGATTTTTCATATGTACAAAATTTAATCAATATCAAATCTCATAAATTAATCAACTGAATCATCTAACAAGAACATCACAATCCAACAACACCACTAAACATGAGTACACTCCTTTAGGGGAGCCAATTGGGTTTGTGTTGGGAAAGCTAGTCCAATCCAATTTTATTAATCTTCTAAAGTCACAAGGTTATTATGAACCTCAATTTAAACCTAGATGATACAATTATAATATTTATTTTTGAATACCATAGAACAAAATGTCATAAAACATCAAATTTCATAAGACTTAAGAACCTCATACAAGACCTTATTGATAAATTCATAGTTAATATTGAGAATAAACTTCAAAATATTTTAACAATTAATCACACTATCAATGTCTATACCTCACATAATGAAAAGTAGACATATATCAATATGCTTTTCCAAAGAATGATCAAAATTATCCTTCAGTGTCTAGCAACGCATCATCCCATGAAACATCTACATCATATGACTTCATGATGACACAAATTAAAGAATATTTCTCACAGAAGGTCTCCATATCTAATCCATCATCTTCAGGTCTTCCACAACCTCAATACATATCATTATCATCAATAAATCCATCAAACAATGTCATCTTTTTTTATTTTCTCCAAGGACTATCCTTAATAATTACATGTCAAATCAACCAAAAACAATGCAAATCCATTTGATGATCAATAAATCCTTAATCCATCACTAACATGCATTCAATATCTTCTCATTCCTAATATATAAGATCTAAGTAAGGAGCTATTACCAACATACCAACATTTTTAAGGTATAAAAAATTCCTTTGCAAATAGTCCATTCATTGAACACAACCCATGTCAAGAGGATAATCTTAGACATAAAAAAAGTTGCTCTAAAATAAATCAAGATCAAGAATCAATATCTTCAAACTACTACCATGATCTAATGAGTATTTTACAATCCATTAATGAATTTTGTTCTAAAAATGAGTCAAGATCAAGAGTCCACTTTTCCAAAATACTACCATGATCTAATGAGTATTTTCCAATCCATACAAGATTTCACAACAAAAAAGGATATATGTGCACCAATCACTCCTAAATCTACCCATGAGATTCTTTATTCCACTAGACACATAGATTATCTCCCTCTAGAATAAGCGTCTCCAACTCTAGAAATATTTTCAAATGATCAAGTTATAGCCAAATTCATGGGACTTCATGGCAATATTCTAGGAAATCATCATGAAGAAGGTTTCTAAATTGACTTTGAATCACCAATACCTTTGAAGAATAATAAAAATCCAATGTGTTTCAAACTGAGGTTGAACAATCAATTGATTATGAAGCACCCATGACTTACAAACTTGGATCACTTACCTTCGTCAAACCAAGCCCTCTTAAAAATGAAGAGACTACTACCTTTGAAGGCTCCCAATAGTGTAGAGAAGGAATATCACCTTGTTTCCAAGATAAATCATATTCCATTCCAAACAAAATTTGTTAATTAATACATTATCAAGGAAAAGGGTTAGGACTACATGAAAAAGGTATCCTAGAACTAGTGTAGTTTTTCAAAAATCCTAAGTATCAAGGTATTTGTTATTCATAGATCAAATAATCTAATTATGTTATGATCGATACTAGAGGTAACTTTATCCAATGCAAAAAACAACATCGTAGTCATGAAGATTTATTTTAATGAAACCACTACCAACACTTCAACCATCCATATCATGAATTTTCATCCTCACATATTTCGACCCACTAAATGGGGATAAAAAGAGAAAAATTCTTACAAAGGAAAAGAGATTGTCGTTAAAGCTAATGAATAAAAAAATCAAAATGGAGACATGAAATTTACATGGATCCCAAAGAAAAATAAATCAAAAAATCATATCAAAATCCATTAGTCAAATAAACTATGGGGAAAAATTAAAAATGGACTTCCATCCATCAAAGATGTCCAAAAATTCGAAAAAAGACTTCAACAATGACATACAAAGTATATGAAAATTTTGACTATAGATCCAATCAAAATTCCATACCCACCTTTTGTTACTCATCATCCCAAGTTTGTAGAATCAAAGATCCACTATCCAAACTATCAACTGATCCATATTCATCTCATCTCTCATTGAAATCTAGCATCCATATTAAAACCAAGAATATCTAACTCTCACATTAACTATGTCCTGGAAATAAATCTTTATCATAAGGACTCCAAGGGAACTCTATTGTGATGTGCACATCTAGATAAGGCTAAATTTTGTATCAACAAAGATCAAAAGAACATTAAGGGGTTATATACAAGTTCCTATAACTTGGCAATGCAAATCCTCTAGATAGGACATCATTGGCACACCATGAAAAAAAAAAACTATATCAACACCACTAGGTGGTTCGAAATAATCAATAATCATTCCAAAAATCAAAATTACAAATTTCAAGAAAATTAGTAAAGAAAAAATTTCCTCTAGTGAAATTCATTTTGGTGGTGCTTTGGGAAAATACCTTGATGAAATCTTGGAAAACATGAGTCATACATAGAATTGATCATTTACGTGCACCACTCCAGGTGGAAGCATCTTATCTTATCCATCTAATAAATCTGAAATCCATCCAATCCATTTTCATCTTCTTTAAAATCCATCTTCATCTTGATAAAGATAAAGGGTACATACTTCAAACTTTCTTTTTGTAAAATATTGATATGATCGTTTTCATTGATCATATCCCATCTCACATCATACCATCGCTTACATCTAGCATTATCCAAACAATCATTCTCTATCTAAACATGTTATCTTATCACATGATAGTCCTTGGTATCCTTTTCCTACCCATCCATCATGCTAATCCATTGAATCCAATCATATAATTTCATACATTGCTAGACACTGGGGAAAATTATTACATCTTGCTTTAGAATAAATCATGATCTATATCCTCTAGCTCATGTTGTGATTAATAGCAATTTCAAAAGAAAAATAAAAAATATTCATAAGAAAACAACCAAAATCATGAGAATGTTTCATATTTTGATAAATGAAATGTTTCCCATCAGATATATCTTTCATCCAAACAATCTATATCAATTGCATCTAGCTTGTGCTTCAGTGCAATACCAAACCATCCAAAAATCTTAATCCTAGCCTGACTATGAATCTTGATCCATCTTATCTAATCAATCAATCATCATATTATGATGTATCCTTCCCAATCCTCATGTTGTTCCTATCTTGACAACACTACCCTTGCGTTGTTGTGTATCCTCAATAATGTTATCACTATCGATAATCAATCAATTAGATCAATCAATTTTAACTTGATAATCAATAGGATCTCAAAAGATCACTCATATTGCTACATATCTATATCTATTCATCATCATTATGTCAAAATCCAAAAAGATCCAAATACTTATAAATCCAAAAACATCCAAATAACATAAAATATCGAAAACAAATTCTAAAAACACCATTTAAGAAGAAAAAATACCTCAAAAAATATCTGAAAAGCTCAAAAAAATTGAATTTTTTTCCAAAAAATAAATATGTCATCACCTATCATCCATCTTCAGTAAGTTTTTCATCCATAATAAACCTATCATTACCCTCATCTTTGATGAATCATACAAAAAAAATATAACAATCATCAAAATATAAACTTTCATTCAAAATCATTTCTTAATCAATGTCAAAACATGTCAACTAGCTTTCACATCAATTGCCTAAAAATATATAATTCAACATCCAATTAATTTCTTAACAAATATATATTTCCTACATTAGACATCATTTCTGATATCAACTAGAATAACTCTCTCTTGCAAGATATATGATGGAATTGATGTTTTTTGTTAGTAATTATTTTCTTTTAGTTTTATCTTTTGTCTCATTCCATCGATCACTTGAAACTAACTTGATCTTCAATATCTTGGTGTGTCTAGATGGATATGTAATGGGGCATAGTCATTTCTTTCATTTGGTATGTTTGTTGGATGTTCTTGTAATATGACCTTGGTGAATACTTTCCTTGTGTGTGTAGGGATAGTCTCGAGTAACACAATGGCTGGTTCATATTAGGTTCTTTATACCTTTTATGTATTGGTCTACTTGCTTTGATGTTTTCACTCTGTCACATGATAAAACATAGTTTTTGTATGTTAGCTATGAACAAGAATAATCCTATCTATTTGTAGATTCAAATTCCATGCAATAGATATAATTCCACCCTAACTATTCATACCTTGGTTAGTATCTAATTGCTATATCAAAATAAGGATTTTCTCTATGTTAATTGGCATAACCTAAAAGAAAAAGTAAAATCATCTATCCTATCTCATCACATATCTAATAAAATTGAATCCATATAATAAACATAGACTTCTTAGTACCTGATCATCATCATCATTCATCTCATTCTATTATATTTATCTAACCATCCATTATTCTATTCTATCTCATAATATAATGTTTCATTCGAAATTATCATGACATACATAAAACATACGCATCTCATCCTACATCCATCAATCATAAGTAGCATCTCATATTATCCATCATGCATATATCATATCAAAATACAAAAAAAAAAGAATCCTCTATCACATCTTACATCCACAAATCATTAGCAACATCATCATACATCATCACATCATGAAATATCATATATCAAAAAGAATACATACGAACATATATCATTTGCATCCATAATCAATGTATTCATAGTGCATACATCATAAACGCATATCATAACTGCATCAAAAAATGACCACATCTGATATATCATAAAAAAATGAATGTAATGATACAAAAAATATGATACATTAGATGTATGATACAATAATATACATAAAAAGTTTATATGTATAGAAGGCTCTCAATAGCCGATGAATATATACATCATAAATATGTACATCAAATATCTATACATAAAAATATATATACTTTAGTCTACATTGAACTGCCTCTCTCCTCTTGATTAAGAGGAGGATGAGGAGGTGGGGGACCCATTGGATACTTTTTGTGGTTGATGTCATTTTACTTATGACACTTTTAACTATTGTGAGGGTCTAACCCCATATCCACCATCAAATCTACCTGATACACCTATTGTGATTCTCCTCCTAGAGAACTTGGCCTGCCTCTACTCTTGTGGTACAACCCAATAATAGAGTATAATAGTATGTCACCTCTCTCCAAAAATCAGACATCTTACATGTGCTAGGCCATAGGAATCATGTCACCCTACTCGACCTCTACTTGCATCCTTCGAGATCTCTCAACATCTCTCTCAGCTATCATCTGAGCTATTTTTGCCTCTACCTATAGAAAAAAGGTAATATTTGTGTCCCTCTCTATGGTTCATTGATCTCTCTATAATGTATTGATCCCTTCCAAATATTGCTTGGTCTCTTTCTATGGTCCTCTAAATAAGTTGTGTGGCTAAACCGTCTTGCTCTATGCAATACCCATCTTGCTCTTGATGAGCCTAGTCTCTGTGATAGCATTAATGCAAGGAAAACATCTTGATCCTTTTGTCTTTGATCATCTCTCCTAACCTCCTTTTCTCGAGGGGCTACATCATGCACTACTTACTACTACATTGTATATTTTTGCTGATCTTTGTGACCTCCTCCATCTCCATCATCTCCTCTAGCGACCTTAACTCTCTTCCTTTGGAATAAATCACACCCAAGCTATGGCTCCCTCTACATTTGAGCACCTATTACTCCAATTTTACTATCAAGATGTGTAAATCTCAATGGTCTCCTTGAGGCCCACAATGCATTGTAACCTAATGTAGTGTCTAGATCCTCAGGTCTGCGTACCCAACCCCATGCCAAGGGGGTCATCTATGTAAACTCTATAAATAATCCTTGTGCTACTACCATAGGACCCCACTCAACCATATCTCTGGTAGTCCTGGAATATATGGTGTGGTAATAATTTGTAGGAACATATTGCCTCTCCCCAAACTATCAACATACTCTATTTGGTAGATGTATCTGAAGTATATGTGTAGTCCACCCAATAATCCATCATTTTTGGCAATAATATATGAGGTGGATATGGTCATCATTCTAAGCCTTGAATTGTAGCCAAGGCCTCCACACAAAAAATCCATATCATTAAAAATTCCTCTCTAGAAATGAAAATCCCCCATCTATCGACATGTAAGCATCATAGGTCATAGCGATAAAAATATGGGTTACTTGTTGCCCTAAGTGCCTCTCCACTAGGCTGAGAAATTTCTATATGCTCTCATGCCCAAACATGAATTAGTGTCACCCCCACAAATAGGCTAGTAGTTTCTCTATACACTACCTTGTGTATGTCATGGTAAAGGTGTGCAAGGGCACAAAGTCCGCACACAAACATGGTGTCATCCTAAATTATAATCTCAATGATGACTCTCCTTTTAATGGAAAAAACTTGGTCTCATCAGTTAGGCATGATCTGACCACTAATTAATCCTTCTATCACTAATACAATGGCGTTGACTGCACCAATGTATGGTATCAATTCAATATTCCTATCATAAATCTCCAAGTCCTCATCTCCTAGTAGTCTCTCCAATGACTTTGTACCCTTGTCCAAGTAATATAACACTCTAACACACTCAATAGGAATCCTCAAGATGTTCCAAACATCCTCCAAAGTAATGGGGCACTCTCCTATGGGGAATCTGAAGGTTGTAGTCTTTGAATTCCATTGCTCAAGGATAATAGTCATCATAGCTTGGTACACCCCTTAGGAATGTATGCAATTTAGAAGAGGTCAATTGATTATAAGAATTTTATCTCCACCTCATCTAATAGATTTATTTGATCTATAATCCTCAATATTTTATCTTGGGAATAAATAGGATGTCGTACCGCCTACAAGCATAGCACCCACAACATCAATTTTTCAAAAAAATTTATAAAAAACTTAAATTTGTCAATCCATCAAGAAAAATAAACCTTTAAAACAAATGAGTTGTTTAGTAATAGCCAAAAACAATTACTTTTTCAAATGCCTGACTTTCCATTTTCAAATGTGATCATGGCATCACTCTATGAAAGTTAGACACAACATGCTATCCCAAAGGTGACATGATATCTCAATCAAATCACACTATGAAAAATGTGATGCTTCACAAATGCAAATGTTACATGTTGAGTTTCATACACTTTGATCCTATATCGACACATTTGTTCACCTAGCTCTAGCTATAGAATTTGATGCCTAAAAGTACGTGCAAAAGAAAAATAATCAAATACATACCAAGGGGTTTGCTCTCATGGACCATTAGAATTATCAAACGCGATTTGTGTAGTGTGTGGCATGAGGTACAAGTGTCATTTCATGAAGGTGGTTGGGAAGTTGAAAGGCTTAGAGCTCTATAATCTCTCAAATCAAAAGTGTGCAAATGAGGCTAAAATGAACCCAAATGCATATATATGACTCCCAATCCCTAGGGTTTTTCCCTTGGTCACCCACTAGCATATTTTTCATCCTTGGCTATCCATCTTGGTCAATTTCTAGGGCCCCTAGGGCTTGATTTTTTCCATCTTCATTGTGGGACTAGTCTCGTCATCTTATCGTGAGTCTGACTCAAAAATTATTTTTTTTGGCCAATCTCTCAAGAAGAAACCTACCATCCTTCCTTCATCCGTTGGGGCACAATGGGGCATCAAGTAATTTTTTTTTTTTCAAGCAACATCAAGTCTTTGAAACAACATAGCAGGTACATTGTCTCAAAGAGGGAAAAAATGTAGACACCTAATTTTTTTTAACATATCACACATCTCAATTTCACCTTTTAACATAATTTTCCTCATTATCACCTGATTCTTCATTTTAATTAAATAATTTATATTTATTTGATTAATTTCATTATTTTCCTATATTAAGTAAATAATTAACATTATTTGATTAATTCATCATTTTTCATCATTTCTCACTAATTTCCCCTAAATTAAATATTTTTTTGGGTAAAAGGCCAAAGGCCTAAATATTTTATATTAATCTTTTTTTAAGAAAAAGATTCAAATTTATTGCAATCATGGACCATACATGGAAAAAAAAAAAACATCTATAATTTCCCCTACAACCTAGTATGCAATCTCAAGTGACTGCACTAAATTCATGGTTCTCACCATTATCTCTAGAAATTCAAAACCCAAACACCCAATGGACCAAAAGTAGCTACAAAAAAATTGCTAACAATTAAAAGACCCTAGAAAAAACATTATACATTTATGTTCAAAAAGAACAGAGTTCAAATATTGCAAAGAAAACTAGACTATGCATTACCAATTTCCTTTATATAATTGATAAAATTTCCAACCCATTCAAAGTCTTGGACTATCTCAACATGAAATTTTTTCCTCAAGAATCCTATTACCACCTCTACGCACTCTCTATGTTCACTCAACACCTCACCTTTGATTTATATAATGAAGGGTAAGAAGGTTACTTCCTCACCTGGCACTGGAAGACGATCCAAGTCACGAGGCCTGGGAATACCTAGGCTGAAGGAGGAAGTATCCATTACCGCTTCTAGCCCATCTAACATTTTGAGTATAAAAGGCTTGTGTGCAATTTCTCTCACCTCCACTTTTAGAGTGTACAAGTCTAGTAGTGCCACCAAAAAACATGAGGATATCTTTGAGTGAACCCTATATTACTCGTTTGACACTAGAAATTATCGACTGAGGTTAAATTTAACTACTCTAATCAACATAAAATTCAATTCTAGCATGATTCATTTCAACCAAGGCTCTGTGATTATGCCTCAGAAGGCTATCTATTTGTGGGTACTCATAAGGCTAATGAGAGTATCCATATCTCCTCATAGGAACATAGAAAAACCTTGAAGAAAATATGCACACTATGAATTTTATAGTGCTTTGTCAATTTGGTTGCACTGATTTCAAGAAATAATCATGCATGAGAAAGAACCCCTTAGAGTGTATCAATAAAAAGAATTAAAATATGATTGTACATGTATCTAGTTAGTGATGATTATTTTTGGCCTTCACACATGCTCAAATTCAATCTCAAAAGAAAAAAAAACCACAAAATTATATACTAGCATGAGTATATAAAATTAGCAATTATGGCTAACATCCTTGATATTTGAAGGAAAATTTGTGTCAAATTAATTATTCATTAATACCCATCAAGTAAAATTTAAATGCAAGAGTAGTACGAAAGGAACTCCACCACCTTTGACTGAGAAAGTGACAAAATAGTATTCCCTTAAATTTATAAGGCCTCCTAGTGTTTGAAGTGGCATTCCAAAATAGAGTTCTCGACAAGTGTGAAAACAATCACATACTCCCAAACTCCAATTGGAAGTGACATTGAACCAATGGTACTTTGTTTTCGCTTCCTTGTGCATGGACCTTCTTAGAATTGTGCCCAAGTGACACTTGGCGCTAGCAGGAAGTAGGTTACTATTAGGAGCTTTGTATCCACTCTTGTGAGACCACAAGTAATAAGGAAGCCAATAACACACCTTTGCACAAACTACAAGCTCAAAATTCTTCTGAGCTTGTGTACGTATGACATGTCACATTTCTTGGTGTCATACCTAGTATATTTTCCTTTGGAATTTCCCTTAGGGGAATACAATGTAGCAATTGTAACAACATATGCTTTAAGAACCGCTCTTGGGTTTGTACAATAATAATAAATGTAAAAATGGCACACAAGTTTCTAAACAACCAATCACACACCTTACACAACTCTTCAGGCTCAATATTATATTGAGCTTGCACCTATTTAACACATGGAATTGTCAGGTGGCATGCTCAATATGTTTTATTCTTGTTACCTCCCTTGGAGGAGAACATCACAAAAAATCATTGAAAATTGAAGCCAACGTAAAGCCTCAATGAACCCACTCCAAGGTCCAAATAGAACAACTTCTTGTTGGCACTTCTGACACCATTTTAAGGATACGATTTCAGAACCTCCCTTGGAGGATTGTTCAAAAAGGACAATGTCACACCTTTTGCAACCTATGTGCTCCAAAACATTCAAAACTTGCACATAAGAGAAATGTGGCACTTGTGGAAACTCAAATCAAAGTATGTATTTTAGGACCTTATTTGTGGGAGGGAAGCATTGTAGTGCTTGAGGAGTTTAGGAAAGCCATCTCTTGGACCATATGAAACAACTTTTGTTAAGCACTAGCGATCATTAGGCTTAAGATAAGTCTCTTCAAATAACTTAGAGGGTCTAAAATATCAAATCAACTTGTACTCTATTATGTAATATTCTAATACGCTCCAAAATAATTACCAATCAACGAGGTGTGAAATCATAGGTGATCTATAATTAAACATGTAGGTAGCTTACGACCCATGAAGTGTTGCTCCCTTGACCTTTATGAATAATTTGTGCAAAATCCTCCAAGTTGAGGAAATTAGATGAATCAATTTGGAGAAATTTTTATTCCATTTTACATGTGTGGTTTTGCTAGAGCGTATACTACCTAATTTTATTCCCTATAGTAGTGTGTGATTGTTACTAAAGTGAAACCCTATAAGAGCTCCCAAAATTATTTCAATATGTAAGAGATGGTCTAGTTGTTTTCCTATTGATTTCTATGAGCATTGATAATGTTTAGAGAATCTCCTTCAATGTGAATATTTTTGAGCTACAAGCTGTGAGCTAGCTTCACACTTGCTAAGAGGCCACACACCTCTGATACATTGTTAGTTTTCATAGGTAAATTCAAAGAAAAAACCTTTAGGAACTCTCATTTTTCATTGTGAATTACACAACCTAGCCTAGATAGTCCTAGATTACCTTTAGATGTACAATCAAAATTTAATTTGACAAAATTTGGAGGTGGGGCACACCATTTGATACTACTTCTATAAAAAATTTAAGCATTAGAGTGTGCTCCTTGGTTTGGAACCTTCAAAAGAGACCAATTATTTAACATTTCATTGTCCTAGCTTGAGAATGAGTTGTGTGAGTTTGGTTTTTTCACTATATATGTCATTACTACCTCTGAAATATTTATTTCCAACTTATTGAGGAAAATTTTCAAATCTAAGACACTATTTCTAAAAATTATTTTGTTTCACTTGAGCCAAATGTTCCAAACCAGTAAAGCCAAAATCACCACCCAAAGTGCTTCAAAGAGTGAACCTTTCTAAAGTAATGACCAACTTTGAAATAAGTCCAAAACTGTGTTTGGAAGGGGAGAAAGCCAATGAAGTTTATTTTGGATCTAATTCTAGCATGCTTGAGCAAAGTTATAGTGGAGAAAAAGTTGTTCCACTGATTCCTAATGGGTTCCACACATAATACAATTGAATGGATAGGCTAGGCCCATCCTAGAGAGCCTACAACTAATAGGATTTGGTTATGAAGAGCTAACCAAGCAAAAGAACCTACTTTAGGGAGAATTGAGGTTTTCCAACAAAGCTTATATGGCCACTTACCTAGTTGAATTTTATCCTCAAAGGTCAAAGATTTGTATCCCTGTTTGATATTATATTGTCCTATTTTGGATGGGTCCCAAATAAGTATGTCCTCAAAATATAAAAGTAAAATATTTATTGTGTCTAATATTGATTGCAACTTATGTTTTTTTTGTTGAGGGAAAGGGAGATTATGGAAATTTTTCCATCTAACATTGGATTTAAAATTTTCATTATCCCTTACTACATAGTGCTTTAGCTTGGATCCCCAAACTGCTTTTAAACAACCTGAGTCTCCTATAGACCACCAATGGAAGTTAGCGAGGAGTTATGATTGGAAAAATCTTCCCAAAATTTACCTTTTAACCATTGTTGACAGTCGATGGTAGGAAAGGTGAGAGTACATATTGACATGTGACAATGAAATTCAACATTTTTATCCTTCTAGAGGATTTTCTAGAGTGAAGATTATTTTCTAGGCTAACGAATCAAGGTACTTGGATCTCATGATTCAACTCCACTTTGAAGAATGGTTTTCATAGAGTTTCCACATTAAATATGCACCTAAGCCCAGGTTTCTCAATTGCATATTTTTAATGCCAACACCTCCAAAGACTTTATCATTGTATATTTTCCTAGGAAACTAAGGGTATTTTCCTAGAGTTGTCCAAATTGCCTCTCCATAAAAACTTCCTAGTTGCTTTGATATGTTCTCATGAATCCCTCTTGGCATTTTGAGTACTAATAAGAAGTAATTTGGAATGGTAGATAACACTGATCTTATCATAGTAAATCTCCTTGTTAGAGATAACAATCTACCCTTCTATGATGCTACTTTGCTTTGTATAGTCGTAAAGATCTTGTGCCAAAATGAGGATTTTTGAGCCCCTACAAAGAAATTAATACCCAAATAGGTGTAGGGTAGTTTATTCTATCTGAATTCTAAGATAGAGAGGATGCGGTCTATTATTGGAGTGCTAGTATTCTAGTTTTTTTTACTTCCTTGGATTAATGATTTGACTCGAAATTAGATAGTAGTTTTCCAACACGTACTTTATGATTTTGGCTTCATCCACTAAGGGATTATTGAATAGTAATGTGTCATTTGAAAACAATGAAGGAGTGTAGGAGATGTTTGATCTTGGTATTTTTACTATTCCATTTACTTGATGCATGGAAGGTTAAAATTGTCCAGATCAACACCTTTTCCATCAAGATGAAGAGAAAAGGGGATAGAGGGTCTCCTTGTCTAGCTCCTTGAGAGCCAGATAAAACTCCAACTGGAGAACCATTTATGAGGACTAATAATTTAGCATATGTATGATAGGAAAGAATCCATTTGCACAATTTTCGGAAAAATCTAGTCTTGTCAAAACCTTTGCTAAAATTTCCTAATTTACTTTGTTATAGGCCTTCATCATGTCTAATTTTATGATCATAGCTGGAAATTTGTATTGGTGAATTGAGTGAAATATTTCAAGGGCTATTATTGCCCCTTAGACTATCTCTTTCCTTGGAATAAAACCACCTTGTTCCTCCAAGATTATGCTTGGAATGAGTTTGGAAAGCCTTAGGGTGATAGCTTCGAAAAAATGGTATATGGTATTGTAGAGGGAAATAGGTCTAAAATTTGCAAATAAAGTGGGAGTTTTGACTTTGGGTATAAGAGTAATTTGAGTGGTATTGAGCTCTTTTAACATTGTTAAGTTTTAATCATATTATTCTAAAGCCAACCAAATATCTCTTCTCACAAAATCCCAACATTTTTGGTAGAATAGTGCAGTGAAACCATATGGTCTAGGATCTTTATCTAAGAAAAGTGAAAAAACTATAGTTTTGACCTCTTCCAAGGTGAATGGAGCTAGGAGAAACTTGTTATCATCTTGACTAAAACATTTTGGACTGAAATTTTAAAATTCTTGTTCTTTTCCAATGGTTTGGTAAGGAGGTTGGAAAAGAATAGAACAAAATCATTTTTGAATCTATTGATTATCTTTTAGGAGTTCATTGGATGAAAAATTTATAGAAATTTTTTTGTTAGCATTGCATCTGACCTTGGCCGATTTGTGAAAAAACTTGGTGTTTTTGTCCCCCTCTATTAACCAAGTTTCTCTTGACTTCTATTTCCAATATATTTCTTCTCTAACAAGAAATTCTTAAATTTATTTTTTAAGTTGGTTGTGATGATGGAAGGATTCATTTTTCATACTCTTTTGAATAAATTTTTCATTGAGCTCTTGAATTTTCTAAATGAGAAGATTTTTCTATTCAAAAATATTTTTGAAGTGAAGATGGTTACATTGTTTAACCTGGCCTTTTATGAATTAATGCTTTTTTTCTAATTAGTAAAGTATGGAGCCTCCAAAATATGGTACATTCTCCCACAATTTTCTAAGGTGAAGCAAAAAAAATTCATCCCTAAACCACATGTGTTCAAATTGAAAGGATGATTTAAATTTATTTGGCACTGAATTGCAAGCAATATTTAGCTAGATTAGATAATGATCTGAACTAGCTAATGAAAGGATGGAAGACACATATTTAAAATCAGTTTTGGTCCAAATTATGGAGAGGATAAATCTATCTAGTTGTTCTATAGTGAGACAAAAATGCTTGCTTGGTTTTTTCCAGGTAAATTTACCATTAATTGGTAAACAATCAATCAATGCATTATCCAAGATGAAATTGGAAATTCCTCCATTTATTTTGGAGGGGGAATGATACCTCATTTTTTTATTTCAAGGAGGTAATAAAATTAAAATCCCCTCCTAATATAATCAATTCATCTTAAAAAAAAGATGGTTGTTGTCAAAGAGTCCCATACCTTTTTCTTGACAACAAGTGATGTTGGACCATAAACATTGAAGATTCAAAATGCATGCTTAAAATATTAAACCTTGACAAGAATCCACCATTGTTGTGCTGCAATAAAATATGCCTTGACCTTGCATGGGTCACTTAAGACTATAATTCCTCTTTATTCCCCTATCAGAAGAGTATAAAGAACTTCCCATTTGGACCATTTAGTTAGGATTTCTTTGTTTTGTTCATCTAAAAATTTAGTTTCTTGTAGTAAAAAAATATCAAAATCGCTTGAATCGATCTGGTACTTAATAAAGTGCCTTTTGTTAAGGTTTTTTTAAGACCCTAACATTCCACAAAAGGACCTTCACTGGTCTCAAGGCGAGGGATAGGCCCTCCTCAATCTCACATTCATATTTTTCTCCATAGTAGTCTACAAACCCATTGTGATCTCTTCTTGTATTTTCCTTGTCTTGTACTTCTTCCTTTATTTGTATTTGTTTTAGGAGACAAGGTAGACACATCAAATTGTGCCTGAGAGATAGAAATTTATTGAGAGTAATCAAAATCAGTCAAATCCTCCTCATTTATTTTTTCATTGATTTTTCCTCCTACTTCAACTAAGATCTGTTATGCCATTGCTGATAGAGGCCTTTAGGAGGGAACTTGAGATCCCAAAGGAATGTATTCTATAATATCCCAGTTGTGAATTTCTATAGTTAGATCTATTTCCATATCATTCTGAGGGATTACTAGATTATTTAGTTCCATAGCCTTAATAGAGGTGTTTTGGGTGATCACTCCTCCAAACTACTTTATTAAGTCTGCATCCAATGTGTTTGGGACTACTAAAGAAGCATCCTAAGTCATAGTTTCCTCTACCACTGGATTTGAGATCATACTATCAAACTATGTATTCTTGTTACCATTTTCCAACACCTAGAAAATTGGGAGTTCCAGCATTACATTCATCTGCACTGAACCTTTAATCAACAATTGAGATTTGATGAGAGGTTGAGAAGATCAATTGATCATAATTGTTGAGAGGATTTGTTTAGATAGTTAACTAGCTCCATGAGTTAGTTAAGAGATTTGATTGGAGAGGTAAGTGAGATTGAGTGGAAGTGGAAAACAATAGATGGATTAGTGGAGTGAATTGATTGATCAGTGAACTGAAAGTGAAAGGGAGTGAAGTGTATTTACTTAAGGAGTGGACTAATAGTAAGTCTTGGTCAATTGATGAGGTGGAAATGCATGGGTAATTATTATTTAAATAAATAAATTATCAATCACATGTGGAAGGTGGGAATAAATAAATAAAACAAATGATTTTATTTATTTTGGATAATGTTGAGAAATAATTAGATAAATTAAATAATTAAAAGTAATTATTTAAGTTGAGAAGTGGGAATTGGATAATGAAATAATGAAATAATAATGAATTATTTAATTAAAATTTTGGAAAGAAGAATAATTAGTAATTTAATTAGATACCGTTAATTATTTAATTAATATAGATGAATAGTGGTTAAATAGATAATTTAATCAAATAATTTAAAATTATTTAATTAAAGTGGGATTGATAGGAAATTCAAAATTAACAATAATTATATAATTATTGAAAAATTATTTAATTATCATGATGAAGTGAAAGTGATCATTAATTTAATCAAATAATAAAATTATTTTATTAAATATTGAAGATGCATTAAGTAAGTCAGATGATTGAAAATGACATGTTATGGAATAAATAAGTAAGTCAAATTAATTTTCTACACCTTGTAACAAGGATCACTTTCTAAGGGAAAAAAAACATTCCTATTATCACTATCGTTTTCATTTACCTCTACTACATCTAGGTTAGTATTTGTCATCAGTTTTTCTAGACCCTAACCTCTTATCAATTTTATTATTCAACTGTACCTTTTTACCTAAAGTTTATAGGAAATTTATTATGTCCTTAACAACTATGTATGGAAAAACACAATCACCTTTACATCAATTAGGTATGGCCTAAATCATTTTACAACTTTAACCAAGGCATATGCATGATTTTCAATCATTGAATATTTTGGTTCTTATCCTTGCACTTGGATTTTATAAAAAAACTATTGCATAGTCATAACCATATTTAATATTTTGTAATTGTACAACAAAAATGGTGTGAAATAAAGAAAAGGAAAAAATATGAGAGGGCTTATAGTAGTCTAGGTTTATCAAAATAGGTGCATCCTTCATAGATTATTTTATTTTTATGAACAAGTTAGCCAATTAATTTCTCCCAAAAACTAGCTATCCCTTATTGAACATGTTGGAAATTGGTTTAATTTTCTTAGAAAAAAATGACAAAAACCTTCTAAATAAATTTATCTACCTTTAAACATAATTGAATCCCTTTAACTATTTTACACCTAGGAATTAGTTCAATTTCTCTCTTTTTGGATCTATTCTTATCCCATCCTTTAATACAATGTGCCCTAGTAATTTTCATTCTTCTACACCTAATACATACTTTATAATATTTAAGTAAATCTAATTCTCTAATAACCTTCTAAATATTTGTTCTAACTGCTTGTAGTGGTCTCTTATATCCTTGGAGTATGTTTCTAGGTCATCTTAAACCACAACCATTATTTTATCTATTAGGCTTGTGAATTCAATGTCCATGGAATGTTAGAAAGTGGAACCTACATTATTGATTCAAAATGGTATCCTTACATAAACATATATGCCCCAAGGAGTTGTAAATTTATTTTGAGTTTTTCAAAATACTTGAACACAACTTGATTATACCTATTGAAGCTATCCATCATTGAAATCAATTATGATCTAGTAACCTTTGGTAGTAAATGATTCACATTTGGAAGAGTGTATTTGTGTTTAAGGTATGTAATATTAAAGTTTCTAAAGTCAAAACATAACCTTATTTTTCATATTCTTCCTTATAATCATAACTAGGTTTGACAACCATTCTAAGTCTATATTTGGTATGATGATACTCCTTTCTTTTAGTGTGATCAATTCCTTTTATATTTTAGTGGAAAGTGTAGGTTTAATAGCTCTTTTTTTCTTGAAAGGAGTTTGTATCTGATTACATAAGATTTGTATTTCAAAAAAATTTCTCTCTATATGTTTTTAATTCATCATATGACCATTCAAAAAACTTTAATTTTTTTTTTTAGCAATTCTATCGATTTTTTTTTTGGTTTCAAACTCTTTCCAATATAAACCATTTTTAGTTTATCCTTGAAGCCCATGTTTATAACTTCTACATTTATTTCATTATTTAGCTACCCCTTTCTCTTATAGAAATCTACACTATCAAACATTCTTTCAATCTCAAGCAACCTTTTGAGAATCTTACTAGTTTTTAGAACCTTTTTACTACCACATTTACCAATAAATATTATTTTCAATCTTCAACCTCCACCATGGGTTCCTAATTAATCAATTGGATATCATATTAATTCATATAGTTTAAAATCTATAAATATATTGACTAAAATTAAATAATTTTTAGGTATGAATGAATTTTATTTATTACACTATGTCTTGTCAAGACCTCAACACTAAATTAGTATTTTGAAGGAATAAAATTCAAATAAAAAATGTAAGCTTCAAGTGCTAAAGAATCAACAACCATATTCTCTAAATACATCAATATATTATGTACCAAATACATCAAATAATTCTATAATCTCCCAAACATCATTCCTAGATCTTCTTAGAGTATCATTCTTTGTTGTATAGATGCATTTTATTTATAGATTAATATGATCTAAATCACCTTGTACTATCATGCATTTGATCCCATGTTTTATGAATTATTCAAGCCAAACATTAGTGCCTCATATTCAACAATATTTTTTTTGTACCTATATGTCAAATTGAAAGCATATTAGATATTGTAGTGTAGGAAAAGTATCCCCTTTTCACACTTAATTTGGAAATAATTATTAATAAAATGAGCTTAATTATTCCTTGATTTAGTGTTGTAATATGTTTTTTTCATATTCACATTAATTTTAGGGCCCTTTTAAATAAAATAGACTTAATTATGCCTTATTTTTTATGTTGTAAGGTGTATATTTACACTTTCACATTAATCTAGGGCTTTATTAATTGATTGAGATTAATTTTCTTTAATTGGCCCCTTTTAATTCAAATCCAATCCTAATTAAATACAAATTCCAAGAGATAAAACTTGAAATTCATAAATACCATTTCACAACACTTAACTTCGGAAGATGTGTGTCCTAGGTAGGTGAACTAGGACCCATTCACCATAGGGTGAATGATTCCTCACTTAGTTCTAGGACCATATTTTTTCATAAGGTTTAACATTGTCCGATGTGTGTCCTAGGTAAGTGGCCTAGGACCCATTCACCCTATGGTGAATGGATCCTCACTTGGACCTAGGACCCCCATTTTTAATATGTTTTTGGTGGTATTTTAATGATTTCAAATCCATAATTAAATGTCGACTTGTGATATTTGAATTTAGGGAATTAATCTTAAGATATGTATAAATACAAGGCAATTTCACTAAGTTCATCCTATATTTTCTATGCAAGCATCCTAATAGAAAACTTATGATCAAGAGAGAATTCAAGAGAAACTTCTAAGGCATTCAAGAGAATATTTATAGAAGATTATTTCAGCAATCAAGATTCCACTGTCATGTCAAATATTTCTTGCATCATGCATGTTGTTTGAGCTAATATGTTGATGTAGTGTTTGAGATTAATTCAAGCATATCAAAGGCGTTGTTTCACATCAAGTTTCATGATCAATATCTGCATTCATTGAGTCCACTTCATGCTATTTTTCAAACTTGTACTCCAAGTTCTAAATTAAGGTTTGGTGAGTTGTTACATATTGTTGTTCATTCATCATTCCTTCATGATTTTCTATTTCATTTCAAGGTTTAATTTCTAATGCCTCGCCACAGGACCCTAGACGACAACACACTACACACAAAATGGTACACTTTTTTTTTAAAGTGTAAAAGTAAAATTTAACACTGATCAACTAGGTCCTCTAAGGTCCATGACCACGTGACTAGAATCCCATAATAAATATCAAGAAACAATATTCAAAATATTCAATCCAACTTAACATTAGGAACTATCCATCTCATAACAATAATAATGAATAATAAGACCAACAATTAAACTATCATAAATAATAATCATTATGAATATAACATTGAGTTAGCAAGAGTATGTATATTACAAGAATGATAACCATGGTCAAATCTATGTGATTCCAAGAGTAACAACACAAACCACCATCAAGTCCCATGTAGAATAAATAGTAACTCAAGATAAGATATCCTAAGTAGTGACTTCTTGAGATAATGAAACCCGAAGAAGTCACTCCCCAAGATATCAAATCGGGAGTACTCTCATTATCCAAGATGTCCTCTAGGTACACTAACCATCATGCTCATTTGTATTACAACATATGTCAACTTGCTAATACGACAATAACATTATTCATCATAATGAATCCTCTATAGAAACCATTCATTCCAATGTCATTAACTTTATCAAATACAAGGGAGCTTTACAATGAGTACAATGAGACATAATTACATCTAAAGTAGTAATTTCTCCTTGAGTACAAGTAGGAGAGTACTAGAAATATATACAATACATGATGCATAAAATTATAACATAATACAAGTACAAGGGTAATGAACCACATAAGCTAGTAGAATGCAAAGATCTTCAATTCTGAATAAGTCATCACCATCACGTACAGAGAGGGAACCCAATGGAGAAAAATGCAATTTCCACCCAACCATGTGGAACCCAAAGGTCCACCCCCTGTGCTAGGAGATAGAAAAGGGTCCCACCATCACAAGAGGTAAAGATAAATGACAACACAATACTGACAAGATATCAAAATACAAGAAGGGATCAACATCAAATGATAATGAAAACACTTCCAAAGGCACATATCATCAAGGGAATCAAGAGTCAAATGAAAAAAAGATTGTCGTAGGAGGAGTGTCATTACATAGTTTACATGGGTCACCTAGGAAACTTTTCCTAGGCCCTGGTCCCCATCTTGGGTTACCTCGACAGCCTCTACTCATCTCTGACCCCTCATGCAACCCTATGTGGAATAAACATACCCCTCATGAGGACGAGGTAGTTGATTTTCCATTCTAGGAATTCTTGACTCATCTGAGCCTATAAGAGTGCAATGGTCATGAGTGAAGAATTAAATTATCTTGTTTATTGTGTGATACTACCCAACCCCTAGCTCTTTTTAGGTTTTCACTTAATTACTGAAAACTCCCGCATAGTTTACCCAGGTGCCACTTTATGCACCACCCCCCATTGAGATCCACACCCCTCCTGACAATATGTAGATCCCAAAATAAAAGCAAGACCTCATGCACAATCACTAAGCTCAATCCCATTACCATTTAAAGTGAGGAAAAACCCATCTCACTCACATAAAAAAAAACATGAGAAGACAAACATGCAAGGATATGATCAACACTCACTCAAAGTATAAGATACACATCACAATGGAATATTGAAGAATATGTTGTGTTATGTACACGATCATCAACCTACTCCATGATAATATTATCAACGAAAAACAAACACTTCCCAATACCTCTAGAAGATACTACTACAAGATCACGTAAGGATTACCATGCAAGACATTACACTTAACATCATTATAAAACAAGTGATTACACAATAAGAATTTAACTTCACATCAACTCTACATTACATAGTTTTCCATATAGTTGATTACAAAGATGAGGAAAAATGACACTCCAATAGTTTATTAATTTATCAAAATCAATTATTCTAATGTCAAATTCTATTTCATCCACTCATTTATAAAAAATATTTTGTATACATTTATACTTCTATTTTAATATTTTACTATACTTATAATTGTACTGAAGTATATATATATATTATATATTTATATATACACATATGTATATAAATATATATATATATAAATCATATAATTGATGAATCTATATAAATACATGTAATGGACTATAAAAAGGACAAGCTGATTAAAACCTATACATAATATAAATTCACATTGATATCAGAATAAAAGCGTATCCCTATATATATAAAGGTAATAATACACAACCAAACCAAGATTATAATACATAGCCAAACCCAAATCAATAGTTCTATAGACAACTTGCATACAAGGGATGTCGCATAAGGCTACATGATTGGCATCATTTCCAAAGGAAATGAATATGTTTAGAAATAAGTTTAAGCCTAACTAAAACTCACAAACTAAGATAAGGAATAACGAAATCAACGATTACATGCATCTAGAGTATGAGATAACCAATAGATACTGCATGCATCAAGAGTATGTGATTATTAACATCAACACATGCATTTAAATTGTGAATACAATCAATAGTATATGCATTTTTAACAATTTGATTATTGAAAGCAACTCATGAATTTGAATGTGTGAATACAAAGAAAGATATGAAATTTTTATTTCAAGCATCTAGTTTACTAATTGATGCTGCCACCAATAGAGGTAGTGAGAATATTTTGATGGAAAAATAAGGGTGATTTCCCATAATACAATGATAAGAAAGCATTGGCTTTGATAGCCATACAGGTATGACCACCAAATATAACCTATAATTTATTCTCAGTTGGGACGTATGGATTTATTCCCAAGCAAAAATTATAGCATGCTCATAGACCATAGACACATACCATAAACAAAGGTTTTCAATTAATCATAGATAGACAGAGGAAAATCCCTCTAGCTTAGCATAGGCAATACTAGAAAGTTAAGACCAAAAAAATATATATATAGAAAACACTTAGGTGTTCCAATACAAGGAAAGGATAACCTTTTGTCCGAGTAAATCGACAAAAAAATATAACCTACAGAGATACACAAGACTATGGCAATGTCCAAAATAACTCTAACTATTCGAAGCTAAAAAAAACTATAGTAATAATAGGAAAGAAAGCTACAAGAAAGAAAAACTTTTTTTGGATGAATAAGTGTTTTAGGAACGATTTTTTTATTAATGAAACCAAGACAGGATGATACACAATTTCTTCTCAAGAACTCAAAAGAAAGTGGTATTATCCAGAATATACATAATAATTTGTAGAGTTTTGTTGGATGTTGTGGTTGTGTTGCTGATATGTGGTTGTCATTGATGTCAACACTATTAGCATTGGTGATTCTGAAGGCTGTATATGTCAAGGATATTGAAAAAATTGTAATAAATATATTGTAGGCAATCTATGAAGCTTAGAAGGTCAGAGTGGTGGAAAGTTCTATATGTTGATGATCAGGAGGCATCCATTAAAGGGTTTGTTTATTTTTTCTTCATGTTTGAAGTGTGTATGTGTGTGAAAGTGCAACTGTGTATGTGAAATGTGTGAATAAATATCAGATCATCCAAATACAGAGCAGAGTGTGAAGAAGATTGAGCGAAGTGTGAAGAAGTGTTTTTGTGCCTAACCGGAACCGTCATCAAGCTTTTGTAGAAGCTAATTCTTCAATTCAACCTCATTAGATGGATTTAATCCAATTGTTTTATGTAAGGCAGTGTGCGTAAATGCAAGTGCAATCCCCATTCATTTCTTTCATTATACTTCTAATAGGATATAATCTTGTGGACTAACATCCACCGTGGTTTTTCCCCTAACAGGATTTCCACGTATAAAAATCTTGGTGTTCATGTGTCTTTGATGTGTTGTTGATTTATGCTTTCACTATTAATTATCAGATCTAAGATTAAAGGTTATTTAAGGTTGAATAAGTTTAATTTTGGTAAAAACTGATTCACCCCCCCTCTCAGTTGTCTATCCTTTTTTTTCCAACATAATGTATTCCGAGAATTTTTTCAAAAACTTTTAATATTATATTTCAAGAATGTATAAACAAAGATGAAACACAAAGGAACCCGATTAGTTGGGTTATAGAGTGATGTCGAGATTGTTTTTCCCAAATTTGTAGCTACAACCTTTTCAAAGTTTTTCCAGCACTACGATCCCCAATTCCAATTTTCTTTCCCAAATCTAGAAGCAGACTTTCGAAAATCCTTGAACCAACTCCAAGAACAAAAACAAAATACTCCCATATATAGAATGCAAAAAATTAGTTCATTTTTTTCCCTCAAAAAATAATCCAAAAGCCCCTCTTTTAGTTAACTGCCACTAATTCATTAATTGCCTCCTTTACTACATCCCCTTAATTAATTAATTTATTTTTCTTTAATTCTCCATGATTCACTTCATCAATTTTTTTTTAATTTAATAATTGTAAGATAATAATTTACAATTGTTCATACTTAATTAACTATAATGTATATTTATTTTGTTAATTTAATTCCTCTAACAAATTGCTTGCATACCCCATAATTAATATATTTATTTAAATGTTTCATTTTACATTATAAAATTTAATTATTAAAACAATTAAGAATCTTAATAAATTTCATTTAATTATAACATAACTATATAAAATTTGTATTTAATTAATCCAATGCCTTCCTTTCGATTATCATTATATAAAATAAAACTAGGACACACACTAATCACATTACTTAGACAAAATATTGACAAGTAAAACTAGACTGCAAGGGAAATGAAAGGTACACCGTCAACAACATAGATGACTAAACTTATAGACAGGGTGTGACATACAGACACTAATCCTCAACAAGGATGATGTCTGACCATGGGGGAATCAATGCTACCTCTAAAACAACAACCTCCATTGGGATTGAGGCACACTCAAACCTGGTAATTCAGGTGGAGTCAATGCCTAGTACCTACAACTTGCAACAAATCACACAATCGAATAGGTGTATAGGAAAACAGTTAATCACACCATTAAGGGAAATTCACAACATCGCAGGGCACTCGCAAGTGAGTGATGTGATCCTGTTCCCCTTCACCCATACATCAACACACAATGACGGATAACAAACCATAATAAAAACATATAACATTCATATCCATAATAACTCATATAACAATTAAATTGATCTAGTAAGCATGGTATCATCACATCATCAAATATAACAATGTCATCATATCAAAGCATCAAAGAGTCATAATCATCTAAGTATCATCATGTAGTAACATCAACTAATGTCATCAACTAGTTTCATAATGTCCAAATGCATCTAAGTAATAGTCCAAAAGAAAATGTAAACTGAGGGGTACTACATATTTACCAAAAACAAGGTTTGACCAAGGCAAACCCGCATTCCCTAACAAACAACATTTTTCTCTCTTTGATGTGTGATTTCAGAATTTAGTTTGAAGACCATTTGAAGAGAAAAATTGAATAAAGTTGAAAATTTATCAAAGTTGTAAGAAAATTTGTCAACTCACAAAAACTACTCTACAAATTTTATTTTTGGCTTTCAAATAGAGAACAACTAGAATCTGGGAGTGCAAACTGAGAAAAAGAGAACCTAGAAGGCATTTTCCAAGAGCCCTAGCTAGGACCCATTCGCCATAGGGGGAATGAGTCCTTAGTGAGGTCTGAAAAATCATCTTTAGTTGTAGCAACACACCATTCTCACATTTCTAGATTTCTATTTTGATATTTAGCTCTATTATATTTCAGATCTGCCTTCTATAGCTCACATTTTGAATGAAACTAGAGAAATAGGTGTATCATACCCCCTTTATCATCAATCACATTTTTCATCCAACACATATTTTTTTATGTTTGATATATTTCACTATCAAGTGAGATAACAACAACTCAACCCCCTAAATCTTCTTGAGAACATGCACCATAAGAGGACATAGTCCAAAATTTATTAGTACTCTCAGTAGGGTTGGAAAAAGAGGGAGGTTTGATAACCTCGTTGTTTCATCATCATAATACTTGATATCATGTTTAGTTCCTAAAGCTATCTAATTCCTTTTATCAAGTGTTTTATACCTATCTTAAATAATATTTAACATATTTTTCTCTCTATGTAGCTTAAATGCTTCACCTTGCATTAGGATGATAGTATAAGATAGATCCATGTGTATACTACCTACCATAGAATCCTACCACTTTCTTCAAATGAGAATACCTCACTTGGAAAGAGAGTTCACAATGATAGTGTACATGAAAATGAATTCTTAGGATAAGTATCCAATTAAAATTATACCTTGATAACCATTCCTACCTCATTCACCTCCCTAAAATTCATGCATAAATATTTACCATAGAACTTGGAGACCTTCAAACCTAATTAATTCGATATTATATAAATTTATAACAATACCTACCACATTCACCTCCCTTACATTCATGGATAAATATTTACCATAGAATTTGGATACCTTCAAACCTAATTAATCGAAGATTATGAGGGACATCACATTTCTTGAAGCACATGAATCTAACATATAATTATGGATGAGCTAATTATTTATCAGAAATGTGGTGTTGAATGGGTCAACATTGGATTGCTTACTATATAAAGAGTTACCTAAATACACATTTATGGTTTCTTATTTTTATTTAGAAGTAATAGTGGAATTAGGGTTTTCAACAAGGTGATCAACTTCTTTTTTGGTAGAAAAGAATGAAAAAACCCTATCCCTATGTTCAAGAATCTTTCATAATTCATTGATGGGCATAGTAGTTCCAATCTGGATTAGTACTCATGCCATGTATATAGGTAAGGTTTATCTTCTAATTTTTTCATATAGTTTAATTGAAGAATAAAATGTAGTGGAATATCATAAGACACTAGATCATTACCTTTTTTATTTGTATTTTATATTTTATCTACCACTCCATATAATAATTGAGAAGGAATATGCCACTCCTTGAAAATAGGATTCTTTCCTTTTAGATTCTCCTTCACAATTTTAGGTGTCTCATTTGTTTCCTTTAGTGTTATATATCCTCTCTTTTTATAGCTACTAGGTTGGATCTTCTCCTCTTTTTATTGTCATCTCTTTGGGTTGTCATTCTTGATGTTATTCCTTGTAAATGCTTTTACTTTTTTGAATTAGGCTCTTCTACCTTTGGAACTATAGAAATATTTATCTCTTCCACAAGTATATTATAATTTTTTGGTATTCATTATGTGTATGTATTAATGTAGCATTAACAATGATTATATTGTCTTAATCTAAAGGTGTTCTTCCTTTCCAATTTAGTTGGAATTGTCAGTCATTCATACAATGATGACATCAACATTAAGTTGTGCTGGCATCATTTTACTTATGACTATCAACCATTTTTACATCATGTTGATGTCAACCTTTCTAAGTAAGTTTTTATGTCATGATGATATCATTTTTTCATTTTGATGATGTTGTTATTATAAGTGTTCATTTGAACAAATATTTAATACATGGTGAAATTAATAGGTTTGGTTCACTTGAGTTTCCTTTAATGACTAATTAAACTTAAAATTCCTATGATATATAAGTTTTTATAGAAGAAATCCCAATCTAGATAATAAATTTCTTCAAGTAAAAGGAAATATTGCAAGCTTCTTTTTCACCAATAGCATTCTAAAATATCTAGATAATTTTGAGAGAGTAAAATATGTAAAAGAGGATATTTCCATTACAAGGAAATTTCAATAAGCTATGATTTCAATTCAGGGATAAAATGATAATGGTTAAAAAATGAGAACCCTAGATAACCAAAATAATAATGAAAGGATTGCACGTGTCTTGTAGGTTTAAAGAATTTCTAACTTGGCTAAATTCATTAAGTACAAATTTAAATGTGTCACCCCTGCATCTTATATATTTTAGGATTGGGAAATTTTCTCAAACACAAATTTGATCCATGTGATCCTAGAATATTTTCATCAAAGGATGACAAGTCAAGATTCCATAGCCAGATCTAAGAAGATAGTCTTCAATGGATTAGACATTTAGTTGGATAATTTCACACCCCATTATAGTTCCTTGAGCTATTGATAGAGTGTATCAAGCATTATGATCCATATAAAAGGTAGGTGACATCAAGTGGGAGATTATTTACAAGCTTAAACACTAAATCAATCATAAATATCTTCAATATCTAAATCTATACACAAATTTAGAGGATAAGGAATGAGGACGATACAAATAAATACAATGAATATATAGATGCATGCAAGAGAATCATTAATATTAACTAGGTGGAGCACTCAATTTGTTTTTCTAATATTTCCAAAGTATTATATAAGAGTGAAAATTTGCATGAATAATTAACAATATTAATATAAAATAAATCTATATATTAGTTATTATCTTGTATACCTCCTAATAGCCCAATCTACTTTTATGGATTTCGAAAGAAAAGAAACCATAGGGTTGAAGCTAGGATAGAATTTGGTTTATGATTATTATGTATAGCTAGAATTAAAGGAATCACTTAGAAACTATATGTGATTAAATGATGGATTTTCTGTGTCTTGTCAAAACAATGAAAGGAGATAAGTCTAAGAGGTTGTTTCTCGAAGCTCAATATATATTGGAAAAACATAGGAGTCGGTGTTGGAAACACAAGGGAAGACAAAAGAGAGGGGGGCTAAATCAGTTGTCACAAAATTTCAAACTAATTAAATTTATTAACCCCTATTCTCAGATCTGATTAATAACCATGAAAGCATAAATAAACAACACATCAGAAACGCACATAACACTAAGATTTTTACGTGGAAACCCTGTCAGGGGAAAAAATACGGTGGAGGTTAATCTACAAGTTTATACTTTGTTAAAATTATGGAAAATAAGGGAATGCACATGCATTCAGGCACACTTCCTAGAGCTCATTGCTCAATTACAAAAGGCTTAGTACGCAAGGGAAGAATCACTATCTTATATTAATATCTAGATTAAATCCATCTGAAATATCTTGAATTGAGAAAATAGCATCTACTAATGCCTGATTACAATTTTGATTAAGTACATGATCACTTCTTCACTCTTCTTCACTCTTCTACACACTATGGTGTGCCTTCAAAAGATTTATAACATTGTTCGCACACACACACTTTCTCACTTGCATTCAAATGAAGAAACAATCACTTATATAAATCCACAACAAGGAATTACATCGCTACATGTCGGCTTCACCAAAATAATAAGATGAATACAAACTGTCAACCAAATTTTTTTTTTATTTTTGTGAATCTATGAAGGTTGGAAAAAACATAGTGAAGACCCAACATAATATCCTCGAACACAAAACACCTTCAAAAATTATTCCTTGAAGATCCACAACACACTACAATCACCCTATTGGCCATGAACATGAAAAACATGAACATGCAAGAGAAAATCATAGATCGTGAGCACAATGATCAATGAAGACATGAAACATAGATAGAGCATGATCTAGAAACATCCAAGAACACCACGGGAGCATTCACAACAACTCAGATTACCAAAATCACATTATCTTCTTCCAGGAACACCAGCTATAGTAACAGAATAACTATCAAAACATGGAAACTCATAACTTGCTTACATCTTCATGCGCACCTCTGAAAATTTCAGTGGATAAACTAGATACACCTAAAAACAAACCCTTTAATCTACAAATTCTCACCATCAACATACTGAACTTTCCATCATACTGATCTTCGCTGCTTCACAAACAACCTATAACATATTTTATTACAATTTTCTCAATATCCTCGACATATACAGTCTTAAAGAAATTGATTCTAATAGTGTTGACATCAATGAAAGCCACATATCAGCAACACAACCAAAACATCCAAAAATATCCCCCTTTGGTATTGATGGCAAAAAAGGTTGTGAAAAACACAATCAACACAACTAACTTCAACACTTACTCCCCCTTAGGTTCAGACACTTTTCTCATGACTTCTCCTCAGATAATTCTCAATTTTTCATCTTGCTCTTCTCCCCCTTTGACATCAACGAAAAAGGTACACAAGATCTGAACCACATATTTGAATCATCTGACTAATCCCCCTAAGTAGCAGAAACCACAACATCAATTTGAATCAAGATATGACTATGAAATGCTCGAACTGATGCAAGACAATGCATCTTAGTTCTGATTACAAGGGCTAATCACCCCTAACTTCCCTCTGAGATACTCAAAAGTATCCTTAGGCAATGACTTGGTAAAGATGTTTGTAATCTATTCCTTAGTAGGCACATACTCCAATCTGACTTCCTTTTCACTCACCTTCTCTCTCAAAAAGTGAAACTTGATAGATATATGCTTGGTCTTTGAATGCAACACTGGATTCTTAGAAATGTTAATTGCACTTGAATTATCACAAAATATAGCAATAGGCTCATCATACATAACTCTGATATATCTTTCAAATTTTGTTTCATCCACAATACTTGAGTACAATTGTTAGCAACAACAATGTATTCTACCTCTGCAGTAGACAAAGAAATGGCATTCTTATTTCTACTTAACCATGAAATAAGATTCTTTTCCAAAAAAAATGCGCCACCACTAGTACTTTTCCTGTCATTCACATCTCCTTCCCAATTAGCATCAGTAAAGGCACTCAAAGTAAGTGTTGGCAAGAGATACTACAAATTATTTTTGGTGTTGTCATTGATGAAAACTCTAGTCAGTGATTGGATCCATGTGTCATCATTTGATCATACTAGCAGTCAAATCGAAGACAGTCAAGGAAGAACAAAGCATTTGATAGTTTTGTGTTCATCAATTTACATGAATATTTTTTGTTATTATTTTGTGTTGCATATCTCAGGGAATGTTCTTTTATCTATGATCTTTATTGCTATTGAATCTTAGTGGCTCATATTGATCCATGTGCGAGTTAGAAGGTCTGGTTGGTTAGTTCTTTGATTATTAGTACAGAAGATGAATTCATGGATATAACATGTCGTGGATGTTTGAGAAGTAATTTTTTTAGTATTTTTATGTTAATACATGCGATGTTGATCATTGCTATGCTATAGCTAGATTTAGTTGGTGCGCATTAAGGATTATCCATGGATTGAGCAGACAGTTTGTAAATGTTTTCATATCTTGTTGAAGCTAACATATGGGTGATTAATCTTTAGTTGTGGATATATATAAGTGATCGATCATATCATTTTGATATATGTGTGAAGTTTGTGGATGAAAGTTGTGAATCCGAATAGAAAAGAAGAGCGATAACACATAGTTTCACTTGTGCATAAAGGATTTTGTGATGCAAGTTTGAGAAAGCAGAGAAGAAGCGTAAAATTAGTCATAAGGATAGAAGATCAATTTTTGAGCCTAACCAAAACTGTAATCAAGCATATGTAGATGTTAATCTCTCAGTTCAATTAATTAGATGGATTTAATGTGATTATTTTTGTAAGTCTTCCTTTGAGAAGTGAGCTCTAGGTAGTGTGCCTGAATGCAAGTGCATTCCCCTATTATAAAATTTATTTTGAGTATACTCAGATCATATTGTGGATTGGTCATCCACCATGGTTTTTCCCCTAGTAGGGTTTCCACGTAAAAATCATTGTGTTATGGTGTTGTGTTTTTTTTTTTTATGTTCATGCATATTTCTTTTGATTGAATGTTACAAATGCTTGAAGGGTTATATTAATAAATTTAAAAATTGTAGAACACTGATTCACCCCCCCTCTCAATGTTGCTTATTTCCAACAATTGGTATTAGATCTAGTTCCTCGGAAGAATTCTAGCAACTTGGGGAGATCTTGGAAAGTGTTTCAATGGATTCAAGCAATCTTCAACAAAAATTTTTTGTGGCCCTAGATGATCTTGATCAATCAAAATCTGAAGTTCAGAAATTGGAAGAAAACCTCATGGATGCTGAGAAATTCATTGAATCATTGAAAGATAAAATAAATAAGTCTAGGGAGAAAAGAACGGAACTCTATGATCATATTAAGTAGAATGATAGTAAAAGCATAGAAGATGAGCAACTGATTCAAGCCTAAATCATGATAGAAGAATGTGAAAATCTTACCAGAGATAATACAATCCTAAGTCATGAGATGGAATCTATCATGATGAGGATTACCAAGGAGATTGAAGACAAAAAGAAGAATGAAGAGAAGCTTAAACAATTCTTGAAATAAAAATATGAATAATGCAACCGTCTGGGCAATGAATTGGAAATATCTTTAAACAATGAGGAAGTGCTTGAAAAATAGATTGATGATCTTAGAGATGAACTTGCTACTACAAATGAGTATAAATAAAATTTCAAAGTCAGCTCAACCAAGCTTGATGAACTTATCAAAATTTAGAGGACTAATGGTGACAAGCGAGGTCTTGGTTATGAAGAAGGGGAAAGTTACAAATCCAAACAAAGGAGATTTAAGCAAGGAAATCAAATAAATAGAGCTAGAAGGAATATAGTAAGATAACCTAATTCTCAAAGATTCAATGGTTACTATTTTACTTGCAATAAATTTGGTCATATGGCTTCTCAGTGTAGAAGCGAGATGAATCCAAGTGGTTCATCATTCTCAGGTCAGTGTTGCAATTGCAGCAGGTTTGGTCATAAGTCAAATGAATGCAGAAATGTGATGAACAACTTTCATAGAGATGTCAGATGTTATACATGCAATAGACTTGGCCATATTGCTAAATAGTGTAGATCAAGAGAAAATCATTGGAACAACTAGTCTGGAAAGAGAAATGTTGTGTTCTATAACTGCAAAAAAAATTGGTCACACTATTAGATTCTGTTGGAACAAAAAAGGTTTGGTAAGTCAAAGGAGAAACATGTAAAAGGATTTTAAGGGAAAATGAAAATTCACTACATATGTGATCATGAAGAAAATGTAGAAGAAATGGGTGAAGAAAGGTCCCATTATTGAAGAAAATGTGCCAGTACCAAAACATGCTTCTGGTAATTCCTTCAGGAATTAGGTTTAGGCCTTTGGCCTAGGGGGAGTGGTCAAAAAAGTCTCTTAACCCCTATCAGTAACTGACACCAGGATGTGGATAGGTACAATAAGCGCATAGATTCTCTAAAAATGTTGTTGAATCTATTGGAGAGAGTATTATGCAGTGTTGGAGGCTCGTAGAAGAATTATCTATCATAGCACATGGAAATAGGGTAATTGGATGAGTTAGGGTAAAAAAAATCTATTGTGACAAAAAGGGTTAAGTGTGCGAGTGATAAAAGGTAATTTTTATCTTTCATTTGCCACTTTTCATTTTGAAGAAAATAAGTTTGGAGAGCTTTGAAGTGAACTTAGGAAAATTAAGGAGAAATTCAAGTGTGAAGGAGCTTGAGCAATCAAACTTTGATTTGACGAAAAGGTATTTAATGAAAAACCTATGAATTTGTGAATTGGAGAAAATGGCTACTCCATTGGTAGTTGAAGTCAAGGATAGACCCCGTTCCAGATTCAAATGGAATCCTTTCAAGTCTATTGAGACCGAGCCCTTAGGTGCATTTTCGTCTGCTCCGTACAACATCTTGCATACTGAAGATATTAGGGAATATATTCATGCAAAAATTAAAGAGTTAGGAAGATTCTACTATTGAATTTGTACAAAAATCACATTATAGGAGAGGATTTATGTGTCAAGCTAGAATGTAAAACCCTAGAGGAGAAGAAATTTAAACAGATTGTTAAATTTCTCGTGTTTGAAGAAAGTGAATGGGTCTAGTATATATTGAGTCGAGTTCATGATGAATTTATGTGGTTGAATATACAATTTAAGATTACAAAGGAGGCTATAAGTGTAGTTTTAGGTTTAAATTCCTCCAAGGGATTGTCAATTTTAAAGTCTGTAAAGAATCAAACGGTTACTGATGCAATAGGTTCAAAGTATGATAGAAGAGCCATGACAATCAAAGATATCATAGAAGTGGATGTGAAATTTTCCTCGATGATCATTGGTTATAGGATTTATCACTCAAGTCAGGATGAATTAGTATCCGGTACAAATATTTATGTAGCTTATCAAATGGTGAAGGATAATGTAGATTATGACTTGTGTGAACTACTCAAGAGTCAGCTGATGGAGAATCTTTGTAAGATCAAGAAATAAAACAAAATTCCTTTAAGTATGGAATTTTTTTGTTATGTTTGTTCTTTTACTTCATGAGTGAAGTTCTAGGTGTTGGGAAATTACACTGGAAAGGTGGTGAGTCTGTAGTTGTTCAGATTAGAGAGATGTTGTATGGAAATGGAAATAATCAAGCCAAAAAAAGGAGAGAACAAGATGAAGTAGAAAAAGAGATATTAAGAACTGAATTTGCTAGTTTGACAGCATCCTCTTCCCGAACTAGGTCAACAAGGAGCTTTGCATCCGTATCTTCTCTTGTATCGAAGCCAATTCCTGTGCAAACTCAAACCAAGGCATCCAGTAAGAGGAAGAAGAATAAGAGAACACAAGTCTATGAAGTTGTCTCAGAAGATGAAGATACTGAATCTAATGAATATGTGAGAGAAATAAAGCGTATGGGCACCTAGGCAACAAAGGTTACTAAAAGAAAGCTCTGTAGTGAAGAAGAAAAAGCAAAGAAGAAGGTAAAAATTGAAAAACCTATTATGCCAGTAGAAGAGGTTGAGAAAGCTTTGGTCAAGGATGGAAATATTAAGCCGATTTTTAAATGGTATGAAACCTTTGATAAATTTGGTCAAAGAACACTTAAGGAGGCTATAATAAAGCATTTAAATATTTTCAATAAGGTTCTTATTTAAATAATTCCTAGTCTACCTAAAATCCTGTATGAGATTTTGGAAATGAGAAGAGTAAATGCTAGAACAAAAGATGAGAAAATGAGAGAGAATTCTTGCAGAGTTATGTCCAGTGATGTCTATGGAAGAAATGAAGGCAATCTTGAATAAAGCTAAAAATGAATTCAAGATTAAGACAAGGGTGAACAAGCTTATGATTGTTCAAACTAAAGAAGTTGCAAAAGAAACTGAACAAATTTTGAGAAATTTTTGTTAAGTAACAAAATTGATGTTGTCTCTGAAGAAACACATGATAAAGATGTCTCATATGGTCTAGAAAAAGAAGATACAGGTGACGATACTCATATTCCTCTTGATGTGGATAATACAGAAGTACCTATGGAGATTGAAGCTCCTAAAATTGTATCGATTGAGAAAGTTGAGATTCCTAAAGATAAGCAAGAATTTGTAGCTGAGGAAATAGTGGTTGATGAAAAGAAAGTTGATGTAAAGGAAGTTCCTATGGAAGAAAGAGACACTGCAGAGGCAGTGAAGAAATTTATGTTAGAGAAAAAGGAATAATTTGACACTAAAATGGTTGAAGGTCATATTGACCTATCCACTTTGTCCCCAATTCAAAAAATGAAAGTTACATCATTTTCCTAGGCGAAGTCTAGAGAATAATTGTTAAAGTCTCACATTGAGGATAGTGAATTCTTAAATCTTGCATCTAGAGTTCTGGAGAAAATAATGCCTACTTATGTCAAGGATTTGCCTGGTTCCTCCTCTGGTGAATTGAAGAAGCTCATTAACTCTATAAGTACTCATTTTGAGTCCCTTGAGAAGTTAACCATGGTTAAAGTTTAGAAAGAGTTTGATGCCAAAAGGTTAAGTAAGTTGAAAGGAATGATAAAAAATGATAAAAATCTATTAGCCACCTATGTGAAGAATATTCAAAGTGCTCTATCTAAATGTAGAAAGATCTATAAGTCATGTTTGTCTTTGTCTAAATTTATTGAGGTCAATGAGAAGAAGGTTAAGGATCTTGAAAAATAGTCAGCTGCTATTTCTAAAGCTTTTGATCCTTTACTTGGTGGTGTTGGAAAGAAATAAGGTTAGGTGGTATCTCTTCTCGACAAGATAAGGAGCTTGAAGCATGACAATGATAGAATTGTGGAAATAGCATGTGAGCTTAGAGGCCTAATTGGTCCAAAGATAGAAATAATGTCAAGTGCATTAAAGGAAGTTGGAGATGCTAAGGAATTTGGTGATCCAGTGAACCTTGAGTCTACAGAGACCCAATCTTACTTAGTTTATGGTGACATAACAATTTTGGAGAGTCTTAAAAGGGTTTGGGACACAAATTTGATCTTGTTGAAGAAGGATTTTGTAGATGTTTTCAAGTTTATGTAAGTTGAAGAAGCCTGTTTGTACATATGCAATTTGTTCATAATATTTTTGTTTAATTTTTGGTATGTGGATTCTTTCCTTTTCCATTCATGTCAAAGGGAGAGTATTAGAGTGAAAAATGTATAATCATCTAAGGTGGAGAGTTGTGTTTTTGAATTTTGGAGAGTGGCAGTGTAATTCATGTTGGTACTGATCTAACACTTAGTCATTTTTCAGTAAGTGTTGCCATCAATGCCAAAGGGGGAGATTGTTGGCAAGAGACACTGCAAATGTTTTTTGGTGTTTTCATTGATGGCAACCCTAGTCGGTGATTGGATCCATGCATCATCATTTTATCATATCGACAGTTAGATCGACGAAAATAAAGGAAGAAGAAAGCATCCGACATTTTTCTGTTCATCGATTCACATGAAGATTTTTTGTTATTATTTTGTGTTGCATACCTCAAGGAATGGTTTTTGATCTATGATATTTTTTGCTATTGAATATTAGTGGCTCATATTGATCCATGTGTGAGTTAGAAGATCTGATTGGTTAATTCTCTCATTATCAATACAAAAGTCGACTTCATGGATATAACATGTTGTGGATGTTTGAGAAGTAATTTTTTTAGTATTTTTATGTTCATACATACTGATGTTGATCATTTCTATGTTATAGCCTACTTTGGTTGGTGCGCATTAAGGATTATCTATGGATTGAGCGGAAAATTTGCAAATATTTTCATATCTTGTTGAAGCCAACATATGGGTGATTAATCTTTAGTCACGGATATATAAGTGATCGATCATATAATTTTGATATATGTGTGAAGTTTGGATGCAAGTTGTGAGTCCGAGCAGAGAAGAAGAGATATAATGCACATTTTCACTTGTACGTAAAGGATTTTTTGATGCGAGTTTGAGAAGAGTAGAGCATAAGTGCATAATCAGTCAGAAGGATAGAAGATCGATTGTTGAGCCTAACTGGAACTATAATCAAGCATATGTAGATGCTAATATCTCAATTCAATTACTCAGATAGATTTAATCTGATTATTTTTGTAAGACAGTGAGTCTTCCTTTGAGCAGTGAGCTCTAGGTAGTATGCTTGAATGCAAGTGAATTCCCCTATTGTAAACTTCATTTTGAGTATACTCAGATCATATTGTGGATTGTCCATCCACCGTGGTTTTTCCCCTAACAGGGTTTCCATGTAAAAATCATTGTTTTATGGTTTTGTGGTTGTTTTTTTTATGTTCATGCATATTTATTTTGATTGAATGTTATAAATGCTTGAAGGGTTAGATTAATAAAAATAAAAATTGTAAAAAATTGATTCACCCCTCCTCTGAGTGTTGCTTGTTTCCAACAGTAAGATCATCATCTTTAGGATACCACAAGCCAAAATCAACTATTCCCTTCAAGTATCTGAAAATTATCTTCACATAAGTCACAAGAGATTCCTTAGGATCGACTTTAAATCTTGCAACAATACATACAACATTCATGATATCAGGTTTGAGTCAAATAAAGCAGTCCACCAATCATTGATTTGTATCTAGTGTAATTTTATTTTAGAGAATCATCATATGTTGTCAGCTTACATCCAATCACCATGGGTGTACTGAATCGATTTGAATCTTCCATACCAAACTTCTTTAGCAATTCTTTCACATGCTTGGACTGAGATATAAAGATCCCTTTATCTAATTGAGTAATTTTCAATCCCAAAAATAATTTCATCTCATCAATCATTGGCATCTCAAACTCATTTTCCATCTCATCAGAAAACTTCATGCATAATAAACAAAGACTTCCACAATCAATTATTTATCATCATCAATCTTGAAATACATATTACTATCAATAATACCTTTGTTAAATCCAAGCTTCAACAAATACTTGTCCAATATGGCATAGCAAGCTCTAGGGGCTTGCTTGAGTCCATACAAATATTTCTTCAACTGAAAAATAATATCTCCCTAATCAGTTAATTGAAATCCATCAGGTTGCTCAATGCACACCTCTTCTTCTAATTTTCCATTTATAAATGCTGACTTGACATCCATCTGACAAACCTTGTAGTTTTTGTAATCAACATAAGCAAGAAATAGCCTCACAACTTCAATTCTAGCAATAGGGGAAAATTCTCTTCAAAGTCAATTCCTTCCATCTGAGAATATCCTTTATACACCATTCTTTCTTTTTTTCTGATAACTTCACCTTTCTCATTCAGTTTATTTCGAAAGACCCATTTAGATCAAATTACATTTTTTTCCTTAGGTCTAGGAACAAGAATCCATGTATTATTATTCTCAAATTGTTGTATTTCTTCTTTCATTGCTTCAATCCAATGTTCATCTTTGCATGCTTCATTTACATTACTTGGCTCAGTCTTTGATATCAAACAATATTCTTCTACAATTCTTCTCCTAGTTTGGACACCTTTCTTCTTATCACCTATAATCTGATTTTCTGAATGATTTAATCTCACATACCTTGGAGTCTTAGGTGTTCTTGAACTTCAAGCTCTTGTGATCTCTCTTCTGCACTTTCACTAGTTTCTCCTTCCTCTTGATCTGAACTTGATTTGAAGTCTAACCTTTGTTTGTACTATCATTCTAATCATTAGAATCATATCCATAGGTTCCAAATGGTCTAGAAATGTCTTCATCAACCTTAACATTTGCACTTTCAACTATTTTCCTCAATATCTTGTTATAGCACCGGTAGGCCTTACTCTTAGTAGAATAACCAAGAAAGGTTCCTTCATCACTAGCATCAAACTTTCCTATATCTTCATCTCTTCCGATATAGCATTTACTCCCAAATAATTTGAAATATCTAACAATAGGCTTATGACCAAATCATAGCTCAAAAGGGATCTTACTAGTATCACCTTTTATTTTTACCCATTTGAGGATACAAACAACAATACTCACACCTTCTCTCCAATAGATATGAGGAAAATCTCCTTCCAGTATCATAGTCCTAGTAGCATCTTGAACTGTCATGTTCTTCCTTTCACCAAATCCATTTTTCTGAGGGGTTCATGGTGCAGATAATTGTCTCTTTATCCCATACACTTGATAAAAAGAATTAAACTCATGGGAATTGAATTCACCACCTCTATCTGATCTCAGACACTTAATCTTTAGACTTGTCTCTATCTCAACTATAGCTTTAAAGATCTTGAACTTCTCTAGAGCTTCAAATTTCTCCCTCAAGAAAGTAACCCAAATCATCCTAGAATAATCATCAATAATCAACATGAAATTCCTATAACCTTGTAAAATTTTGATTCTAGCATGGCCACACAAGTTAGTATGCACAAGCTCGAACAATAAATTTGAACAATGTTGTTTCCTCTGAAATTAAATTCTAGTTTTCTTTCCTAGTTGGCATTCCTTGTATATGGAATTAGAGGGTTTTACCAACTTAGGAAAATCTCTCACTACCTGAGTAGAACTTATATTGATAATATTGTCAAAGTTTACATGACACATTCTCCTATGCCACAACCAATTTTCATCAACTTGAGCAATCAAACAACTTTTACTAGCAACATTCAGGTGAAAGATGTTTCCTTTTGTTTTTATACCTGAATCAATCACATTTCTGGAACTTCTCAATATTCTACACTTTCCATCCTTGAATTGAAGATTGTATCCCTTATCAACCATTTTTTCGACACTAAAAATATTATGCTTCAAACCTTCCACATAAAGAACATCATCAATATTATTCTCACCATAAGAAGAAATACATCCTCTGCCATAGATTATACCATCATTTTCATCACCAAATCTTACAACACCACCATCATAACTTTCCAGGCTCAAAAATTTTCTTTTATCACCTATCATGTAATGAGAGAATCCACTCTCAATTATCCATTCATCCTTCTCTTCAACTCAAGCATCTATGGATTTCTCGACATTTGTACAACTATTGCATTCAATAAACATAGGATTAATTTCCTTGATAGAAATAAATGCAAACTCATCTTCACTTACATTACCTTTATCAGATTCATCATCTGTCACACCTTCATCAACAACATAATAACACTTCCTTTGAAATTTAGGCTTGTTTGGTCTTGACTTAGGAAATCTTTCTGGACACCTTGATCCAAAATGACCTATCTTATTGCAAGAAAAAAATTTAATAGACAAATTTCCTTTATACTTACCCTATCCTCTAGCTTCTCTTTTGACAATAAGTGCTTCAAGATCATTTAGTTCTCTATGTTCTTCAATTTGTCTCATTTCTTCCTCATACTTGAATACCTTTCTAGAAGAACTTTCACCTAGATCATATATTTTCTTATCTCTTCTAGTTGTAGTAGCTTTGAATGCAGATTCTATCTTAGGAAGGGCATCATTGAATTCACTCAACTTAAAAGCAGTAAGTTTACCAATCAACATATCTCAGGTTACATTTGTCATAGTCTGAAGCTCATCAATAGCTGTAGCTTTGATTTTGTATGCATCAGGAAAGGATCTAAGCACTTTAACAACAATCTTTGATTCATCCAACTATCCACCAGCACATTTAATACCACACACAAGTTCATTCACTATTTGCATGAAAGTAGTAATATTCTCATCATCACCCATTCTCAAAAATTCATATTTCCCTTTTAGACTTTGTAGCTTAGAAATATTCACATTAATATCACCTTGATACAAAGTTTCCAACTTTTTCCACATCTCATAAGCAGTCTTCAGATCCATAACATTTGTCATCTCAAAATCAATCAAAGCACTCAACAATGCTTCCTTAGCCTTGATATTGTATTCAACATCCCTAATCTCAGCAGTTGTAGGACCATTTTGAGGGATAACATACCTACTACTTGTAATGCTCTAGTAGTATTCACCAATGCATCTCAAATGACACTCCATTCGAGTCTTCCATAGAGAATAATTTGTTGCATCAAATCTCAGACTATCCTTCTTATATGTTGCCATCCCATATCACCTCAAGCTGTTAAACTTCTTTCAAGGAACCTGCTCTGATACCAATTGACGACAACACAAGGGAAGAAAATTAAGAAGGGGGGGTGAATCAATTGTCACATAATTTCAAACTTATAAAATTTATTAACTCCTATTCTTAGATCTGATTAATAACCATGAAAGCATGAATCAGCAACACATCAAAAATACACATAACATCAAGATTTTTATGTGGAACCCTATTAGGGGAAATTCCATGGTGGAGGTTAATCCACATGTTTATACTCTGTGAAAAGTATGGAAAAAAGGGGAATGCACATGCATTCAAGCACACTCCCTAGAGCTCAGTGCTCAATTACAAAAGGCTTACTGCCCAAGGGAAGACTCATTATCTTACAATAATATTCCGATTAAGCACATGAACACTTCTTCACTCTTCTTCACTCTTATTCACTCTTATTCACTCCTATTCACTCTTATTCACTCTTCTTCACACTCTTCTCTACCTTTGAAAGATTTAGAACATTTTTTGCATACACACACTTTCTTGCTCAAATTCAAATGAAGAAACATGACTTATATATATCTGCAACAAGGAATCGCATCGCTACATGTTAGATTCAACAAAATAATAAGATGAATAGAAACTATCAACCCAAAACAATAAATATTATTAATGTGAATCTACCAAGGTTGGCCACAACATAGTGAATACCCAAAATAATATCCTCGAACACAAAACACCTTCAAAAATTATTCCTCAAAGATCCACAACATGCTTCAATCACCTTGTCGGCCATGAACATGAAAAACATGAACACGTAAGAGAAAATCATCAATCATGAGAAAAATGATCAATGCAAATATGCAAAACAAATAGAGCACAATATGGAAACATCCATGAACACAACATGAGCATTCAAAACAACTCAGATTACCATAATCACATTATCTTCTTCAAGGAACACCAACTATAGTAACATAATAACTGTCAGAACACAAAAACTCATAACTTGCTCAAATCTTCATAAACACCTCTGAAAATTTCGGTGGATAAACTAGATACACCTGGAAACAAAACCTTTAATCCACAACTTCTCACCATCAGCATACTGAACTTTCCATCATACTAATCTTCATTGCTTCACAGACAACCTGAAACATATTTTATTACAATTTTCTCAATATCCTGAACATATACAGTCTTAAGGATATTAGTGCTAATATTGTTGACATCAGTGAAAACCACAAAATCCAATAGTCGGTTCATTGAGTTCCAAAAGCTCACTTATATTAAAATTGAGGGTTTTAAAAAAACCATATAGATTTCCAAGATACCCTACTGATAAAATAATATTATTAGAAATTCGAAGGTAATTGAAAAAAACCCATGTTACTAGAATCTAAGAGTAGAGAAAGAGTGAAGTTTCCCATACATATTGGAAAATATATGTTCTCTAGTATAAGTTTTTTCAAATCTTCAAACACATTTTTTCAATTGCATTATTTACAATATTATTATGAAGCTAGGAAAAACTATGACCCTGTCGGTAGGATAGATGAGTGGATTTCATATTTCCTATAGAATATACCAAGAATATGGAATAATTTTGGGTGAAATATTGTCACAAAGGATTGCACCCTAAAACTAAGTGTGAAACTCAACAATCCTGTGCAACATGGGATCAAACTCAACTCAAGTTGTGGGTGATCTACCGTGAGAATGAACCTCTAGATTATGGGCTAGTTCCCCTTTGGATAAAATAGAAAAACACTAATATTTGTTTGGGAAAAGGGTAAGAATCATAACTAATTGAATGTAAAACTACTTCTAAAAGGTGATGCACCAAAATGATATAAACATGCAAACTGATTCATAACTATTTTCCCAAAAAAAATCTATTCACACATATGAGAAAAGGGAAATTTGATCACAATAATGTTTCTAAAGAAAGATTAATAATCTATCTTTTGAGAAGGGAAACTATGTCTCACAAATTGGAAGATAGAATAAACACAAGCAGAACCTAAGACCTGTGATAAAGAATTTCTTGTGTGCATGTACAGTAATGAATGAGACAAAAATAGAGCTTTTGGTGATTAAAACACATTAACTTCATCAAAATTATTCATAAAGACACTCACATTAATCTAAGAAGGTGTAATTGATAAATCTTGAACTAAAATAGCAAGAAAATACTACATAAATGACAATAATAAGTAACTTGTAAATTGTTGCTCTATATTAATCTATAAAATGAGTTACACAACTTCTTAATATTTGAAGTGTGCAAGAGAAAAGATAAGCCAAAACTAAGGGACACACTAAGTATGTTTCCTTTATACAATAAAATAGCTCAAAGAGCTAAGAAGAGTCATGTGAAGATAACTGAACTGTAAAATATGCCACCTTAAAAGTGATTAAAGAGAAAAATGGAAAAGGCCCTAAAAAGGGGCCCATAACTAATGTAAACTAAGCTCAAATAGCTACAAACTCCTCATCTCAATCCACATGACCAAAAATAACTCCAAAGTCAATCCATTTTACTAAAATTAGGAGTAAATGCATCAGTTTTACTCTTCTAATTTTGCATGATAAAGATTCATCCTTGGTCATATAAGCATGAAAATCATGCAAAAGAAGACCCAAAATTGGAAGTAATTGAGTGATAAGGTGGCACAAACTCCCCTTGAGTGATGGTTAACCATGTGGGACTCCAAACTCACTTTAGTTTAACTAAAAATCAAGATAAAGACCTCTATTTCACTCCCCTTCTGATTTTACATGACCTAAGTGTTCGTAACACAAGTGTAGACAACTGAGAGGGGGGGTGAATCATTTGTCACATAAATTATTCTTATTAAATTTATTCTCATATTTGATAAATAAACATGAAAGCATAAGCCATCATGAAATCAAAAACACACATAACACCAAGATTTTTACATGGAAATCCTATTAGGGGAAAAACAACAGTGGAGGTTAGTCCATAGGATTATAATCTATTGAAAGTATTATAAATGGGGAATGCACATGCATTCAGGCACACTTCCTAGAGCTCACTACTCAAATAGAAAAGGATCACTACCCAAAAGAAGACTCTCTGTCTTACAGTCACATTCGGATTACATCTGAAATATTTTGAACTGAGAAAATAATATCTTCTAATGCCTGATTACAGTTCTAGTTAAGCACATAAATAATTTCTTCTGCTCACCCTTCTTCACACTTTACTTTTTCCTTCGAAAGATTAGAACTTTATCCACACATAGCATACATCGCACACCATACCATCAAATCATATAAAAAATCGATCATATATATTCACAACTAAGGATAACATCAACTACATGTCGGCCCAACCAAATATCAAATGTGTACAAATTGTTGACCCAAATCAATAATTTTTTTATCAATGTGGGCCAAAAAATGTTGGCCAAAACATAGTAAGGACCCAAAAAAACATTTCTCGAACATGAAACACATAAAACAATTATGCCTCAAAAATCTACAACACACTACAATCACCTTGTCGGCCATGATCATGAAAAATATGAGCTCACATAAGAAAATCACCAATCACGAGCACAACAATCAATGTGGACCAACAAAATAGATAAAGCATGATCTAGAAACATCCACCAGCATCATGAATCACCATAGAAGCATCCACAACAACTCAAATTACTAGAATCACATCATCTTCTTTCAGGAACACCAACTAAAGCAACAAAACAACTATTAGAGCACATATACTCATAAATTGATCAAATCTTCATGCAGGCCTATAAAAATTCATGTGGATAAACTAGATATACTTTTCAACAAACCATCTAATCTATAACTTTGTATCATCAATTTACTAAGCTAGCCAACATACTGAACTTCACTACATCACCGATAACCTGCAACTTATTTTATTACAATTTTCTCAATATACTCAACATATACAACCTTAAAGGCAGTAATGGAAATAGTTTTGGCATCAATAAAAAACAAATATCAGCAATATCCAAAAATCTCCCCCTTTTGCATTGATGGCAACACATGATGTGAAAAACACCATCAACGATATTTTCTGCCCCTTCGATTTTGACTCTTTTATCCTTAGCTCTTTCACGGTTTTTCAAAAGAATCTTCTCCCCATTTTACATCAATGAAAAAGGTAGACATTATCTTTCTCCACACAATCTCTTAACCACATTTCTAAACATCTGACTACTCCCCCTGAGTAGCAGCCACCACAACATCAATATGGATCACAAGATATGACTATGAAATGCACAGACTGATGCAAGTCATTGCATCTTAATTCTAATTAGGAGGGGTAATCACCCCTAGCCTCCCTCTGAGATACTCAAAATTATCCTTAGGAAAGGGCTTGGTAAAGATATCTACAATCTGTTCCTTAGTGGGCACATACTCCAATTTGACTTCCTTTTCACTCACCTTCTCTCTCAAAAACTGAAACTTGATAGATATATGTTTGGTTTTTGAATGCAGCACCAGATTCTTAGAAATGTTGATTGCACTTGAATTATCAAAAAATATAGCAGTAGGTTTATCATACACAACTCTAATATCTTTAAACATCTTCTTCATCCACAATACTTGAGTATAATTGTTAGCAACAGTAATGTATTTTTCCTTTGCATTAGATAAAGAAATGACATTTTTCTTCTTACTTAACCATGAAATCAACTTCTTTCCTAAGCAAAATGCACCACCACTAGTACTATTTCTATCATTCACATCTCTTTCCCAATCAACATCAGTAAAAGAACTCAAAGTAAGGTCATCTTCTTTAGGATACCATAGGCCAAAATCAACTATCCCCTTCAAGTACCTGGAAATCCTCTTCATAGCTGTCACATGAGATTCCTTAGGATTAGCTTGAAATATTGCAACAATGCATACAAAATTCATCATATCAGGTCTAGTTTGAGTGAAATAGAGCAATCCACCAATCATGGATCAGTATCTAGTCTGATTTGTTTTAGGACAATCATCATCTTATGTCAACTTACATCCAGTCACAATAGGTGTACCAATTGGCTTTGAATCTTTCATACCAAACTTCTTTAGAAATTCATTCACATACTTGGACTGAGCTATAAAGATCCCTCTATCTAGCTGAGTAATTTTCAATCCCAAAAATAATTTCACTTCTCCAATCATAGACATCTCAAACTCACTCTGCATCTCATCAACAAAATTCATGCACAAACTATCATCTCCTCCAAAAATGATATTATCAACAAAGAATTTAACAATAAAATCTTTATCATGATCAATCTTTAAAAAAAAATTACTATCAGTTGTACCTTTATTAAATCCAAGCTTCAAAAAATACTTGTCCAATTTGGCATACCATGCTCTTGATCTTTCTTACGTCCATACAATTCTTTCAACCGAAAAACCATATCTCCTTGATCAGTCAATTGAAATCCACCAAGTTGCTCAATAGACACTTCTTCATCCAGTTCACCATTTATAAATGTAGACTTGACATCCATCTGATAAACCTTAAAGTTTTTGTAAGAAAAATAAGTAAGAAATAGTCTCACAACTTTAATCCTAGCAATAGAAGAATTTTTTTCTTCAAAGTCAATTCCTTCCATCTGAGAATATCCTTTACACACCAGTCTTTCTTTGTTTCTAACAACTTCACCTTACTCATTCAGTTTGTTCTGAAAGACCCATTTAGTTCCAATTACATTTTTGTCCTTAGGTATAGGAACAAGAATCCATGTATCATTCTTCTCAATTTGGAGTAGTTCTTCTTTCATTGCTTCCACTCAATTTTTGTCTTTGCACGCTTCATTGATACTATTAGGCTCAGTCTTTGAGATCAAACAATATTCTTCTATAATTCTTCTCCTAGTTTGAACACCTTTGTTCTTATCAACTATAATATGATCTTCTCAATGATTTAGTATTTCATACCTTGGAGTCTTAGGGTGTTCTTTAACATTAGGCTCTTGTGATCTCACTTCTGCAATTTCACTAGTTTATTCCTCTTGATTTTCCTGATTCATCGGAATGATTTGAACTTGATTTAGAGTCTGAAATTTCTTTCATTTATCTAAATTATCATTCTGATCATTTGAGTCATATCCATAGGTTTTGGATGGTCTAATTGTGTCTTCATCAACCTTGACATTAGTGCTTTCAATTACTTTCCGCAATCTCTTATTATAGCACCGATAGGATTTACTTTTGTAGACATGGAAAATGTACAAAAGTTGTTCAACACACTTGATCCTGATTACTAACATCATTTCTTTCTAAATCATACATTTTGTCTCTTAATCATTATTCATCTGATTAAATTTATCGCCTCCTTTGATTAAATTAATCAATTTAATTTAATTAACCTTACCTTTCTGTTTAATTAAATAATTCATTTTATTTGATTAAATCCCTAAAGTCTTCTTATTAAATTAAATAAATTAAACCTTATTTGATTTAATCTAACATATTCCTCCTTAGTTAAATAAATCAAATCATTTATTTAATTAAACCCTTCCTCTCATTTTGATTTAAATCAACCCTAAAATCTAAGTCAAAATGGTCAAATCATCTAATCTCTCATTAAATTGATCAAATCTTGATTAATTTAATCTCAATCACTAAAATCCTCTAGAGAATGCAACTTTCATAATAAATCAATTACTTTTATTTATTTAATTCTCTATTTTCCCTCACATGACATCAAAAGGGAATATTCCCTCAATTTGAATTCAAAATTCAAATAGGCTTGGTCCTTCCAACAAGGCATTCAATGCCTCTTACATGTCCTTGTGCATTGAGCCAAGTGACATTAACTCCATTCTTCTCTCCCCCCAACATGTCACATTCAAAATTCAAATTTGAATCCAATGGCATTTATCATGCACATTGACCAAAATGTGCTCATTCCTTCTCCAACCACATGTGGACAAGTGGCCTCTTCTCATTGGTTGGTCTTTTATCCCACATTCATCCAAATCCCTCATTCTTCCAATTTGGGAATCTATAAATGAGAGACTCTTCCTCTCATTCAATCATCCACAATTTGAGTAGACTTACTATACTCAAATCCATCATCATCCACAATCTTCATGCAAAGTTACTCTCTTCATATTGAGAGCCAATTTTTCCCATTTCACTCAACCATTCATCATCTTCAAGATTTGTGACAAGGTTATGCTCAAATCTCTTTGGATATTTGACCATTGCTCACTCAATCAACATTGAAACTTAGGAATTGGGAAAGGGCCAATTACAACACTTCATTGGCACCAATTCCCCCATGGGATCATCATTCTATTAGCTTGATTAGGATAGAATTTCATTTCTTGTATTGTGTTCTTCATCTTTGTTCCTAATTTTAGTTTAAATAGATGGATTTTATGGGGAATCTCTCATACTTTTTTGCATGCATAGGATCTAACAACTAATGTGTTTTGTTGCTATTGTGCATTTGCAGGTTTAGGGGTTCACAAATTTTAGTAGAATAACCAAGAAATATTCCTTCATCAATTCTAGCATCAAATTTTCCTATGTCTTCATCTCTTTTGATATAAAATTTACTCCCAAATATTTTGAAGTATCTAACAATATGCTTATGACCAAACCATGGCTCATAAGGAGTCTTATCGGTATCACCGTTGACATGTACCCGGTTGAGAGTGTAAATGATAGTACTCACAACTTCTCTTCAGTAGATATGTAAAAAATTTCCTTCTAGCATCATGGTCTTAGAAAATTCTTGAATTGTCATGTTCTTCCTTTCCATAACTCCATTTTGTTGAGGGGTTCATGTGGCAGATAATTGTCTCTTTTTCCCATGATCTTCATAGGAATAATTAAACTCACTGAAAGTGAATTCACCACCTCTATATGATCTTAGATATTTAATCTTCAGACCTATAACTGTCTCAACCATAACCTTAAAAATATTGAATTTCTCTAGTGCTTCAAATTTTTCCCTTAAGAAAGTAACCCACATCAATCTAGAATAATCATTAATAATTTACATGAAATACCTATCTCCTTGTAAAATTCTAACTCTATAAGGACCACACAAGTCAGTATGCACAAGCTCCAACACTTCATTTGAACAATGTTGTTTTCTCCGGAATGAAACTCTAGTTTTCTTCCCTAACTAACATTCCATGCATATAGTATTAGTAGGTTTTATCAACTTAGGAAGATCTCTCACTACCTGAGTAGAAATTATCTTGATAATATTATCAAATTTTACATGACACAATCTCCTATGCCACAACCAACTTTCATCAACTTGAGCATTCAGACAACTTTTACTATTAGCACTTAGGTGAAATATATTACCTTTTGTTTTTGTACTAGATGCAATCACATTTCCAAAACTCCCCAATATTCTACACTTTCCATCCTTGAATTGAAGATTGTATCCCTTGTCAACCATATGTCCAACACTTAAGATATTATTCTTCAATCCTTCCACATATAGGACATCAAGAGAAATGGATCCTCTACCACATATTACACCAGCTTTGTCATCACCAAATCTTACAACACCACCATCATACTTTTCCAAGCTCACAAATTTACTTTGATCACCTGTCATGTGATGAGAGCATCCACTGTCAATCACCCATTCATCTTTTTATTCAACTCTGGTAGCTAGAGATTTCTCCACATTTATGCAACTAGTAGATTTAGTAGGTACTGGATCATTTTCCTTGATAGCAATAAATACCCATTCATCCTAACTTTAAACCCCTTTCCGAGATTCATCATCTGTCACACCTTCATCAACAACATAATAACACTTTCTTTGGAATCTAGGCTTGTTAGGTATTGGCTTAGGAACTCTTTCCAGACACCTTGAGGCAAAATGACCTATCTTATTGCAAGAAAAACATTTAAGAGGAAATTTCCCTTTATACTTACCTTCTCCTTTGGCTACCGTTTTGACAATAAGTTCTTCAAGCTCACCTAGTTTTCTCTCTACTTCCTCAATCTCTCTCATTTCCTACTCATACTTGGACATTTTTCTAGAATAAATTTCTCCCAGATCATATCTCTGCTTATATTTTCTAGAGATAGTAGCTTTGAATGTAGATTCTATCTTAGGAAGAGATTCACCAAACTCACTTAACTCAAAAGCAGCAAGCTTACCAATCAACATGTATTTGGTTACATTTATCACAGTTCATATCTCCTCAATAGCATTAACTTTGTGTTTGTATGTAGCAGGCAAGGATCTGAGCACTTTAGCAACAATCTCTTATTCTTCCAATGTTCCACCAACACATCTGATACTACACACAATTTAATTCAATATCTACATAAATGAAGTGATCTTCTCATCTTCACCCATTCTCAACATTTCATATTTCCCTTTCAGGCTTTGCAGCTTAGAAATCTTCACATGGGTATCACCTTCATACAAGGTTTCCAACTTTTTCTAGATCTCATAAGTAGTCTTCAACTCCATTACATTTGTCATCTTGAAATCAGTTAGATCACTCAACAATGCTTCCTTAGCCCTAATATTGTACTCGACTTCCTCAATCTCACCTGTAGTAGAAGGACCATTATGTGGGATGATATATCTATTCTTTGTAATTTTCCAGTAAGGTTCACCAATGCTTCTCAGATGATACTCCATTTGAGTCTTGCACAAATAATAATTTGTTCAATAAAATCTCAGACTATCCTTCTTATATGTCACCATCTCGAATCACCTCAAGCGGTAAAGCTTCTCTACAGGGACCTTCTTTGATACCAATTGTTGGCAACAAAAGTGCAGACAACTGAGAGGGGGGGGGAATTATTTGTCACAAAAATTATACTTATTAAACTTATTCTTAGATCTGATAAATAAAGATGAAAGCATAAACCATCACCACATAAAAAACACACATAACACCAATATTTTTACATGAAAACCCTATTAGGGGAAAAACCATGGTGGAGGTTAGTCCACAAGATTATATTATGTTAAAATTATTATAAATGGGGAATGCACATGCATTCAGGCACACTACCTAGAGCTCACTGCTCAAATAAAAAAGGCTCACTACCCAATGAAAGACTCACTATCTTACAATTACATTCATATTACATCTGAAATATTTTGAACTAGGAAAATAGCATCTTCTAATGCCTGATTACAGGTCTAGTTAAGCACATAAACACTTTCTTATTCTCACCCTTCTTCACACTTTACTTCTTCCTTTGAAATATTAGAACATTATTCGCACACATCATACCCTCAAATGGTATAAACAATCGATTATATATCTACAACTAAGGATAACATCAACTACATGTTGGCCCAACAAAATATGAAATGTGTACAAATTTTTGGCCCAAATCAATAAACAATTTATCAATGCAGACCAAACAATGTCAGCCAAAACATAGTAAGGACCCAAAACAACATGTCTCAAACATGAAACACCTTAAGCAATTATGCCTCAAAGATCCGCAACATGCTACAATCACCCTGTTGGCCATGATCATGAAAAAAGGAACCCACAAAAAAAAATCACCAATCACGAGCACACCAATCAATGCGGACCAACAAAATAAATAGAGCACGATCTAGAAACATCCATCAGCATCATGAATCACCACATAAGCATCCACAACAACTCAATTTACTAGAATCACATCATCTTCTTTCAGGAACACCAACTAAAGCAAGAAAACAACTATCATAACACAAATACTCATGACTTAATCAAATCTTCATGTGAACCTCTCAAAATTCATGTGGATAAACTAGATATACTTGTCAACAAACCCTTTAATCCACAACTTCTTATCATCAATATACTAAGCAAGCCAACATACTGAATTTCACTACATCACCAACAACCTACAACTTATTTTCTTATAATTTTCTCAATATCCTTGACATATATAGCCTTAAAGACATTAATGGAAATAGTGTTGACATCAATGACAACCGCATATCAGAAATATCCAACATTAAGGACATGAAACAAATATTTAAATAAATATGAAAAGTAATCTTTTATGAGTTACTTTAATATTTATGTGTGATTGTAGTTATTCCTATTTCATGATAAATATTAAGGTAATTTATAAAATATTACCTTTAATATTTATTTACATATATTTTTTTGCTTCAACTTATGCAAAAACATAAGGGGCATGAACTCCACTATGGTATTTGGAAAACAAAAATGATCAGTGACCAAGGCATTAATATATATATATATATATATTTGTAAAATAAAGTGACAAAATATCACTTGGCAGCCAAGGAATTAAGGTTTTCATTGAGAAATACTAAAAAGAACCCTAAATCATACCTATACGATCAAATTACATTGGTTATTTTCATTTCATCTATTGGTTCATGTTGCCATATTGCCAATGCTAGGGTTTGGAGTCTTAACATGGTCAAAATTATCTTATGTTGGTAAGCTTCTCTTCTATGCTAGAAATATTGAAATTATCTTACTCTCTATAAATGAAATGAATTTCTCTACTCTTGTTTCATAGAAAGAATGAAAGAGTTTCATTATGTGTATTTTCTATCTTTTCATCGATAGATTCTTTCTTGATTTTTTGCAAATGAAACACTTGAGGGTTTGCAAGTCGTGGCTCTTTTTTATAAATCTTTCACTGTATTATGTTTCCACATACAATTCATAAGCTTGCGAAAGATGTGAAAAACCTTCCTTATTTCTCAGAAGAAATATGAAAATCCTTCTATTTTGTATGCTCCCTAGCAAGAACTCATGGGCCTTTTTTATTTTTAGTTTTTCCATGCTTATAGGCCATGGTAAAGGAATGATTAAATTGTTATTTGGTTGGCCTTTATAAGAATGAAATCTCTATATTTTGATAACTCCTTACCATTCTCGAGAGAAGGAAAAATAAAACCCTTGTTTTCCCACATAAGCATCTCTATAGTTTCCATTCTTCGAGTTTCATCATATTTATTCATGGCCTCTACAAGATTCATCATAGTTTATTCTAGTTTTTACCTTTGTAAAAAAATTGGGTTTTCTTAATTTAATTGCATACACAAGGGTTTTCTTTATGAAACCCTAGGATCTTCATGCTTATCTTCCTTGAAAAAATATAATGCACAAAACTTCTAACCTCTGTACTATCACATAAATAAGCAGCCATCAAACATTCATTGGAGGCACTATCCTAGAGAAAATATCACAATATTGACACTAATTTTCTTGATTCACTATCATAGTCCATCATCCATGTGCACTTATGATTCTCTTCATCCATCATCTACAATTTTTAATGCTATTGAAGATTGAATGTTTTGCTAATACATCATCAAAATTATGAAATTTAAATTTATTCCCTCTTTTGTAACCAAGGGGATAACATGCTAGGCTCAACCCTTGTGGGAGACACATTTCATCCACATAATATAATTTTGAATAAGATGATATTGCAATAAAAAATGTACCTATAACTACATAGTGAACACACATTTTAGATAAAAAAACATAGAGGTTGAAACCTCTATCCAAATTTGTATGATCCGATGCTTCTCTTTTTTGATTCATCTCATGATTTGGTATCTCCATCTAATGTCTACTCATCTCTTTCATTTTGTTCATTCCATTTTTCTGATCAAATATAGAATAGAAAGTAATCTTTACTTGATGTATATAGGATGAAGGATGTACCCTGACCTCTAACATCATTTTTCTCCCTCCATTTGCAAATTTTCTCCTAGAGCTGTCACTTGGGAAACTCGAGAAGTTGGTGCAACCTCAGAAAATGGGATTCATCATTCACCTAGGCAATGATGAGTCTCATTATTTCTATATACGCCCTCTTCATGTTATGTACTTGTTCTTTTATCTCTTATCAGACACAGTTACTCCCACGACTTGTATGGGACTATATAAACACCTCTTTTAAATATATCAGTTATTTCATCTTATGTGATGACTTATGTGTAACTTCTTTTATGAATCAATTACATAACATGAACTAAAAATTATTTAAAACATATGTTTATAATCATGAAGAATTGATAGTTATAAGTACCTTTTTTCTAAACTGTGCCAAATTTTATTGAATGGAATGCAATGAACACATATGAAATATGATTTGAAAACTAATTTTGATTTTATCACCTATCAAATCATGTGAATCTCTCGTGCCTTGCTGAGGCACTTTTCATTTTTTTGGATTTTGTAACAACTTGATTTAAGTTGTTACATGATTCTAGTAACATTATCACCAAAAATTTCCTCATCAAGACAACAGAGTTTGATTGGATGACTCGTGCATTTCAAGTTTTTTTTCTTACCCCTTTTAACAACTGCTATTAAATCCCAACCTAGTTAGGTTGCAAGAATAATTTAGTAACACTTTTGGTGACCTCTAAGGGTTTTTTTCTTGCTAAAAAAATAGGGTCATTAGCCTTATATATCCATTGGGCATAGGATTTCATTATTGATTTTTTGCAACTCAGAAAACTATTTGTATCTAAGCTATTAGAAATAAACAGCATGAAAACAAAATTGAAAAAAATATCATGGCTCTATTTAGTATAGGACCAACAAACTATCCATCAACACTTATTGGAAAACAAAAACTAAACTAAAAAGAATGTGCCTAGAGCACTTATTAACTAAAAAACTTACTATACTATGTACATTTACAAACTTTTCATCTTCAGAAACATTGTTTGAGGTGAATCTCGTTGACTGGGATAGGTAACTCTTCTCCATTCATCTTTGAAAATTGAAAATAATTATGTTTCTTGCATTCTATAATTACATAAGGTTCATCCCACATGACACCAAACTTGGTATGTTTTCCTAGTTTACTTTTAAGTTCATCCCACTTGAAAATAAGATCACCCTCCTTAAACACTCTCAGAAATACTTTCCTATCAAAGTTCGTTTCCATTTGAGCCTGATGGATCTCCAGATTTCTCAATGCCTCTTTTCTTGTCTCCTCTAGTTCTATCAATTGTGTAAGTCTTATTTCCATAGGTTCTTCCTCGAACATCTCCAGTTCTTTAATTAAACTAAATGTAGGCAGCTCAGCTGAAATAGGAACCTTAACCTCTTTACCATAAGTAAGAACAAAACGAGAGTTACCTATAGCTCTCTTTTGGACTAATCTTATTAGCCCACAAGGCAAACTTAAGCTTATCATGCCAAGTCCTTTGATTATCCTCAATTATTTTCTTGATAATCCTGATCAAGTTCTTGTTACGAGACTCAGCTTGTCCATTACCCTGAGGGTAATAATTGGATGAGGTATTTAGATATATGTTATTCTTAACTGACCAATCAGATGCCTTTAAACCTATAAATGCCAAATGATTATAAAAAATAATGGAATCAAGAGTACCAAACCTTACAACTAGGTCCTGATAGAGTTTAAGAACAAAAGTTTCATTGGGCTCCCTCAATTCTACAACTCTAGAAAATTTAGTAAAATAATTAGTTACAGTTAAAATCCATTTGTGAACTACACTTGAAGGTGGGTTAATTGGACCAATAAAATCAAGACCCCACTTGCCAAAGGGCTGCTCTACCTAAATTGGGTGAAAATTCAAGGCCACAAGCCTTTGATTTCTTATAAATAATGAACATTTATTGCATTTCCTTACCCAAGCATGTGCATCCTTAAAAAAATCTAGCCAATAATAACCAAATCTCATAATCTTTAGAGCTGTTGTTCTAGCTAAAAAATGACCTCCATAACTTCCATCATGAAACTCTTCCAAGATTTTATCAATTTGGTCTGGTTTAACACATCTCAAAAAAACTCCATGATAGTCCTTCCTATATAATAATCCATCAAAAATAGCATAAGGAATGGATTGAAGTCTAAAATACCTTCATTTTTCTCTACTAAACCTTCAAAAAAATCACCAATGTTAAGATAGTGCACCATTTGTTGAATCTAGTTTGTAGAAGAGGATGGAACAACAACTTGCTCTTCATTATTGAGTACTAAGACAACTTGTTCATCATTTTATTTTTTGTTATGTGCATCTCCAATAAAATATTCACATATAGATTTACCTCTAACCAAGTTAGCAGCCTTAATATTGACATCCTACTTTATTACCTTGGTTATCCAACCCGCTCTTTTATCATTGATATCTTTTCTAAGCAAGAAATATTTAATAGAAGGATGGGAAACCAACAATTGAATATTATTTTTATAAAGCATATGCCTGAATTTCTAAAGACTTCTAAAATTAGCAAGAGCATGCCTCTCAAAAAAATAATACCTTGCTTCATAATCTTGTAGAACTTGGCTAAAGAATGTGATAGACTGCTCTAGTCCATCATCATTTTGTTGACAAAGCATGGATGAGAGAGTATCAACATTCCCAAAAGAATATAAAATAAAGTCCTTATCAAAATTAGGATTTATGAATGTTGGATCTATTGCAAGGGCCTCCTTTATCTTCTCAAAAATCCTCTTACCTTCTTTAGTCTAGCTAAAAGTGATATTTTTTTAAGCATTGATGTAAGAGGCTGAAATAATACTGCAATGTTAGGTATGAACCTCCTTACAAAATTGATCCTACCTAGAAATATTTGTAAGCCTTTCTTGTGTGTTGGTAGGGGTAATGCTAGAATAGTAGTGATCCTTTCTAGATCAATTTTAATACCATGCTTGGAAACAATATGTCTAAGAAGCTTCCCCTCATGGACTGAAAAAATGCACTTTTTTGGGTTAAGTGAAACCCCATATTCCCTACACCTCTCAAAGATCTGCCTTAAGTCATCAAAAATTTCATTGGCATTCTTTGAAAAATAGTAATTTCATCTAAATAAACAAGTATAAACTTGTTTATGAGGCCTTGGTAAGCCATATCCATTGCTCTTTGAAATGTTTCCCTTGCATTGGAAAAGCCAAAGGGATATTTTGGTATGCCATGATACCTCATTTGGTAGTAAAGGAAATTAAGAATTGTTCCTCCTCCTTCACTAAAATTTGATTGTATTCTAAATATCCATCTAGCAAGGAAAACTTGTCAAAACCTAAGACAACTTGTAAAATATGTTCCATTGAGGGCAATCGATAATGGTTTTTAAGAGAGGCTCTATTTAAATCACAAAAATCAACACATAGAATAATCTCACCATTATTTTTTCTAATAGGTACAAAAATAGAAACCCAAGATGTATGCTTAATTGGAAAGATGATGTTACCTTCAATTAGCTTGCTTAACTCTTTTTTCATGAGATTCTCTAACTTGGGGTTTAGAAGCCTTTGCTTCTGCCTCATTGGTTTTGCTTTGGGCTCTAACTCAATGGTGTGTTGAGCTAACTCAAGTTTAAAACCCTTTAAATATCCATACTCCCAAGCAAAGATATCAATAAATTGTTGGAAAATAAAAATAAAAGCTTGTTGTTCCTCTTTGGTACATACCTTACCAAGCTTGAGGAGATTTTCTCTAAATATATCAATGGGGTCATAGTGTTCCTTCTTAATTGCCATGTTGTTTTTATCCCTTCTAACTTGATCATCAGAATTAAAAATTGATTCTAAGGTTACCAAACCTTTGTGTAGCTTATTTGACTTCAACTATAAGATTTTATTGTCATATTTTTGATGTCATTTATGTTGGTTTCTAGCTACAAACTCAACCTCTTCCATCATAAAGTTAATAATATGATCATCACTTTCAAAAACCTACCAATTAATGCTATTATCTAGTATAGATGGTCTCACCACCACTTTTACATACTGTTGTACCTCAAAATTGTGAACATCTATTGGAATATCAAACTATGAGCCTATGCTAGCTAGATTATCAACTTCTTTATTCTAGTTTCTAAGAATAGAGAGCAAGTTTAAAGCATCAAAATATTCAATTAAATCCCAAATCCTATGCTTATACAACTTGAGAAAATCATTTTTTTTGTAACACTTAGATGTATTACTTGATTTTTTATCAATTCAAAATCACCAAAAACTTGTAAAAAATTTATATCTCTCTTTTCGGCCCATTCTAGGCCATGAATAAGCGCCTCATATTCTACTATATTATTTTTACAGTGGAAAGAAAATATCAATGCTGAATAATACTTCTCTCCATCAGGTGAAATCAACATGGCTCCTCCACCAGCACCCACTTTTCTTCTTAAGCCATCAAAATATAGCTTCCAAAGCTGATAACCTTATTGTTCTGGCTATTTTTTATCCTTAACAATATTTGGAACAACTACATCATGCTCCTTAATCATGTAAATGCCTAATCCTACCTCATCCATGTGACTGAAAGGGTCAACTTCATGATTATGGGCTGCTCATTCATCTAGATTAATATCAGGCATGCCTTCAATAGTTGTGTTGGGGTCTAGGTTCATGGATTGATCCTCCTGCTCATGGATGGACAGGTTTACGTTTATAGCACTTGGTGCATACAGCTCTATATGATATTTGTCTTGGGGTTCTAATTTGATGGTCACTCTAGTGCCATAGATAGTTCTAAAAAACATATGTGACCAATCTGATGATAAATACCCACCCAAATTTGTATTAAAGTCCCTAGAAAGGAAAATGGAAAAGAAAGGTGGAAAATCTATAACATAGATATCCTGTGAGATGTAAAAAATTGGACAAGCATGTAAGGTAAGGGGCATATTTTTAATCACTCCAACAGATTTAATGACTATACCATCTAATTGAACTACTCCCTTTGATAGAGGCTCATATGTCAATCCTACTTTATCCACTAATTTATTTGGCATAACATAACTCCTTGCACTTGAGTCAATCATGCAATTGTGCACTAAGTATTCACTAATAATCAAACTAACATAAAATGGAGGTGGTTTGACCTATTGAGATGACTACCCACTCTTGGTTTCAGAGCTATTTGCAAGCACAACTTTAAAATGCTCTTTTTTAGATACATCTAAAATTGAAATCTTAGCCAAAGCTTCCTGTAATAAATATTTTTTCCCAAGAATATGAAATGCATCCAACATAGACAAGCTAACAATGGCCTTTTTCATATGATCAACAATATTAAATGCAAGAGTACTAACCTTTTGTTGTCCCTTAGAAACAACAACACCATTTTGTGTTGTTAAAGGTTGTGATTGAACCTTAGGTTGTTCTTTACTATCCATAGCTTGACCCCTTGGAAAAATATGAACATTATATGAAGTTGTATGCCCAGATTGACCTTGTTGAGTTGTAGAAGTTTGAATTTTGTCTTTACCACCCTATTGTTAGTCCTTTTCTGCTTGTGTCCCCTTAGAAACAACTTACTGTCCCAAATCAACAACCCTTTTCTTTGATCTTGTATTAGCTACAATGGAGGAATATGATAAATTTTTCCCTTACAAATGATTTACTCCACATAATTATTTTCCTTTCTAATTCATTAAGGAAACATCAAGATCATTTTTTTGTGTTTGAGAACCTTGTTGATCATTATTTTCCTTTGTCGCATTTTCAAAAGAACCATAGTTTCTATGTACCATAAGATCCTGATTGACCACTTAATTCATGCATGTAGCATGGTTATGAGGTTGATTACATGGATAGCACCACACAAAGTCTTGTGCCATATTATTTTTCATAGGTACAAGCTCTTTTGAAGAGCTAGCAACATTGGGATTATATGGTTGAAAAGGCCTAGGATTGTAATTTCTTCTTTGTCCTTGGTAATCAGTCTGATAAGGTGGCCTATTTGCTTGGTATGGCACTTGGTAAAGTCTAGAATCTTGGCTAAAATGCTTCTTGATATTCACTAAATCATTTCCAATAGTTTTCAATATATTTCTTATCTCTTGAAGCTCTTGAGAATGGGCTGGAACAACAAGTCCTTGAGTTGTAGCTTGACAATTTAAAGCTAGGACAATAGGTATTTTACCTATGGGGGTAGTTTCAAAGGTATAAGAGGGTGAATTTATAGAAATATAGGCATTGGGGGCCTAGGGGATATTTTACCAGCTTGAATAAGGATATTTGTTCCCCTTATGGATATGATGGAAACACTAGGAAGTGAAACACCACCCATAGACCAAATCAAAACTAAAATGTCATTGTTAAGAGCTCTAAGCTAATACAAAAAAATATGTTGAGGAGAAGGTTTTATCATAGCAGGAATTCTATTCCAAGTCTTTTTAAATTTGAAGTTGAAATATGTCATTTGTTCTTGTGGAGCTCTCTTGATACTTGTCAACTGCTCAACTAGAGATAAATGATCAGATTTATCCTCAATCTTTCTATTCAAAGAATACCCTAATTCATCCCATGTTGAAATATAATTGATAGCCAATGCCCTAAACCACTGAAGAGATTTTCCTTTTAGAGATTCCACCAAAATCTTAATTGCAATGTTCTCTTCAGTAATGTGATGAACCCCAAAAAGTGAAGCCACATCTCTTATGTACTCTACACGTGTACTATGATCTTCACTAGTAAAAATAGGTAAACTCTTGAGTGTAGCTACTAGAATATCATTATATTGAGCCAAATTCAATGGGATTCCCCCATTAATTGGTACAAATACAAAATCTCTCACCATCAGAGCTACTAGTACTTGCAGATTTGGTATTTGCAAACTAGGTACTGGAACTACTAGAAAATGACTTGCAGACTTGTAGTTAGAAGGTGTAGAGCATGATATTTGTGTGATAGGTCTCCTTCTTTTTGTCCTATCTCTTCTTCTTAGTGGTGAAACCTACAAATAATCAAAGGTATTTTCGCTTTTCCTTATTTGTATCCTTCTCATAAGCTGACTGCTACTAAATATGCATAAAAAACTAGTGAACAAAGTCACCAAGTATGAATTTCTTACCTGAAAAGGCTACAAATACTATTTTTCATACCAAAACAACAGTTAAAATGAATCTTATGTTAGTTGGAACAATTCATTGTCCCATCGGACATGCCAAAAATTGTTGTCATAGAGGATTGTGCCGGGTGCTGCCACAATAATGGGTTACACTTTTTGGGACATCCTGATTTTTGCTGAAATCACATATTTTTAGAAAATATAATTATTTAAGCCTTAAAAAGGTTCCATTTTAAGGGTTTTAATTGAAGAGGGTTAGATCAAACCCACTTATATCAAACCTCCTTGGATAGAAAACCGCTAGTTTTAAACCATACCTATAATGGAGTCTCCTCTATACCTATCAAAATGTTGATAAAAAACCACTTTTGATTTACCTTTTAGGGGATCACATTAATTTATTTAAAATTATTTTTTTGTAAACATGTAGTCCTTATTATAAGCTTCCCAAAAAGTATAATTTTAAATATATTTAATTTTATTATTATATTTATTTTTTATTTCTTGTGAATGTAGGTTTTTCAATGAACATCGAGGTCTTTATTTCACATATACAGAAAAATAGAAAAAGAGAGAAAAATTTTTCTTAAAAATCCATGTACACTAGCTATTGATGTCCTTATTCCAACAAAATAAGAATAAGTTAGTTCAAATGAATACAAAAAAAGTTATGCAGTTGAAAGTATAATATATCCAAATTATAATTACTCTGAATTAGAAAATTAATTAAAAAATATATATGCGACAAAAAATTATGGAAAAATATCCATCCCCTAAATAATGGTGTGAAAACACTCTATTTAAAAAATTAGAATTGTATTATTTCTATAAAAAACAATTATGCAGCTGAAAGTAAGCATCAATTTTTGAAAATGGTGTTTAGTAAAAAAAATAAGTTAATAAAAACTACATAAAAAAATTCACAATTTATTTTTTAATTTTTTTAGAAAATATAATTATATTCTCAACACAAATGATCACAAATCACTAGTTTTCTTCATCTTCAAATTCTTAATGGTTTAGCTTCTATAGGCATACGAAAGTGAAGCTCTGGTGAAAAATGTTGATTTCAATGTCAAGTTTGGCCAAAAAGTGTAACCCATTATTGTGGGATCACCCTACCCTGAAAACTAAGTGTGAAACTCAACAATCCTGTCCAACATGGGATCAAAATTAGGTTGTGGGTGACCTATCGTCAGAATGAACCTCCAAATTATGGGTTTGTTCCCCTTTAGATAAACTAGAAAACCCATGATATTTTTCTGGAAAAAGGGTAAGAAGGATAACTGATTGAATGTAAATGTAAACTTCTAAAAGGTAATGCACCAAAATGATATAAACATGCAAACTAATTCAAAACTATTTTCTTAGAAAGATTTGTTCACATATCTCATAAAAGGGAAATTGGATCACAATAATTTTTCTAAATAAGGCTTAATAATATTTCTTTTGAGAAGGAAAACTATGTCTGACAACTTGGAAGATAGAATAAACATAAGCACAACCTAAGACCTATGATAAAGAATTGCTTTTGTGCATGTATAGTAATAAATGAGAAAAAACTAGAGGTTTTGGTGATAAAAACAGATTAACTTCATCAAAATAATTCATAAAGAAACTCACATCAATTTGAGAAGGTGAAATTGATAAATCTTAAACTAAAATAGCAAGAAAATATTGCATAAATGATAATAATAAGTAACTTATAACTTGCTTGTTTGTATAAATCTATAAAATGAGTTAAAAAAATTCTCAATATTTGCAATGTAAGAGAAAAAAGAAGCCAGAACTAAGGAACATACATGTATTTTTCACTTATACAATAAAATAGCTCAAAGAGCTAAGAAGAGTCATGTGAAGATAACTAAACTGTAAAATATCTCACCTCCAAAGTGATTCACAAGAAAAATGGAAAAGGCCCTAAAAAGGGGCTCACAACTAATGCAAATTGAGCTCAAATAGCTCCAAACTCCCCCTCTCAATCTGCATGACAAAAAATAACTCCAAAGGTACTCCAATTGACTAAAAATTAAGAGTAAATGCTTTAGTTTTACCCCTCTTTTAACTTTGCATGATAAAGATTCCTCCTTGGTTGCATAAGCATGAAAATCATACAAAAGAAGCTCCAAAACTAGAAGTAAGTGAATGATAAGGTGGCACAAACTCCCCTTGAGTGATGGTCAACCATGTGGGACTCCAAAATCACTTCAGTTTGACCAAAAACCAAGGATAAAGACCTTAGTTTCACTCCCCTTCTAATTTTGCATGACTTAAGGACATGAAACAAATATTTAAATAAATATTAAAAGTAATCATTTATGAGTTACTTTAATATTTATGTGTTATTTCAATTATTCCTATTTCATGATAAATAATAAGGTAATTGTAGAATATTATCTTTAAAATTTATTTGCATATTTGCTTTTCCTTCAACTTATGCAAAAATATAGGTGGCATGAACTCCACTATAGTATTTAGAAAACAAAAATGATTAGTGACCAAGGCATTAATACATATTCTTTTTGTAAAATAAAGTGACAAAATATTAGTTGGCAACCAAGGACTTAAGTTTTTCATTGAGAAATCCTAAAAATAACCCTAAAATCATACCCGCGGGCTCAAATTGTTGATTGTAGGAAGTCGATGCTGTCACAATTTCTACTCATTTAATCTTTTGAATGTCAACCCAGGGGTGTCTAAAGCTATTTGTGGTAAGAGTCAGATTGGTTTTGGGGGGTTTTATTGATCTCGACTCGATTAGGAGCATTTCAAAGTTATTTTTACTCTATCAGGAGCATTTCTATACTATGCTTGTTTAATCAGAAGTGGATCTATACTAACCTTCTATTCCCTGATCTATTCTAAATAATCTTCAAAATCAAATTTAAACAAAGAGTTTTCATTTCAAGAAAAAATAGATTATGAAAGAATGGAATATTCACTTAATCTACTTTGTTGAATCTTGAAATATATTTAAAACTTAATTAACTACTCTAAAAATAAACTATTCCATTCCTTTACTAAATTGACAAGTAATTGTTTCTCTTTGCACAAAATCCATTAAAATGATGATTTAGAATATCTCAGATGTGCAAATGAATTTTAAGTAAGAAATAAAGTATAGAAAGTATAAGGACATTTGATTTTAACAGAACAATGTGAAAACAATGGTAGAATGTAACTCAGATCTAAGATTCTTTCCAACATACAACAAATTAAATGGTTCTAACTTAAAATAGTACAAAAAATAGAACATCGCAGTAACAAATGAACTTAACAACTAACAGGATAAGCTCCATTCAAAAAGTGGTCTAGAAAAATCTAGCGTAGATTTGAGATCAACTTCCTTTTTATTTCCATAGAATGTGCCCAGATAAGGAAAAAGTACAACAATGATTCTAACTTAAAAAATAGGAAAAAAAACTACATGAGAAAGTTCAAAAATGATACAATCTACCCTACAACTATGTTGGGGCTGGATATAAATATCATGTTCTTATTTCAAAAATAAAAGACAAGTGGGAAATTGACTTAATCCTAGTCTAAGAGATATCCTGGCGTACAGGAACAGAGTTGTGTAGATCCTCTTAACTGTCTTGAGTTGGCATTGAATTCTAGATTTCTGAACTGGATGTGCTCTGCTAGAACTATGGTTGTAGTTGGTAGAACTCTCATCTAAACTGATGAGTCAAAAGGAAATCAACTGACAAATAACTCACTTGAGGATGAGTCACACAAAAGTCAGTTGTTCATCACTTTTAAACATAAAACAATAAGCATTCAACTGAGAAATAAATATTATTCGAGTTGGATAATAAATGTGCACTTATCATGAAACATTCATAGGTTAATCACCACATTAATCATGCACTTAACATAAATAAGCATTCATATTGATCATTCACATTATAATCCTTTATACCTCATTAAGTTCATAAATGGATACATAAAGGAAAATATTATGAGTTCTAAAGCCAAAATATAAAGTATTAAAAAGGTATAAACTTAGTAATTATGAGGTCTTCATTGGGCCTCATCATTCTCCTCCTCCTGTTTTTAACCATGTCCTCATGGTTACCAATTAGATGGAGTAGGAACACATTTGTTGAGTGTTTCCATCCAGATGGAATAGTCAAAAATATCAGCTCTATATTGCATATAAATTCTTGTGGACAGAGAAAAATCATTATTATTTCCCAACTTATTATACCAGGGTTTTAGGAATTCATCTGGTATCTATGCAGATGCATTTATCTTTGGTGCAGGCATGATGATTATAGGTATTTTGAATCTCATTCCAATCCATAATTCTTGCTGCTAATGAATTATATTGATCACATGTCTTACCTATACCAAGCTCCACCTAATATTGTTTAGAGTTATTGGCTCCCTTCTCTTTAGTGGTTCTGGAAGTGTTCCAAACCTTTATGTGCATGCTTGTAGAGCTAAGGGAGGAAGAATTCCTCCAACATCTTGGTAAGTTGCAATTATTTTCAACAAATTAGTGACATAAAGAGGGGTTACATCATCGAGTCTTGCAATGGATCTGAATCTCTTGATATAATCTATTGACTCTGGATATTCTCCCCTCATTGGTAATCCATATGATTGTTGTACCATCATGTATTATTCCATTCTAGCTAATCATTCAACCTAGTTTTTCATTAATGAAAAAAATGATTTGATCTTGAGTTCACCAATGTAGATATTAAGTAATGAATCATCAATATGACCCATGAGAAATCCATGTTGGAAAAACTCACACATTTGATTTTGGATGTCTAGGTGACTATTACAGTAAAAATCCATAAATTCATAATCAGTCCAGAAATCAGTAGGCCTTTTCAGTATAATTTGATTCAATTTCCATTTTAAAAACAACTCTTTGAGAAATAATCCATATACCCCTGAAGGCTTCCTAGTGCAACTTAATGTAAATGTTATATCTATTGCCTTGGTTATCCTTTTCTCTACTTTTTTTTTTGTGACTTTATCTATTTTTTCATGAAGTTATTTATTAAGTTGCTTATACTTCATAGCTGTCAAAGAAAGGTATCTAGGCCCTATAGGTTGTCCTTGATGTTCCTCCTTAGGTGGAGGCAGAAGCAGTAACATGTCATTGGATGAATTTTTTCTATCTTCTGTCTTAGAAGTCTGAGACCTTTGTTCCAATTATTTTTTTAACCTTTGAATCTCACTATCCTTTTGTTCATTTTGAATAGTTATTTTAGTTAGTTTTTCTTCTTCTTCCTCCAACTGTGAGAAAAATTGACTAATTTTCTTCACAAATTTTTCTTTGAACTCACTTGTTTCTGTTTGAAATTTCAATGCTTCATCATCTTTTTGCTTTAATTTCTCCTCTAACATTAGATTTTTCATTCTAAACTCTTCCAATTATTTTTCTAACTTAGATATCCTAATTGCAACCTAAATCTGTTCTTCCTCTTTTTCTTCTAAATTTACATTATTTGATGGGGTTTCTTCTTCTTCTTCCATGGGTTGCTTTCCTTCACGGTGAATGAATGTTTCTTCACTGTGTTGAGTGATCTCTTCCTATTAAATTTCCATAATTGGAACATCAAGTTCTTGAAAAGGGGAACTAGGAGCATACAAATGTTCTTCCGAAGAAGTACATTTTGGGCTTTACATTGGAGGTTGTGACCCTCCTTCTTTTTCCGACTCTTCCATTTTAGAATCCTTTTCTTTAAATACCTCCTTTTTAGGCTCCTCTTTTTCAAGTTCCTCTTTTTCAAACTCTTCTTCTCCAAATTCATCAAGATTGACGATAGGAGGAGCCCTTTGAGATTCTAACTTTTCTTGCTCAATCCTTGTTTTCAACCTTGTTTTATTTTTAGGTTTTTCAACCTATTCACTTTTCTTCTTTTTAGGTTGTTTCATTTTTCTATTTTTGGAACATTTTTCCTTAGTCTCAAATCGCTTTGAGGCTTCCTCTTCCTCTATTTTCTTTTCTCTGCTGAAGCAACACTTTCTATTTTTTTCTTTCTGTGTTTCCTTACTAATTTGACTACTTTTTTTTGTCAAAACCTCTATTTTTTCTATCTTAAGTGTTCTGCTCTCAAGAATTTTAGGTTTTTCCTCTTTTCTTTCAGAATTTAACAAAAATTTCCTCCATTCCTCCTCCCAATTGGGTTTTTTCATAAAGTGATGTTTAACTATCAAATGCATTATTCTATGATGAGTTACTCTATTTTCTTTTTATTTGCATTTCACAACCATTTTAGTAAGTTGAGAGAAAAGGAAAGAAGGTAGATTAACTTGTACTTCTAGTTTAAACGACCATGTCAGACATGATTCAACAACTTGAGCAATGACCCTAAAACTGTGGAAAATTGACCTTCGCAGGTGAAAAAATTCATGATACAATGTGCAATTGATGCCCAGGGTTCTTGTAGACTTCCTCGCTCAATGCCCTTATTCTTTCCTTTGTGCATATGAAATATTGACAAAGGTTGGGTATGTGTAGGATCATGATGGGCCAAAAAGTGGCGATATGTAAGCCATATGATGGTCCATGTGGTTGACAACTTTTTTTTAACCCAAAATTGATGAAACGAAAAGGGGTTTTAGAGGAGATTCTCAAATTTCCACCAATATAAATTATTCTTTACTTTTAATTTAATAAATAATTATTATTCATTTTCTATTAGAATTACGAATAAAGTCCTAATTGATAGGCTGATTGAAAAACATCTATAACTTTCAAATGGTATCACATCTTTTGAATCCAAAACATGCATCACATTCTATGCTTCACATACTAAAGGATTAAAAAAAAAGATGAATTTCATGAATTTTTGACCAAGTTAAGGTGGTTAGACAGACGAGCTTTTATATTTTTTAAAAGTAATAAAAAATTCATAATTAATTATTGACTTAGAATACAATTTTAAAAAAATATGCATCACATCAGGACATGAGTCCTCTACTTATATATAAAATATTATAAAAAAATATTATCATTTTATTGTGGTTAGGGTGGTCAAACATACACCTACTTCTTATTTTTACCCTGAAATTAAAATACTATTGCATTGAAATTTCAAATTTTCACCAAATAGATTTTTTTTTTTTAAATAAAGGTCTAGTAGTTTAGAAACTACATTCAATTTTCTACAGATTCTATTTTTATATTTTTTTGAAATAATATAGATAACTTATTCAAATTTTTACGTCAAGTTGTCTAACTCTGATTTTGTGTCTTTTTATTGCCACTTAAGGGCCTATTTTTTCCATGATGATCCATACCCGGTTCTAGTGGAACATGGAAGATTTCGATAAGCTCTTGCAAATTAGACAACTGAGGTTGAATTATATCACCTTCTATTGGAATTCTAGACAAGGCACTTATTACAACAACGGATACTTCAATGGGTTCTCCTTTGACCACAGTGAAATTGATATGGAAGTTTTTGATAAACTCTAACACTATATCACATTTGTACCCTTCATACTTAAGGATGAAATCCAAACATCCTACTTGTTACAAATATTTCCTTGAATCAATATCTAATGTAATTCCCTTCAGTTCTTCCATTCTCTTGTATCCCATTTTTGTAAAGACTATGAAACTTTAGAAAACTCAAAGATTCGCCAACAATGTCTGCAATAAATATTTTTGGGAATAACTATTTTCTTCTATTTTTGAAATGGTGGCACTCCGTTTCTTCTAAACAACAAATGAATAACAATGAATATGATATTAACTACCTATACTTGCATTCCTATTTTGTCTCATCAATGTATTGACACAAGCGTATAAAGTATGTTTCATCCTTACAACATTCATCTCTCTGCCTTAGAAATCCATCATGTCACATTTATTACTTAATTAAGTAATGATGCATCCAATTGTATGTTTCAAACAAATTATACTTGGCTTTATCAAATAGTAATAATGCATTCCCCTAAGCACACTTTATAAACTATAATTGATGTACTTCAAACTTTAAAAAATTCATGGCAATATAAATGCTTACTTGTCAGTGATAAACAATTCAAATGATGGTGAGTAATGATAGTGTGTGCCCTCTTAATTCATGTGATCTGCAAACATAACTTGGTTTTGATAAAATAAGCATTAATTAATACAAAAAAATGTTGAGCTTAACCCTTGTGGGAGCCCACTTTTTTCCACGTGTTATGTCATTAATTTTGGAAAAAATAAATTAACTAACCCTATACCTGCACATTTACACAAATGAATTAGTAATAAATAAAGATGAAAGCTTTTGATAGAGCATGATCCAGAGTTTTTATTCTTTGCCTCACCAAGAATAACTGATCAGAAGTGGTCAAGAGCAACTAAGAGTTATCAGAAACTTCAATCATTCGAACTTCCTTCTGATCACGCGTGATCAAAATCTATTATGAGCTTGAGTCACTTCAATTTTTTTGATCAAGAATGATTAGAAGTGATCAAAACTTAAATCATTCCAATTCCTTTATGATCCAACATGATCAAAATACATCATGAACTATTGAGAACCAATGCTTCATTTTTCATCCTATCAAGCATGATCAAGAGATTTTTTTCTCTTTTTTTCTTTTTTCTTTTTTCTCTTTTCTTTCAAAGTAAACCACAATTTCAGGTTTTTGATTTACTCTGTTTATTTATGGCCATCTATAATGGATATAAGGAAAAACCTTTTCACCTAAATAAGAAAAATCTCCCTTAGTAAAATTCTCAATTCTTGTTTGAAGATCTGTGGAAAACTCCTCCTTCGATGTTGGTTTATGATAAAGCTTGAGCCTATGCCCATTTACCAACATTATTTTTCTCTCTCCATCTATAGGTATTAATTGAACAGCTCCATTATCAAATACTTGTGCAATATCATATGACCCAAGTCATCTGGTGTGTATTTTTTCTTTAAATTCTTGAAACCTTGAATCAAACAACAATGCCCAATCACCTGCAATCAATTTCTTAACTCGGATATTTTTATTATGCCATTGTTTTCTCTATCCTTGAATGATTTCAGTTCAGTGCAAAGCTTTAGTTCTCATTTCATCCAACTTATTCAGTTTCATTATTCTATCATTTTGTGCTTCACTAAGATCTATCCCCACATTTAAAACTATTCTAAGTGTTTCTAGCTCAAACTCAATAGGAAATATAGGAGTTTTTCCATAAACCAACTCATATGGTGAAAATCAAGTAGTTTTCCTCCATGTTGTATTATATGCCCATACAACTTTGGTTAACCTATCAGACCAGTCGTTATTTCTAGATGATATTGTTTCTTGTGAGAATATTTTCTAGTTCTCTATTCGTTACATCTACCTGTCCATTTGCTTGAGGATGGTAGGGTGATGACATCCCGTGTTGAACTTGATATATAGCTAGGAATGCATGAAGCATCAAAGACATGAATTGTGACCCTTGATCTAACACAAGTGCTTTAGGTGCTCCATATCTTTGTAGAATGTTCTTGTATATGAAATCTGCAACTTTATCCTCCTTAGCAGCTGCCAATGCTTTGACTTCTTCCCATTTTGTAGCATAATCAATACATACAAGTATGTAATGATTTCCCCTTGATGGAGGATCAAATGGACCAATGAAATCAATACCCCATTTTTCAAATGGCTCAAGTGACACTTGTGTATTTAGTGGCATCTCTATTGATCTTGTAGGTCTCCCCATTCTTTGACACTAATCACAATGTCTGATGTAGTGAGATGTATCTTTAGTCATAGTGGGCCAAAAATAGTTTGCTCCCAAGATTTTATGCACTATTCTTATTGTGGAGTAATGTCCTGCTCCTATTTCATCATGACATGCTTTCAATATATCATATACATCAGTTTCTTGCACACATCTCTACATTACATGATCCAGGAACATTTTAAACAAACAACCATTAATCCATTCAAACCAAGAGCTTTCTCTAATCAATAATTTTTTATTTATTTTTTCTAAAAAATAAGGACATTTCCCAGTTACTAAGTAATTTTCAATATCAGAAAACCATGGTGAGTAAATAGATATTGAAAATAGGTGTTCATTAGGAAACACATCTTCCACATGCTCATTATTACCCTGCAAAACCATTTTTGACAGGAAGTCAACTACAACATTTTCCCTACCTGGTTTATCAATGATAGTTATATCAAAATCATGTAGTAATAACAACCATATAATTATACGTCCTCCCGCAACAACTTTATTCATAATATAACAAATAGTTGCATGGTTAGTATGCACAAAATTCTTGTATCCAATGATATAATGTTGGAATCTATTTATAGAAAACACAACCGCTAAGAATTCCTTCTCAGTAGTAGTGTGATTTAGTTATGTTGGATTGATGTTTTTTATTACATAACATATAGCATGCATCACTCCAAATTCATCTTTCTTCCCAAGGACTGCTCCAATTGCAAATTTGGAGGCATCTGCATTAATTTGAAATGGTTAACCCCAAATTGGATCAGCAATAATTGGTGAAGTTGTTAGAGATTGTTTTATTTGATCAAATGACTGTTAACATGAAGTCCACAAAAAATTAGATTCTTCAAAAACTCCCTACATCAGTTTGACTCTGAGGTATGGGTATTTGTAAGATTATTTCAACTTTCTTTGGGTCTACTTTAATTCCTTCTTTTGATATGTGGTGACCCAAGACAATCCATTTTGTCATCATTGGAAAAATATTCTCATGGTTCAAATACATCTTATGTTCTTTACATCTCTTTAGGACTTTTTCCAAACTTTCCAAAGACTCCTCATAGGTTTTCCCATGGACCGTGAAATCATCCATATAAACTTCTACACATGTTGTTGTTAGGTCTGCAAAAATAGTAAGGACAAAACATTGAAATGTTGCAAGAGCATTAAATAATCCAAAAGGTAAAACCTTATAAGCAAAGGTACCCCATGGACATGTAAATGTCATTTTATCTTGATCCTCTAAAGCTACCTAAATCTGGTTGTAGCCACTAAACCCATCAAGAAAGGAAAAATAACTACTCCCAGATAAATTGTCTAATACCTAATCTATAAAGGGTAATGGAAATTAATCCCTCTTTTTAGCCTTATTTAGTTCTCTATAGTCCACACACACCATCCATTTCCCATTTTTTTTAGGTATAATGACTAATGGAGAAACCCATTTGCTATCCGAAATAGGATAAATAAATCCCACCTGGAGTAATTTTTCTATCTCTAATTTTACAAAGTCTCTTAGAGCAAGGTTGATTCTTCTCTGAGGTTGTCTTATAGGTCTAACATCCTCAATACATATGTGGTGTGTACATATGTCTAGATGAATTCCTCTCATATCCGTATAGTCCCAAGTGAAGGCTTCTATATTTTTCTCCAAAATTCCTTTTAAACCTTCCTCTTGCTTCATTATTAAGGAACTATTGATAAGTAAAGGTTTATCTTGTACCAAGATTTGTTTTTTCTTTTCATGAAGATTCAAGGGATCACCAATTAAAGTGTTCAAAGGACAAGGATGTGGTATAATTTGATGAATAAATCGAATCTCATCAAATCTTTTGATATTAGCAAAAGGATAACATGGTAGAGTTTCAAAATCACAAAAATATCCTAGGTCTTCCTCATTTATTTCTACAAATTCTTGATACTCCTCAACATGCTTTTCCAAGGTCATCATTGTAAGGCCTCTTATTTCCTCATCTTCAAAATTAGGATTAACAATCCAGATTTGATTATCAGATTTCAAAGAAGGTTTTGTTGATGGATACAGAGTCAATTCCTTTTGTCTAATCCCGTTAGAAATAGTCATACTATGAGATCTACAATCAATGAGTGTGGCAGTTTTTGCTAACCAGGGTCTTCCTAAGATAATAGTATAACCCATATTTCTCTATTTAGTTTGTAAAACAATGAGATCAATAGGATTAATCCCAAGTGTCTACAGTGATAATGACATCCTCAAGAATTCCTTTAGGTTTCGCAATTGATTGGTCAGCTAATTGTAGAACTATAATTGTTTGATTAAAATTCATAATTCCTAAATTTCCAACTATTTCAGTAGTAATGACATTAATGGCAACTCCCAAATCAATAAGAATGTTATGAATTTCAATACCATTAATGCAAAGGGTAACCAAAGGGCTCCTTGGATCACCATACTTCTATAGAATTAACTTCCCTGATAAGACATTAGACAATGTCCCTCTAACTTGAATTATAGGGGCGCTTTATTTTTCCTCCCTGATGTCTTAACACATAGAGTTTTAATTATCTGGTTGATTTCCAGTGTATCATGAATAGCCCTAAAAAGGGGAATTTCAATTTTTTTTCTTAAGCTGATCAATAATCTAAGAATCAACTAGATCATTATTTTTGTCAACTTGTTCAACCAATGGTTCCTGATGAAATCATGAAGGAAATGGTGCTTGTTTAAAATGATCATCCTTGATTCTTCTTTCTATCTCCTTCACTAAATCTTGATGTTAATCTTTCTTAGCTTCATCAATTTTCGATGGTACAAACCTATTCCTTAAACGAATATCTCCTATTTCAAAGTTATTCAAATTAACTATGTTAGGGTCAACATTATAGGTAGGTTGTTGAGGTTTACCATTCTTAGGATTAGTAACTGGCTGAGCAGGTATCTAAGGTTGATTGATTGGTTTAGAGCTTGAAGGTTGGTTTTGACCAGTTATCCGATTCCGAGTCCATGGTCTCTTTTGCCCCTAATTCTGCCATTGGTTATTTCCTTGATTAGGCTACCACTAGTTATGCTGCCATTGGGTATGATTCTATGGCCATTGAGATTGGATTGGTTGCCACTGAGGCTGGTTCTATTATGGATATTCAATTTGTCCCCATGGTGGTACCCAAGGGGTCATCATGGGTGGAGGTGGAATTTGTATTTGTTGAGGATTCCACTGAGATTGGGGGTTCCATTGGCCAAGATAATTCAATTGGTTACTCCACTGATTTGAACCCCAATTAGGATTATTTATAGGTTGACCAAAGGTGAAGTTTAACTATCTTTGTCCTACAAAATTCAATTCCTCTTCTACTGGTGCTGGTTTCTTCAACTGGTTCCTAACTTTTGGGAGGAGACTACATTTACCAGTAGAGTGTATCTTTTAACATATCTCACATAGATCTACTTGATTAAGAGGACATTCTCATAGTAGATGGCCAAAGGTTCAATTGTTCTTTTATCTAGCTGAGAACTGAGATGAAAGATAATTTCTATTTTTAATTTTGCAAGTTCTTCCATAAATTTGGAGACATCAGTTGAGGAATCCTTGTTCCTTCTCCTATAACCTAGTCTTGTTCTGGAGTAATTCCTACAAATCTCAATAATTTCCTCAAACGCTTGTTTATTAATATGTCATCTTCCTATCAGATTCAGGGCATCTCTGTAATCATCATCAATTCCTTTTAGAAAGATAGATTTACTAATTTAGCGATCTAATCCATTTCCACACCTTTGTAGAATAAATTGATACCTATCTACATAGTCCTCTAAACTCTCATCTTCCAACTACTTTATTTATACAGTTCTTCCTTCCTATCCCCGACTCTACAATAATCTTGATATGTGTCTAGGAAAACTATTTCTATTTCATCCCAAGTGTTTATTGAATTTGCATGCAATCCCATAAACCATTGTAAAGATGATTCCTTAAGAGTGGATGGAAATAATTACAATTTTTTATTGTCAAATGTATAATCATAAGTCTGACATAACACTTTGAACTCAAATAAAAATTGATCAAGATCTTCCAAAGTTCTCCCACGAAATGTAGGTAAAACAGATGGTGAGATATTTGTCATTGGTGGTTCCTTTCCCTGTACATTTATGGCAATGGGAAAGGAAGAAGTTCTACTAGGAACCTCCTCCTCCTCCTCATCTTTGTCTCCCATATTTTCTGACTAGGTGGAAACTATCCTAGCGGAGGATGAACTTGTAGTATTAGACTATGATCCTTCCTGAGGAACCTCTAAATCTCCTCTTAAAAATCTTCCAAACTGGTTTCTTTGTTTGTTCATCAACTGACAAAGATATTATTATCGACACTTAAGCCCTATATTTTCTTTTGAAGCCAAATCTTTCCCCAGAAATGGCACCAAAAATGATGGTAGGAAGTCGATGTTGTCACAATTCCTACTCATTTAATCTCTTGAATTTCAACTAAGGGGTGTCTAAAGCTATTTGTGGTAAGAGTCAGATCAGTTTTGGGGGAGTTTTGTTAGTTTCGGCTCGATTAGGAGTGCTTTGGAGTTATTTTTACTCTATCGGGAGTGTTTCTATACTATGACTATTTAATTAGAAGTGGGTCTATACTAACCTTTTATTCCATGATCTATTCTAAATAATCTTCAAAATAGAATTTAAACAAAGAGGCTTCATTTTAGGACAATTTATATTATGAAATAATGGAAGATTAACTTAATCTACTCTAATGAATCTTGAAATCTATATAAAACTTAATTAACTACTCTAAAAATAAGCTATTCTATTCCTTACTTTACTAAATTGACAAGTAACTATTTCTCTTTGCACATAATCCATTAAAATGATTATTTAGAATATCTGAGATATGCAAATGATTTTTAACTAAGAAATAAAGTATAGAAAGTATAAGGACATTTGATTTTAATAGAAAAATGCGAAAATAGTGGTAGAATGTAACTCTTATCTAAGATTATTTCCAACATATAACAAATGAAATGGTTCTAACTTAAAATAGTACAGAAAATAGAACATCACAGTAACAAATGAACTAAACAACTAACAGGATCAGCTCCGTTCAGAAAGTGGTTTAGAAAAATCTAGCACAGATTTGAGATCAACTTCCTTTTTATTTCCATAGAATGTGCCCAGATAGGGAGAAAGTACAACAATAAATATGTAAAAAACCTTCCTTATTTCATGGAAGAAAGATGAAAATTCTTCTATTTTGTATGCTCCTTGGCAAGAACTCGTGGGCCTTTTTTCATTTTATTTTTTTCCATGTTTATAGGTCATGGTAAAGGAATGATTAACTATTATTTATTTGGCCTTTATGATCATGCGATCTATATATTTTTATATCTCTTTACCATTTTAGAGAGAAGGGAAGCTAAAACCCTTCTTTACCCACATAAGTGTCTCTATAGTTTCCATTCTCTAGGTTTCATCATGTTGTTTACTTACAGCCTCTACAAGATTGATCATAGTTTATTCTAGTTTTTCACCTTTGTAAAAGAATTGGGTTTTTCATTTAATTGCATACACAATGGTTTTATTTATAAAACCCTAGTGTCTTCATGATTATCTTCCTTGAAAAGACAAAATGCAAAACTTTTAACCTTTATACTATCACATAAATAAGCAGCCATCATGCATTCATTGGAGGCATTGTCCTGGAAAAAATATCACAATATTGAAACTACTTTCTTGATTCACTATCATAGTCCATCATCCATGTGTACTTACTATTCTCTTCATCCATCATCTGCAATTCGTAATGTTATTGAATATTGAATCTTTTGCCAATACATCATCAAAATTATGAAATTTACATTTATTCCCTTTTTTGTAACCAAAGGGGAAACATGCTAGGCTCAATCATTATGGGAGCCACATTTCCTCCACATACTATAATTTGTAATAAGATTATCTTATAATAACAATTGTACCTATACCTGCATAGTGAACACACATTTTAGATACAAAAACATAGAGGTTGAAACCTCTATCCTGATTTGTATGATTTGATGCTTCTCTTTTTTGATTCATCTCAAAATTTGGTATATGTTTCTGATGTCTTCTCATCTCTTTCATTTTGTACCTCGAGCACTAACATCATTTTTCTCCCTCCCTTTGTAGGTTTTCTCCTATATTTGTCACTTGGGCAACTCGAGACGCTGGTGCAACCTTAGAAAACATGATTTGTCATTCACACAGGAAATGACAGGTCCCATTCTTATTTCTATATACTTCCTCTTCATGTTATGTACTTGTTATTTTATCTCTTATCATATACGATTACTCCCATGACTTGTGTGGGACTATATAAACACTTCTCTTTTAAATATATCAGTTATTTCATCTTATGTAATGAATTATGTGTACATTATTTTATAACTAAATTACGTTATATGAACTGAAAACTATTTTAAACATATGTTTATAATCATGAAGAATTGATAGTTATAAGTACCTTTTTCTAAATTGTACCGAATTGTATCAAATGGAATTGAATGAACACATCTAAAATATGATCTAAAAACTAATTTCGCTTTTATCACCTATCATCCTTTGAATCTCTCTTGTCTTGCTAAGGAACTTTTCATTTATTTGGATTGTGCAACAGTTTGATTTAAGTTGTTACAAGCTATTACATGATTTTGGTAACATGATCACCAAACAATTCCTTATCAAGACAATAGAGTTTGATTGGATGACTTGTGCATTTCAAGTTTTTTTTCTTACCCCTTTTAACAAATGATGTTAAAGCCCAACCTAATTGGGTTGCAAGAAAAATTCAATACCACTAACTACATTTATGATCATGAAGTTAGAAAAAGAACCTATTGTAGATTGAAAGTCACTTAGATGAAGCTTTTAGGTACAAACAAAGTACCTGAGTAGTTGAAGGATAATGAGATTTTTCTACACACAAGACATGGTATAAACAAAGACTTTGATAAACCTATTATAGAAACAAATTGGTATTAAATTGAGGTGTCATCCATAAATGAATTAACACAATACATTTTGGATAGTAGTGCTAGTTGGTTAAATTCTTATGTTAAAGCACTAAGAATGTAAGCAATTTCCCTAAC
>CM021109.1:512184896-512212382 GCA_007115665.2 Sequoiadendron giganteum
TCAACTTCTTTATTCTAGTTTCTAAGAATAGAGAGCAAGTTTAAAGCATCAAAATATTCAATTAAATCCCAAATCCTATGCTTATACAACTTGAGAAAATCATTTTTTTTGTAACACTTAGATGTATTACTTGATTTTTTATCAATTCAAAATCACCAAAAACTTGTAAAAAATTTATATCTCTCTTTTCGGCCCATTCTAGGCCATGAATAAGCGCCTCATATTCTACTATATTATTTTTACAGTGGAAAGAAAATATCAATGCTGAATAATACTTCTCTCCATCAGGTGAAATCAACATGGCTCCTCCACCAGCACCCACTTTTCTTCTTAAGCCATCAAAATATAGCTTCCAAAGCTGATAACCTTATTGTTCTGGCTATTTTTTATCCTTAACAATATTTGGAACAACTACATCATGCTCCTTAATCATGTAAATGCCTAATCCTACCTCATCCATGTGACTGAAAGGGTCAACTTCATGATTATGGGCTGCTCATTCATCTAGATTAATATCAGGCATGCCTTCAATAGTTGTGTTGGGGTCTAGGTTCATGGATTGATCCTCCTGCTCATGGATGGACAGGTTTACGTTTATAGCACTTGGTGCATACAGCTCTATATGATATTTGTCTTGGGGTTCTAATTTGATGGTCACTCTAGTGCCATAGATAGTTCTAAAAAACATATGTGACCAATCTGATGATAAATACCCACCCAAATTTGTATTAAAGTCCCTAGAAAGGAAAATGGAAAAGAAAGGTGGAAAATCTATAACATAGATATCCTGTGAGATGTAAAAAATTGGACAAGCATGTAAGGTAAGGGGCATATTTTTAATCACTCCAACAGATTTAATGACTATACCATCTAATTGAACTACTCCCTTTGATAGAGGCTCATATGTCAATCCTACTTTATCCACTAATTTATTTGGCATAACATAACTCCTTGCACTTGAGTCAATCATGCAATTGTGCACTAAGTATTCACTAATAATCAAACTAACATAAAATGGAGGTGGTTTGACCTATTGAGATGACTACCCACTCTTGGTTTCAGAGCTATTTGCAAGCACAACTTTAAAATGCTCTTTTTTAGATACATCTAAAATTGAAATCTTAGCCAAAGCTTCCTGTAATAAATATTTTTTCCCAAGAATATGAAATGCATCCAACATAGACAAGCTAACAATGGCCTTTTTCATATGATCAACAATATTAAATGCAAGAGTACTAACCTTTTGTTGTCCCTTAGAAACAACAACACCATTTTGTGTTGTTAAAGGTTGTGATTGAACCTTAGGTTGTTCTTTACTATCCATAGCTTGACCCCTTGGAAAAATATGAACATTATATGAAGTTGTATGCCCAGATTGACCTTGTTGAGTTGTAGAAGTTTGAATTTTGTCTTTACCACCCTATTGTTAGTCCTTTTCTGCTTGTGTCCCCTTAGAAACAACTTACTGTCCCAAATCAACAACCCTTTTCTTTGATCTTGTATTAGCTACAATGGAGGAATATGATAAATTTTTCCCTTACAAATGATTTACTCCACATAATTATTTTCCTTTCTAATTCATTAAGGAAACATCAAGATCATTTTTTTGTGTTTGAGAACCTTGTTGATCATTATTTTCCTTTGTCGCATTTTCAAAAGAACCATAGTTTCTATGTACCATAAGATCCTGATTGACCACTTAATTCATGCATGTAGCATGGTTATGAGGTTGATTACATGGATAGCACCACACAAAGTCTTGTGCCATATTATTTTTCATAGGTACAAGCTCTTTTGAAGAGCTAGCAACATTGGGATTATATGGTTGAAAAGGCCTAGGATTGTAATTTCTTCTTTGTCCTTGGTAATCAGTCTGATAAGGTGGCCTATTTGCTTGGTATGGCACTTGGTAAAGTCTAGAATCTTGGCTAAAATGCTTCTTGATATTCACTAAATCATTTCCAATAGTTTTCAATATATTTCTTATCTCTTGAAGCTCTTGAGAATGGGCTGGAACAACAAGTCCTTGAGTTGTAGCTTGACAATTTAAAGCTAGGACAATAGGTATTTTACCTATGGGGGTAGTTTCAAAGGTATAAGAGGGTGAATTTATAGAAATATAGGCATTGGGGGCCTAGGGGATATTTTACCAGCTTGAATAAGGATATTTGTTCCCCTTATGGATATGATGGAAACACTAGGAAGTGAAACACCACCCATAGACCAAATCAAAACTAAAATGTCATTGTTAAGAGCTCTAAGCTAATACAAAAAAATATGTTGAGGAGAAGGTTTTATCATAGCAGGAATTCTATTCCAAGTCTTTTTAAATTTGAAGTTGAAATATGTCATTTGTTCTTGTGGAGCTCTCTTGATACTTGTCAACTGCTCAACTAGAGATAAATGATCAGATTTATCCTCAATCTTTCTATTCAAAGAATACCCTAATTCATCCCATGTTGAAATATAATTGATAGCCAATGCCCTAAACCACTGAAGAGATTTTCCTTTTAGAGATTCCACCAAAATCTTAATTGCAATGTTCTCTTCAGTAATGTGATGAACCCCAAAAAGTGAAGCCACATCTCTTATGTACTCTACACGTGTACTATGATCTTCACTAGTAAAAATAGGTAAACTCTTGAGTGTAGCTACTAGAATATCATTATATTGAGCCAAATTCAATGGGATTCCCCCATTAATTGGTACAAATACAAAATCTCTCACCATCAGAGCTACTAGTACTTGCAGATTTGGTATTTGCAAACTAGGTACTGGAACTACTAGAAAATGACTTGCAGACTTGTAGTTAGAAGGTGTAGAGCATGATATTTGTGTGATAGGTCTCCTTCTTTTTGTCCTATCTCTTCTTCTTAGTGGTGAAACCTACAAATAATCAAAGGTATTTTCGCTTTTCCTTATTTGTATCCTTCTCATAAGCTGACTGCTACTAAATATGCATAAAAAACTAGTGAACAAAGTCACCAAGTATGAATTTCTTACCTGAAAAGGCTACAAATACTATTTTTCATACCAAAACAACAGTTAAAATGAATCTTATGTTAGTTGGAACAATTCATTGTCCCATCGGACATGCCAAAAATTGTTGTCATAGAGGATTGTGCCGGGTGCTGCCACAATAATGGGTTACACTTTTTGGGACATCCTGATTTTTGCTGAAATCACATATTTTTAGAAAATATAATTATTTAAGCCTTAAAAAGGTTCCATTTTAAGGGTTTTAATTGAAGAGGGTTAGATCAAACCCACTTATATCAAACCTCCTTGGATAGAAAACCGCTAGTTTTAAACCATACCTATAATGGAGTCTCCTCTATACCTATCAAAATGTTGATAAAAAACCACTTTTGATTTACCTTTTAGGGGATCACATTAATTTATTTAAAATTATTTTTTTGTAAACATGTAGTCCTTATTATAAGCTTCCCAAAAAGTATAATTTTAAATATATTTAATTTTATTATTATATTTATTTTTTATTTCTTGTGAATGTAGGTTTTTCAATGAACATCGAGGTCTTTATTTCACATATACAGAAAAATAGAAAAAGAGAGAAAAATTTTTCTTAAAAATCCATGTACACTAGCTATTGATGTCCTTATTCCAACAAAATAAGAATAAGTTAGTTCAAATGAATACAAAAAAAGTTATGCAGTTGAAAGTATAATATATCCAAATTATAATTACTCTGAATTAGAAAATTAATTAAAAAATATATATGCGACAAAAAATTATGGAAAAATATCCATCCCCTAAATAATGGTGTGAAAACACTCTATTTAAAAAATTAGAATTGTATTATTTCTATAAAAAACAATTATGCAGCTGAAAGTAAGCATCAATTTTTGAAAATGGTGTTTAGTAAAAAAAATAAGTTAATAAAAACTACATAAAAAAATTCACAATTTATTTTTTAATTTTTTTAGAAAATATAATTATATTCTCAACACAAATGATCACAAATCACTAGTTTTCTTCATCTTCAAATTCTTAATGGTTTAGCTTCTATAGGCATACGAAAGTGAAGCTCTGGTGAAAAATGTTGATTTCAATGTCAAGTTTGGCCAAAAAGTGTAACCCATTATTGTGGGATCACCCTACCCTGAAAACTAAGTGTGAAACTCAACAATCCTGTCCAACATGGGATCAAAATTAGGTTGTGGGTGACCTATCGTCAGAATGAACCTCCAAATTATGGGTTTGTTCCCCTTTAGATAAACTAGAAAACCCATGATATTTTTCTGGAAAAAGGGTAAGAAGGATAACTGATTGAATGTAAATGTAAACTTCTAAAAGGTAATGCACCAAAATGATATAAACATGCAAACTAATTCAAAACTATTTTCTTAGAAAGATTTGTTCACATATCTCATAAAAGGGAAATTGGATCACAATAATTTTTCTAAATAAGGCTTAATAATATTTCTTTTGAGAAGGAAAACTATGTCTGACAACTTGGAAGATAGAATAAACATAAGCACAACCTAAGACCTATGATAAAGAATTGCTTTTGTGCATGTATAGTAATAAATGAGAAAAAACTAGAGGTTTTGGTGATAAAAACAGATTAACTTCATCAAAATAATTCATAAAGAAACTCACATCAATTTGAGAAGGTGAAATTGATAAATCTTAAACTAAAATAGCAAGAAAATATTGCATAAATGATAATAATAAGTAACTTATAACTTGCTTGTTTGTATAAATCTATAAAATGAGTTAAAAAAATTCTCAATATTTGCAATGTAAGAGAAAAAAGAAGCCAGAACTAAGGAACATACATGTATTTTTCACTTATACAATAAAATAGCTCAAAGAGCTAAGAAGAGTCATGTGAAGATAACTAAACTGTAAAATATCTCACCTCCAAAGTGATTCACAAGAAAAATGGAAAAGGCCCTAAAAAGGGGCTCACAACTAATGCAAATTGAGCTCAAATAGCTCCAAACTCCCCCTCTCAATCTGCATGACAAAAAATAACTCCAAAGGTACTCCAATTGACTAAAAATTAAGAGTAAATGCTTTAGTTTTACCCCTCTTTTAACTTTGCATGATAAAGATTCCTCCTTGGTTGCATAAGCATGAAAATCATACAAAAGAAGCTCCAAAACTAGAAGTAAGTGAATGATAAGGTGGCACAAACTCCCCTTGAGTGATGGTCAACCATGTGGGACTCCAAAATCACTTCAGTTTGACCAAAAACCAAGGATAAAGACCTTAGTTTCACTCCCCTTCTAATTTTGCATGACTTAAGGACATGAAACAAATATTTAAATAAATATTAAAAGTAATCATTTATGAGTTACTTTAATATTTATGTGTTATTTCAATTATTCCTATTTCATGATAAATAATAAGGTAATTGTAGAATATTATCTTTAAAATTTATTTGCATATTTGCTTTTCCTTCAACTTATGCAAAAATATAGGTGGCATGAACTCCACTATAGTATTTAGAAAACAAAAATGATTAGTGACCAAGGCATTAATACATATTCTTTTTGTAAAATAAAGTGACAAAATATTAGTTGGCAACCAAGGACTTAAGTTTTTCATTGAGAAATCCTAAAAATAACCCTAAAATCATACCCGCGGGCTCAAATTGTTGATTGTAGGAAGTCGATGCTGTCACAATTTCTACTCATTTAATCTTTTGAATGTCAACCCAGGGGTGTCTAAAGCTATTTGTGGTAAGAGTCAGATTGGTTTTGGGGGGTTTTATTGATCTCGACTCGATTAGGAGCATTTCAAAGTTATTTTTACTCTATCAGGAGCATTTCTATACTATGCTTGTTTAATCAGAAGTGGATCTATACTAACCTTCTATTCCCTGATCTATTCTAAATAATCTTCAAAATCAAATTTAAACAAAGAGTTTTCATTTCAAGAAAAAATAGATTATGAAAGAATGGAATATTCACTTAATCTACTTTGTTGAATCTTGAAATATATTTAAAACTTAATTAACTACTCTAAAAATAAACTATTCCATTCCTTTACTAAATTGACAAGTAATTGTTTCTCTTTGCACAAAATCCATTAAAATGATGATTTAGAATATCTCAGATGTGCAAATGAATTTTAAGTAAGAAATAAAGTATAGAAAGTATAAGGACATTTGATTTTAACAGAACAATGTGAAAACAATGGTAGAATGTAACTCAGATCTAAGATTCTTTCCAACATACAACAAATTAAATGGTTCTAACTTAAAATAGTACAAAAAATAGAACATCGCAGTAACAAATGAACTTAACAACTAACAGGATAAGCTCCATTCAAAAAGTGGTCTAGAAAAATCTAGCGTAGATTTGAGATCAACTTCCTTTTTATTTCCATAGAATGTGCCCAGATAAGGAAAAAGTACAACAATGATTCTAACTTAAAAAATAGGAAAAAAAACTACATGAGAAAGTTCAAAAATGATACAATCTACCCTACAACTATGTTGGGGCTGGATATAAATATCATGTTCTTATTTCAAAAATAAAAGACAAGTGGGAAATTGACTTAATCCTAGTCTAAGAGATATCCTGGCGTACAGGAACAGAGTTGTGTAGATCCTCTTAACTGTCTTGAGTTGGCATTGAATTCTAGATTTCTGAACTGGATGTGCTCTGCTAGAACTATGGTTGTAGTTGGTAGAACTCTCATCTAAACTGATGAGTCAAAAGGAAATCAACTGACAAATAACTCACTTGAGGATGAGTCACACAAAAGTCAGTTGTTCATCACTTTTAAACATAAAACAATAAGCATTCAACTGAGAAATAAATATTATTCGAGTTGGATAATAAATGTGCACTTATCATGAAACATTCATAGGTTAATCACCACATTAATCATGCACTTAACATAAATAAGCATTCATATTGATCATTCACATTATAATCCTTTATACCTCATTAAGTTCATAAATGGATACATAAAGGAAAATATTATGAGTTCTAAAGCCAAAATATAAAGTATTAAAAAGGTATAAACTTAGTAATTATGAGGTCTTCATTGGGCCTCATCATTCTCCTCCTCCTGTTTTTAACCATGTCCTCATGGTTACCAATTAGATGGAGTAGGAACACATTTGTTGAGTGTTTCCATCCAGATGGAATAGTCAAAAATATCAGCTCTATATTGCATATAAATTCTTGTGGACAGAGAAAAATCATTATTATTTCCCAACTTATTATACCAGGGTTTTAGGAATTCATCTGGTATCTATGCAGATGCATTTATCTTTGGTGCAGGCATGATGATTATAGGTATTTTGAATCTCATTCCAATCCATAATTCTTGCTGCTAATGAATTATATTGATCACATGTCTTACCTATACCAAGCTCCACCTAATATTGTTTAGAGTTATTGGCTCCCTTCTCTTTAGTGGTTCTGGAAGTGTTCCAAACCTTTATGTGCATGCTTGTAGAGCTAAGGGAGGAAGAATTCCTCCAACATCTTGGTAAGTTGCAATTATTTTCAACAAATTAGTGACATAAAGAGGGGTTACATCATCGAGTCTTGCAATGGATCTGAATCTCTTGATATAATCTATTGACTCTGGATATTCTCCCCTCATTGGTAATCCATATGATTGTTGTACCATCATGTATTATTCCATTCTAGCTAATCATTCAACCTAGTTTTTCATTAATGAAAAAAATGATTTGATCTTGAGTTCACCAATGTAGATATTAAGTAATGAATCATCAATATGACCCATGAGAAATCCATGTTGGAAAAACTCACACATTTGATTTTGGATGTCTAGGTGACTATTACAGTAAAAATCCATAAATTCATAATCAGTCCAGAAATCAGTAGGCCTTTTCAGTATAATTTGATTCAATTTCCATTTTAAAAACAACTCTTTGAGAAATAATCCATATACCCCTGAAGGCTTCCTAGTGCAACTTAATGTAAATGTTATATCTATTGCCTTGGTTATCCTTTTCTCTACTTTTTTTTTTGTGACTTTATCTATTTTTTCATGAAGTTATTTATTAAGTTGCTTATACTTCATAGCTGTCAAAGAAAGGTATCTAGGCCCTATAGGTTGTCCTTGATGTTCCTCCTTAGGTGGAGGCAGAAGCAGTAACATGTCATTGGATGAATTTTTTCTATCTTCTGTCTTAGAAGTCTGAGACCTTTGTTCCAATTATTTTTTTAACCTTTGAATCTCACTATCCTTTTGTTCATTTTGAATAGTTATTTTAGTTAGTTTTTCTTCTTCTTCCTCCAACTGTGAGAAAAATTGACTAATTTTCTTCACAAATTTTTCTTTGAACTCACTTGTTTCTGTTTGAAATTTCAATGCTTCATCATCTTTTTGCTTTAATTTCTCCTCTAACATTAGATTTTTCATTCTAAACTCTTCCAATTATTTTTCTAACTTAGATATCCTAATTGCAACCTAAATCTGTTCTTCCTCTTTTTCTTCTAAATTTACATTATTTGATGGGGTTTCTTCTTCTTCTTCCATGGGTTGCTTTCCTTCACGGTGAATGAATGTTTCTTCACTGTGTTGAGTGATCTCTTCCTATTAAATTTCCATAATTGGAACATCAAGTTCTTGAAAAGGGGAACTAGGAGCATACAAATGTTCTTCCGAAGAAGTACATTTTGGGCTTTACATTGGAGGTTGTGACCCTCCTTCTTTTTCCGACTCTTCCATTTTAGAATCCTTTTCTTTAAATACCTCCTTTTTAGGCTCCTCTTTTTCAAGTTCCTCTTTTTCAAACTCTTCTTCTCCAAATTCATCAAGATTGACGATAGGAGGAGCCCTTTGAGATTCTAACTTTTCTTGCTCAATCCTTGTTTTCAACCTTGTTTTATTTTTAGGTTTTTCAACCTATTCACTTTTCTTCTTTTTAGGTTGTTTCATTTTTCTATTTTTGGAACATTTTTCCTTAGTCTCAAATCGCTTTGAGGCTTCCTCTTCCTCTATTTTCTTTTCTCTGCTGAAGCAACACTTTCTATTTTTTTCTTTCTGTGTTTCCTTACTAATTTGACTACTTTTTTTTGTCAAAACCTCTATTTTTTCTATCTTAAGTGTTCTGCTCTCAAGAATTTTAGGTTTTTCCTCTTTTCTTTCAGAATTTAACAAAAATTTCCTCCATTCCTCCTCCCAATTGGGTTTTTTCATAAAGTGATGTTTAACTATCAAATGCATTATTCTATGATGAGTTACTCTATTTTCTTTTTATTTGCATTTCACAACCATTTTAGTAAGTTGAGAGAAAAGGAAAGAAGGTAGATTAACTTGTACTTCTAGTTTAAACGACCATGTCAGACATGATTCAACAACTTGAGCAATGACCCTAAAACTGTGGAAAATTGACCTTCGCAGGTGAAAAAATTCATGATACAATGTGCAATTGATGCCCAGGGTTCTTGTAGACTTCCTCGCTCAATGCCCTTATTCTTTCCTTTGTGCATATGAAATATTGACAAAGGTTGGGTATGTGTAGGATCATGATGGGCCAAAAAGTGGCGATATGTAAGCCATATGATGGTCCATGTGGTTGACAACTTTTTTTTAACCCAAAATTGATGAAACGAAAAGGGGTTTTAGAGGAGATTCTCAAATTTCCACCAATATAAATTATTCTTTACTTTTAATTTAATAAATAATTATTATTCATTTTCTATTAGAATTACGAATAAAGTCCTAATTGATAGGCTGATTGAAAAACATCTATAACTTTCAAATGGTATCACATCTTTTGAATCCAAAACATGCATCACATTCTATGCTTCACATACTAAAGGATTAAAAAAAAAGATGAATTTCATGAATTTTTGACCAAGTTAAGGTGGTTAGACAGACGAGCTTTTATATTTTTTAAAAGTAATAAAAAATTCATAATTAATTATTGACTTAGAATACAATTTTAAAAAAATATGCATCACATCAGGACATGAGTCCTCTACTTATATATAAAATATTATAAAAAAATATTATCATTTTATTGTGGTTAGGGTGGTCAAACATACACCTACTTCTTATTTTTACCCTGAAATTAAAATACTATTGCATTGAAATTTCAAATTTTCACCAAATAGATTTTTTTTTTTTAAATAAAGGTCTAGTAGTTTAGAAACTACATTCAATTTTCTACAGATTCTATTTTTATATTTTTTTGAAATAATATAGATAACTTATTCAAATTTTTACGTCAAGTTGTCTAACTCTGATTTTGTGTCTTTTTATTGCCACTTAAGGGCCTATTTTTTCCATGATGATCCATACCCGGTTCTAGTGGAACATGGAAGATTTCGATAAGCTCTTGCAAATTAGACAACTGAGGTTGAATTATATCACCTTCTATTGGAATTCTAGACAAGGCACTTATTACAACAACGGATACTTCAATGGGTTCTCCTTTGACCACAGTGAAATTGATATGGAAGTTTTTGATAAACTCTAACACTATATCACATTTGTACCCTTCATACTTAAGGATGAAATCCAAACATCCTACTTGTTACAAATATTTCCTTGAATCAATATCTAATGTAATTCCCTTCAGTTCTTCCATTCTCTTGTATCCCATTTTTGTAAAGACTATGAAACTTTAGAAAACTCAAAGATTCGCCAACAATGTCTGCAATAAATATTTTTGGGAATAACTATTTTCTTCTATTTTTGAAATGGTGGCACTCCGTTTCTTCTAAACAACAAATGAATAACAATGAATATGATATTAACTACCTATACTTGCATTCCTATTTTGTCTCATCAATGTATTGACACAAGCGTATAAAGTATGTTTCATCCTTACAACATTCATCTCTCTGCCTTAGAAATCCATCATGTCACATTTATTACTTAATTAAGTAATGATGCATCCAATTGTATGTTTCAAACAAATTATACTTGGCTTTATCAAATAGTAATAATGCATTCCCCTAAGCACACTTTATAAACTATAATTGATGTACTTCAAACTTTAAAAAATTCATGGCAATATAAATGCTTACTTGTCAGTGATAAACAATTCAAATGATGGTGAGTAATGATAGTGTGTGCCCTCTTAATTCATGTGATCTGCAAACATAACTTGGTTTTGATAAAATAAGCATTAATTAATACAAAAAAATGTTGAGCTTAACCCTTGTGGGAGCCCACTTTTTTCCACGTGTTATGTCATTAATTTTGGAAAAAATAAATTAACTAACCCTATACCTGCACATTTACACAAATGAATTAGTAATAAATAAAGATGAAAGCTTTTGATAGAGCATGATCCAGAGTTTTTATTCTTTGCCTCACCAAGAATAACTGATCAGAAGTGGTCAAGAGCAACTAAGAGTTATCAGAAACTTCAATCATTCGAACTTCCTTCTGATCACGCGTGATCAAAATCTATTATGAGCTTGAGTCACTTCAATTTTTTTGATCAAGAATGATTAGAAGTGATCAAAACTTAAATCATTCCAATTCCTTTATGATCCAACATGATCAAAATACATCATGAACTATTGAGAACCAATGCTTCATTTTTCATCCTATCAAGCATGATCAAGAGATTTTTTTCTCTTTTTTTCTTTTTTCTTTTTTCTCTTTTCTTTCAAAGTAAACCACAATTTCAGGTTTTTGATTTACTCTGTTTATTTATGGCCATCTATAATGGATATAAGGAAAAACCTTTTCACCTAAATAAGAAAAATCTCCCTTAGTAAAATTCTCAATTCTTGTTTGAAGATCTGTGGAAAACTCCTCCTTCGATGTTGGTTTATGATAAAGCTTGAGCCTATGCCCATTTACCAACATTATTTTTCTCTCTCCATCTATAGGTATTAATTGAACAGCTCCATTATCAAATACTTGTGCAATATCATATGACCCAAGTCATCTGGTGTGTATTTTTTCTTTAAATTCTTGAAACCTTGAATCAAACAACAATGCCCAATCACCTGCAATCAATTTCTTAACTCGGATATTTTTATTATGCCATTGTTTTCTCTATCCTTGAATGATTTCAGTTCAGTGCAAAGCTTTAGTTCTCATTTCATCCAACTTATTCAGTTTCATTATTCTATCATTTTGTGCTTCACTAAGATCTATCCCCACATTTAAAACTATTCTAAGTGTTTCTAGCTCAAACTCAATAGGAAATATAGGAGTTTTTCCATAAACCAACTCATATGGTGAAAATCAAGTAGTTTTCCTCCATGTTGTATTATATGCCCATACAACTTTGGTTAACCTATCAGACCAGTCGTTATTTCTAGATGATATTGTTTCTTGTGAGAATATTTTCTAGTTCTCTATTCGTTACATCTACCTGTCCATTTGCTTGAGGATGGTAGGGTGATGACATCCCGTGTTGAACTTGATATATAGCTAGGAATGCATGAAGCATCAAAGACATGAATTGTGACCCTTGATCTAACACAAGTGCTTTAGGTGCTCCATATCTTTGTAGAATGTTCTTGTATATGAAATCTGCAACTTTATCCTCCTTAGCAGCTGCCAATGCTTTGACTTCTTCCCATTTTGTAGCATAATCAATACATACAAGTATGTAATGATTTCCCCTTGATGGAGGATCAAATGGACCAATGAAATCAATACCCCATTTTTCAAATGGCTCAAGTGACACTTGTGTATTTAGTGGCATCTCTATTGATCTTGTAGGTCTCCCCATTCTTTGACACTAATCACAATGTCTGATGTAGTGAGATGTATCTTTAGTCATAGTGGGCCAAAAATAGTTTGCTCCCAAGATTTTATGCACTATTCTTATTGTGGAGTAATGTCCTGCTCCTATTTCATCATGACATGCTTTCAATATATCATATACATCAGTTTCTTGCACACATCTCTACATTACATGATCCAGGAACATTTTAAACAAACAACCATTAATCCATTCAAACCAAGAGCTTTCTCTAATCAATAATTTTTTATTTATTTTTTCTAAAAAATAAGGACATTTCCCAGTTACTAAGTAATTTTCAATATCAGAAAACCATGGTGAGTAAATAGATATTGAAAATAGGTGTTCATTAGGAAACACATCTTCCACATGCTCATTATTACCCTGCAAAACCATTTTTGACAGGAAGTCAACTACAACATTTTCCCTACCTGGTTTATCAATGATAGTTATATCAAAATCATGTAGTAATAACAACCATATAATTATACGTCCTCCCGCAACAACTTTATTCATAATATAACAAATAGTTGCATGGTTAGTATGCACAAAATTCTTGTATCCAATGATATAATGTTGGAATCTATTTATAGAAAACACAACCGCTAAGAATTCCTTCTCAGTAGTAGTGTGATTTAGTTATGTTGGATTGATGTTTTTTATTACATAACATATAGCATGCATCACTCCAAATTCATCTTTCTTCCCAAGGACTGCTCCAATTGCAAATTTGGAGGCATCTGCATTAATTTGAAATGGTTAACCCCAAATTGGATCAGCAATAATTGGTGAAGTTGTTAGAGATTGTTTTATTTGATCAAATGACTGTTAACATGAAGTCCACAAAAAATTAGATTCTTCAAAAACTCCCTACATCAGTTTGACTCTGAGGTATGGGTATTTGTAAGATTATTTCAACTTTCTTTGGGTCTACTTTAATTCCTTCTTTTGATATGTGGTGACCCAAGACAATCCATTTTGTCATCATTGGAAAAATATTCTCATGGTTCAAATACATCTTATGTTCTTTACATCTCTTTAGGACTTTTTCCAAACTTTCCAAAGACTCCTCATAGGTTTTCCCATGGACCGTGAAATCATCCATATAAACTTCTACACATGTTGTTGTTAGGTCTGCAAAAATAGTAAGGACAAAACATTGAAATGTTGCAAGAGCATTAAATAATCCAAAAGGTAAAACCTTATAAGCAAAGGTACCCCATGGACATGTAAATGTCATTTTATCTTGATCCTCTAAAGCTACCTAAATCTGGTTGTAGCCACTAAACCCATCAAGAAAGGAAAAATAACTACTCCCAGATAAATTGTCTAATACCTAATCTATAAAGGGTAATGGAAATTAATCCCTCTTTTTAGCCTTATTTAGTTCTCTATAGTCCACACACACCATCCATTTCCCATTTTTTTTAGGTATAATGACTAATGGAGAAACCCATTTGCTATCCGAAATAGGATAAATAAATCCCACCTGGAGTAATTTTTCTATCTCTAATTTTACAAAGTCTCTTAGAGCAAGGTTGATTCTTCTCTGAGGTTGTCTTATAGGTCTAACATCCTCAATACATATGTGGTGTGTACATATGTCTAGATGAATTCCTCTCATATCCGTATAGTCCCAAGTGAAGGCTTCTATATTTTTCTCCAAAATTCCTTTTAAACCTTCCTCTTGCTTCATTATTAAGGAACTATTGATAAGTAAAGGTTTATCTTGTACCAAGATTTGTTTTTTCTTTTCATGAAGATTCAAGGGATCACCAATTAAAGTGTTCAAAGGACAAGGATGTGGTATAATTTGATGAATAAATCGAATCTCATCAAATCTTTTGATATTAGCAAAAGGATAACATGGTAGAGTTTCAAAATCACAAAAATATCCTAGGTCTTCCTCATTTATTTCTACAAATTCTTGATACTCCTCAACATGCTTTTCCAAGGTCATCATTGTAAGGCCTCTTATTTCCTCATCTTCAAAATTAGGATTAACAATCCAGATTTGATTATCAGATTTCAAAGAAGGTTTTGTTGATGGATACAGAGTCAATTCCTTTTGTCTAATCCCGTTAGAAATAGTCATACTATGAGATCTACAATCAATGAGTGTGGCAGTTTTTGCTAACCAGGGTCTTCCTAAGATAATAGTATAACCCATATTTCTCTATTTAGTTTGTAAAACAATGAGATCAATAGGATTAATCCCAAGTGTCTACAGTGATAATGACATCCTCAAGAATTCCTTTAGGTTTCGCAATTGATTGGTCAGCTAATTGTAGAACTATAATTGTTTGATTAAAATTCATAATTCCTAAATTTCCAACTATTTCAGTAGTAATGACATTAATGGCAACTCCCAAATCAATAAGAATGTTATGAATTTCAATACCATTAATGCAAAGGGTAACCAAAGGGCTCCTTGGATCACCATACTTCTATAGAATTAACTTCCCTGATAAGACATTAGACAATGTCCCTCTAACTTGAATTATAGGGGCGCTTTATTTTTCCTCCCTGATGTCTTAACACATAGAGTTTTAATTATCTGGTTGATTTCCAGTGTATCATGAATAGCCCTAAAAAGGGGAATTTCAATTTTTTTTCTTAAGCTGATCAATAATCTAAGAATCAACTAGATCATTATTTTTGTCAACTTGTTCAACCAATGGTTCCTGATGAAATCATGAAGGAAATGGTGCTTGTTTAAAATGATCATCCTTGATTCTTCTTTCTATCTCCTTCACTAAATCTTGATGTTAATCTTTCTTAGCTTCATCAATTTTCGATGGTACAAACCTATTCCTTAAACGAATATCTCCTATTTCAAAGTTATTCAAATTAACTATGTTAGGGTCAACATTATAGGTAGGTTGTTGAGGTTTACCATTCTTAGGATTAGTAACTGGCTGAGCAGGTATCTAAGGTTGATTGATTGGTTTAGAGCTTGAAGGTTGGTTTTGACCAGTTATCCGATTCCGAGTCCATGGTCTCTTTTGCCCCTAATTCTGCCATTGGTTATTTCCTTGATTAGGCTACCACTAGTTATGCTGCCATTGGGTATGATTCTATGGCCATTGAGATTGGATTGGTTGCCACTGAGGCTGGTTCTATTATGGATATTCAATTTGTCCCCATGGTGGTACCCAAGGGGTCATCATGGGTGGAGGTGGAATTTGTATTTGTTGAGGATTCCACTGAGATTGGGGGTTCCATTGGCCAAGATAATTCAATTGGTTACTCCACTGATTTGAACCCCAATTAGGATTATTTATAGGTTGACCAAAGGTGAAGTTTAACTATCTTTGTCCTACAAAATTCAATTCCTCTTCTACTGGTGCTGGTTTCTTCAACTGGTTCCTAACTTTTGGGAGGAGACTACATTTACCAGTAGAGTGTATCTTTTAACATATCTCACATAGATCTACTTGATTAAGAGGACATTCTCATAGTAGATGGCCAAAGGTTCAATTGTTCTTTTATCTAGCTGAGAACTGAGATGAAAGATAATTTCTATTTTTAATTTTGCAAGTTCTTCCATAAATTTGGAGACATCAGTTGAGGAATCCTTGTTCCTTCTCCTATAACCTAGTCTTGTTCTGGAGTAATTCCTACAAATCTCAATAATTTCCTCAAACGCTTGTTTATTAATATGTCATCTTCCTATCAGATTCAGGGCATCTCTGTAATCATCATCAATTCCTTTTAGAAAGATAGATTTACTAATTTAGCGATCTAATCCATTTCCACACCTTTGTAGAATAAATTGATACCTATCTACATAGTCCTCTAAACTCTCATCTTCCAACTACTTTATTTATACAGTTCTTCCTTCCTATCCCCGACTCTACAATAATCTTGATATGTGTCTAGGAAAACTATTTCTATTTCATCCCAAGTGTTTATTGAATTTGCATGCAATCCCATAAACCATTGTAAAGATGATTCCTTAAGAGTGGATGGAAATAATTACAATTTTTTATTGTCAAATGTATAATCATAAGTCTGACATAACACTTTGAACTCAAATAAAAATTGATCAAGATCTTCCAAAGTTCTCCCACGAAATGTAGGTAAAACAGATGGTGAGATATTTGTCATTGGTGGTTCCTTTCCCTGTACATTTATGGCAATGGGAAAGGAAGAAGTTCTACTAGGAACCTCCTCCTCCTCCTCATCTTTGTCTCCCATATTTTCTGACTAGGTGGAAACTATCCTAGCGGAGGATGAACTTGTAGTATTAGACTATGATCCTTCCTGAGGAACCTCTAAATCTCCTCTTAAAAATCTTCCAAACTGGTTTCTTTGTTTGTTCATCAACTGACAAAGATATTATTATCGACACTTAAGCCCTATATTTTCTTTTGAAGCCAAATCTTTCCCCAGAAATGGCACCAAAAATGATGGTAGGAAGTCGATGTTGTCACAATTCCTACTCATTTAATCTCTTGAATTTCAACTAAGGGGTGTCTAAAGCTATTTGTGGTAAGAGTCAGATCAGTTTTGGGGGAGTTTTGTTAGTTTCGGCTCGATTAGGAGTGCTTTGGAGTTATTTTTACTCTATCGGGAGTGTTTCTATACTATGACTATTTAATTAGAAGTGGGTCTATACTAACCTTTTATTCCATGATCTATTCTAAATAATCTTCAAAATAGAATTTAAACAAAGAGGCTTCATTTTAGGACAATTTATATTATGAAATAATGGAAGATTAACTTAATCTACTCTAATGAATCTTGAAATCTATATAAAACTTAATTAACTACTCTAAAAATAAGCTATTCTATTCCTTACTTTACTAAATTGACAAGTAACTATTTCTCTTTGCACATAATCCATTAAAATGATTATTTAGAATATCTGAGATATGCAAATGATTTTTAACTAAGAAATAAAGTATAGAAAGTATAAGGACATTTGATTTTAATAGAAAAATGCGAAAATAGTGGTAGAATGTAACTCTTATCTAAGATTATTTCCAACATATAACAAATGAAATGGTTCTAACTTAAAATAGTACAGAAAATAGAACATCACAGTAACAAATGAACTAAACAACTAACAGGATCAGCTCCGTTCAGAAAGTGGTTTAGAAAAATCTAGCACAGATTTGAGATCAACTTCCTTTTTATTTCCATAGAATGTGCCCAGATAGGGAGAAAGTACAACAATAAATATGTAAAAAACCTTCCTTATTTCATGGAAGAAAGATGAAAATTCTTCTATTTTGTATGCTCCTTGGCAAGAACTCGTGGGCCTTTTTTCATTTTATTTTTTTCCATGTTTATAGGTCATGGTAAAGGAATGATTAACTATTATTTATTTGGCCTTTATGATCATGCGATCTATATATTTTTATATCTCTTTACCATTTTAGAGAGAAGGGAAGCTAAAACCCTTCTTTACCCACATAAGTGTCTCTATAGTTTCCATTCTCTAGGTTTCATCATGTTGTTTACTTACAGCCTCTACAAGATTGATCATAGTTTATTCTAGTTTTTCACCTTTGTAAAAGAATTGGGTTTTTCATTTAATTGCATACACAATGGTTTTATTTATAAAACCCTAGTGTCTTCATGATTATCTTCCTTGAAAAGACAAAATGCAAAACTTTTAACCTTTATACTATCACATAAATAAGCAGCCATCATGCATTCATTGGAGGCATTGTCCTGGAAAAAATATCACAATATTGAAACTACTTTCTTGATTCACTATCATAGTCCATCATCCATGTGTACTTACTATTCTCTTCATCCATCATCTGCAATTCGTAATGTTATTGAATATTGAATCTTTTGCCAATACATCATCAAAATTATGAAATTTACATTTATTCCCTTTTTTGTAACCAAAGGGGAAACATGCTAGGCTCAATCATTATGGGAGCCACATTTCCTCCACATACTATAATTTGTAATAAGATTATCTTATAATAACAATTGTACCTATACCTGCATAGTGAACACACATTTTAGATACAAAAACATAGAGGTTGAAACCTCTATCCTGATTTGTATGATTTGATGCTTCTCTTTTTTGATTCATCTCAAAATTTGGTATATGTTTCTGATGTCTTCTCATCTCTTTCATTTTGTACCTCGAGCACTAACATCATTTTTCTCCCTCCCTTTGTAGGTTTTCTCCTATATTTGTCACTTGGGCAACTCGAGACGCTGGTGCAACCTTAGAAAACATGATTTGTCATTCACACAGGAAATGACAGGTCCCATTCTTATTTCTATATACTTCCTCTTCATGTTATGTACTTGTTATTTTATCTCTTATCATATACGATTACTCCCATGACTTGTGTGGGACTATATAAACACTTCTCTTTTAAATATATCAGTTATTTCATCTTATGTAATGAATTATGTGTACATTATTTTATAACTAAATTACGTTATATGAACTGAAAACTATTTTAAACATATGTTTATAATCATGAAGAATTGATAGTTATAAGTACCTTTTTCTAAATTGTACCGAATTGTATCAAATGGAATTGAATGAACACATCTAAAATATGATCTAAAAACTAATTTCGCTTTTATCACCTATCATCCTTTGAATCTCTCTTGTCTTGCTAAGGAACTTTTCATTTATTTGGATTGTGCAACAGTTTGATTTAAGTTGTTACAAGCTATTACATGATTTTGGTAACATGATCACCAAACAATTCCTTATCAAGACAATAGAGTTTGATTGGATGACTTGTGCATTTCAAGTTTTTTTTCTTACCCCTTTTAACAAATGATGTTAAAGCCCAACCTAATTGGGTTGCAAGAAAAATTCAATACCACTAACTACATTTATGATCATGAAGTTAGAAAAAGAACCTATTGTAGATTGAAAGTCACTTAGATGAAGCTTTTAGGTACAAACAAAGTACCTGAGTAGTTGAAGGATAATGAGATTTTTCTACACACAAGACATGGTATAAACAAAGACTTTGATAAACCTATTATAGAAACAAATTGGTATTAAATTGAGGTGTCATCCATAAATGAATTAACACAATACATTTTGGATAGTAGTGCTAGTTGGTTAAATTCTTATGTTAAAGCACTAAGAATGTAAGCAATTTCCCTAACTTATACTAGGGATGCAAGAAAGAAGAGAAAACATATTAGAAAAGGAAGAATATTTTAATTATTTCTTACTAAAGAAAAGGAATGTGTAGGATACAACTATTTCTTGTCCATGAGAAGGTTCTAGTGTTGACAGTACAAAAATAATTGAAGAATTACCCTTAGATCCCAAAGTGTCTATTGCAATGAATCCTCAAGGAACCATTCCCACTTATTATACTAGGTACTACACCAATAATGGCTCAATTAGTTTAGGAGACACACATAAAATAAATGACTAGAGATATTGAAGGAAAAATAGCTAGTGGTAGTAACACCTACTCCCTCTCTAATAAAGAAATTAAAATTTATTTCTCCTCAATCTATATCAAATCTAGTAATAATTTCAAAGGAGTTTGAGGCTATAGAATTATCTAAAGGAGAAGTAAGTATTAGTAGGAGAGAAAATTCTCCAATACTTTGGGACATAGAAAAGGAAGCCCCTATTAACCAAGAGAAACCAATGATTCAAGAATTTCAAAAATACATTCATTAACCTCAACATATTATTGAGGAGGTAAATAAAGAATTTGAAATTAATTTATTTTAGGTCCACAAAAATGATTTAAGAGCTTCAACAAGATAATCATTCTCCCTAATGATGTTTTGAGGATATTAATAAAGAACTTGATAGAAGTTAAGAGGTTCAATTTAATAAGTAGGAATTTTATGTTCAAGAAGAGCTTGATCAAGAAAATATGAAAAAAGATGGTAGGACTAAGGAACTTGAAAATTTTGATGAGCTCAGTAAAGGACACCATGTACTCAAATAAACAAATCCATGGGTAGAATTTCGGTAATTAAATATAGAAGTGGATATTATTTCCCTAGAAAAGGAGGTAATATTGGAAAAATCCCTAAAACAAGGAAAAGTGGACACAAGTTGAGTAGGTATGTCTGAACCTCTAAAAGCTCTAGAAAAACCAACGTCTCTAAGAAGAACCCCAATACAAAAATAAGGATCAACCTCTACCAATCCATGATTAGAATCCAAGGAAAATAAGAGGTCACAAAATAAGGTGGTGGCAATAAATTTAAAGAGTTGCATCTAGAATATTGAAACACCTAAACCAATAAAAAATATTAGGGCTCTATTATCCATCACTAGATATGCCTCCAATTCTATTATAGAAAAAGTGGCTACTCTTGATACATAAAAAAATTAAATAGACATGACTCCAAGTGAGTATCAAACTTCAACTATCAACCTTGATACTTGACAAGAGAGTAGGAGATTGATATATTGAAATCCAATGTGGATTCTACTACCTCAAGATTTCAAAAATAAAAGTTAAAAAAATAGGAATTAAAAAAGGAAAATAGCCAAGTTTCAAGGCTATATTAAATAGCTCACTAGACCTCTACAAGCAACCCAACAAATTCTTGAAGTATCATCCCTAGATAGAATGAAAAATATCTACAAAAAAATAGAAGGGTGGATGAGAAAGGTTCATTTTAAAAACATAATACACACTCAAATGTGTAACAAAGATGATGTCTAGAGAAATCAAGTTGAAAAATAAATTAGTGAAATTAATAGAGAAATACAAACAAGGGAAAGAGTAAACTAAACTAGAATTTTCTAGGTTGCTTGCCATAGAAGTCATGAATGATTAAAAATGTTTTGAAGGAAATATTTTTGACTCATCATACCATCCCGCACATAAGGTAATGGATAAACAATATAAAGGGTGAATGAGAAACCTATGGAAATGAAGATGATAGCAGTTGAGAACATCTAGATTCTTGAGGGCCACGTTGAATCTGAAGTGCTTTATGTGGTTCAAGAGCAAGGTGGTGAGGTTAATATATCCTCTCCCCCTCTTAATACCAAGGAACCTTATGAAGATATTAGGTCTAAGGATTTGGTTGAAGACAAGGTGACTGCGGATGAAGGTTTGGGCTCCCCTCCTTTGGGGATCATGGTAGTGGGGTTTTGAAATCACCACATGATGAATGTTCTAAGGTTGAGTGGTTGGAGGTTTGTTCAATATCTTAAATGACAAATACTGGGGATTTGGATGATCTTGATAATTCTCCTTACATTTTAGTGAAAGGAATAAATAGAAATAAGCACTCTCCTCTTGGAGTTGTTATAAGAAATCGACAAAGGTTAGACTGTGGGTTAGATCCAAGAGGTAGAGGTTGTCCTCCTTCAAATTTTACTAGGGATAAGGAGAGTCAAATAGATATTTATGATGGAACTCATATAAATTTGTTGGATATGTGCTCCAAGAGCACCTCCCATAAGCTCTTATGAAGATCGTATCCTAGAATATGTGAGGGTTAAATCAACCTCATAAGCATGATCTTCTTGCTAACCTAGTAAGGGATCATCAATATGATATTGTCTTAATTCAAGAAACTAAAATTAATTTGGATAGATTATCTAAGATTAAGCATAAGCTTTTTGAGGATTGTGATATGCATTACTCTGAAGCAGTTGGTGCCTCTGGAGGGATTGTTACTCTTTGGAATCTTAAGTTGGTTTAGGGGAATGAGGTGTTTTAGGATTGTAACCATGTGGCCACTTCATTTTATAATATTCAGGATAAGTTCTCTTGGAACCTTTCTAATATCTATGCTCCTAATAGTAAGAGTGCTAGGAATTGTTTTTGGGAAAATCTTGGTTCCTACAAATTTTCGCATCTTATTGTTAATTAGTTGGTTATGGGGGATTTCAATATGCCCTTGCATGATGCTGATAAGATGGGAGGATCGTAGATTATAGATGATTGTACATATGATATCATAAATATTATTAATGGAAATGATCTCCTTGACTTGGATCTTAAATGTGTCTCTTTCACTTGGACCAACTGGCATGTGGGTGATGCTCTTATCTAGGTTAATCTTGATCGGGCTCTTATCTCCCCCGATTAGCTTACCCCTAATTATTTCTCAATTTCAGCCCTAACTAGGTTGGGGTCTAATCACTTTCCCTTGTCTTTATTGGTGGATTTTTTGGGAAGAATAAAAAAAATCATTTAGGTTTGAAAACATGTTGACTTGTCATCCTGATCTTAAAAATTTGATTCAAGATTGGTGGAAAATTCAAGTGGATGGCTCAACTATGTATAGAGTAGCGAAGAAGCTTGCCAATGTGAAGAATAATGTTAGGAAATGGAATAGGTCTTCATTTGGGCACATTTTCTAGAAAAAGAGGATGTTAACAAGAGATTCTCACTATGCAGCAGTTTATCCAAGTGTCTAGTTATGATCAAGCTCTGGATTTGAGGGAGAATGTACTTCTTTCTAAACTGCATAACATTGTTGCTAAGGAGGATGAATTTTGGAAGAAAATATATTAGATTATGTGGTTAAAAAGTGGGGAAAAAATACGAGGTTTTTTCATCTCTCAACTCTGAAACACTAGGCTTCTAATCATATTAATGCTATTAAATATAATAATCAGGTGTTGGAGAAGGATGTTGAGTTGTAGCAAGCTACATATTCTTACTTTTCTAACCTATTATCTATGGAAGGGGAGCTGGATTTGGATTGTCAGGAGGATCTTCTTCGATATATCCCTCGTGTTATCTCTAAATATCTTAATCGGTGGTTGGTGTGTATTCCTTTAGCGAAGGAGATTAGAGGTGTCGTTTTCTCTTTTGAAGGTTATAGGGTGCCAAGGCTTGATGGCTCCCCAATGTTCATTTTTTTTTCCTTTTGAGATATTATTGCCAAGGAGGTTGTGGATTCTACTAAGGATTTTTTTGGTTCTAGAAATATTTTGAAGGAATTAAATTCTTCCTTTATTGTTCTTGTGCCTAATAAATTGAGTGTTTCTTCCTTTGATGAATTTCGCACAATCAGTTTGTGTGATTTGATTTACAAGATATTTTTCAAGGTGTTGGTGGTTAGATTGCAAAAGGTTCTTCCTCTCATCATCTCTCCTCAACAAAATGGTTTTGTTGTGGGAATGAAAATTCTAGATTCAATTCTTACTATTCATGAGAATATTCACTCCTTAACTATTAATAAGCGTGTTGGTTTTATCCTGAAGCTTTATTTTCTTAAAGATTATGATAGAGTTGATTGGGGTTTTCTATCAATTTTTTTGAAAGATTTTGGTTTTGGGGAGAAAAGGGTGGCTCTGGTTCTCCAACTAATTTCCACTCCAAGGTTCTTTGTTCTTGTCAATATTTCTCCTTCTCTCTTTGATTGTTCGAGAGGGTTGAGACACGGGGATCCTATATCTCCCTTTCTTTTTATTATCATGGTGGAGTCTCTAGGTCACCTCATTCAAAAATTTATTAACTCTAGTTAGATGTATAGGTTGTCTCCTTCTTCTTGAAACCTTATATTTTCCCATCAATAGTTTTTTGATGATTATCTCATGCTTGGGGAGTCATCTATTAAGGAATCCAAAGCTATTAAACATATTTTTCAAATATATGAGGCTGATTTGGGGCAGAAGGTTAGCTTATCCAATAGTGTTATTTTCTTCTTTAACACTCCCAACCATAGGTAGATTAAAATTGATCGAATTTTATAGTGCCAGATTGGTGAGCTTCCAATGTCTTACTTGGGTCTTCCCTTGTTCTCTAATGTGGTTCCTAAGTCCTTTTGGTGGGGATTGATTGAAAAGTTCAACACCAAATTGGTTGGCTAGAAGGGTACACTGTTAAGTCAAGCTAGGAAAGTGTAGTTGATCAAGTCTACTTTTTATAATCTTCAAGTTTATGCTCTTAGCTTGTTTTATATGCTAAGTAAAATTGTGGATAATCTAGAGGGAATTCAAAAAAAATCCTCTGGTCTTGAGTTGAAGACAAGAAAATGATTCATTTGGTCTCTTGGGATAATATTTATAGGCCTAAAAAGGTGGGAGGTCTTGGAATTTGTAAAATTAGAGAATTTAATTTGGCTAAGAGTGAATGGGATAAAATTTCTTTGAGAAAATATCTTTGTGGGGTGGATTGTATAAAGGATCTGTTGTCTCGCAATTTTTCCCCTCTACCTGGTTCTTCTCTTTGGAATTGTATGGTTAAGGCTCATAGGATTGTGTCCAAAGGTCTCATTTGGTAGCTGGGAAATGGTAGAAAAATCCTATTTTGGGATTATTTCTGGTTTGGTGATAGGACACTCAGAGATGAGCCTTGGGCCCTTACTCTCATGGATATTTGTGTGTGGAGGTTTGGTAAAAATTTTGTTGACTATATGGATGGGATTCATTGGAAAAGGCTACATGAGGTGGAACCGAGGCTGGAAGGTCTCTTTAATGCTCTATCCTTGGTTCACATTCCTTCTTATGTTGTTGCTGATAAGATTGTGTGGAGGCCATCTTCCAATGGAAAATTTTATATTTCCTCAGCCTTTCATCTTCAGGTTTCTTTTGCTGGACCTACTCCATTTTGGTCTTCCTTTTGGTACTCTAAATTGATTCCAAAGGTTAACATTTTTTTCTGGATTTTTTGCTAGAATAAGGTTTTAACTACTGACAATCTTGTCAAGAGAGTTTTTATGATTCCTAACTTATGCTTTCTTTGTGAATAGGATGTCGAGAATTCCTTTCACCTCTTGATTGGTCATATATTTGTTAAAGAAGTATGGGCCCATGTTCTTTCTCTTTGGAACCTCAGCTGGGTGTTTCCCTCTTTGATTGGGGAAGTGTGGTCTTAATGGGTGGGGTCTTCATCCAATCCTTCTCTACTCTTCCTTTGGTCTCTCTCTACCTATTATTACTTGCGGAATCTAGCTGGAACGTAATAAAAATATTTTCAGGAGTTCAACTCTTACTGCCATCTTTGTGGCTTTTAAAATTTGTGCTTCTATGAAAGATAGTTTTGTTTTCATGGCTTTCTTTCAGAATGGTTTTAGGATTATGCTCACACCAGGTGATATTTCTATTACGCAAAATTGGAAGTTTCCTTGTGATATTTATTTTCCTTTGAATAAAGTTAAATCCTCTAGAGATGATGTTGTTTGGAAGGCTCTCTTGGTTGGATGGGTGAAATTTAATTTTGATTGAGCCGTTAAAGGTAACCTAAGACCTGCTAGTTTTGGGGGAGTATTAAGAAATTCTAATGGTAGGTTCATTTCCATTGTGGCACTCCCTTTTAGAACCCAAACAAACCATTTCATGGAAATTTCTATAGCCTATCATAGCTTGAAGATGGCTCAATCTAAAGGCTATAGAAAGGTGTGGCTTGAGGGTAACTCTTTGAATATTATTAACAATATAAAGAAGTCTTTTGTCCCCTCATGGACTATTGAATTGTTTATCATGGATTCCATTGAAATTTTAAATTCCTTCAATGAATTTTATATCTCTCATTTTATTAGGGAAGGGAATGGCCTAGTAGATGTCTTTACTAACTTAGGTGTTAGTGGTTCTAGGATGTGGGATGTGGAGGAACCCCTCCACATTGAGGCTCTTGTTTGTTTAAATCGTGATTATCATAATTTCTAATTTGGATGGCGGCCTCATTATGTTCTAGGCTCACATGACCATTATCACGTGGTAGTTAATTCTTAAGAGTGAAGGTGAGTTGGATTGTGCTTGGGATGATGGTACCTTGAGTAATCTTTGTATGCAATGACATTCTAGGATAATTATATCTCTCTGCTACCAATTTTTGATCACACTAATTGTGGGTATTTCTTGGCTTTCGTTCTAGAGGCTTCTCTTAATCATCTACAAAGTGCTCAAGATCCTAAGTTCTGGTCATATTGTGTCCATGGGTGGCGATAGAAACATAGTGGAGCTGTCTCCTATGACACCCTAAAAAACAAGGAGGTGTGGCAAATATTTCATAAAGGTGGGCTTACACCATGGTGGAGCTTTTATTTTTTTTGCTTGTAGGTATGTTTTATCCTCGGTTCTAATGGGTTGGGTTTTCAGCTCTACAAACAAGTCTGGGTCATGGGTTTTCTTTTTGTGTGTTGACTTGTTATTAATGATGGTCAGTCACTTAAGTGGTTTTTTATCCCTTTTTGGTCGTGACTTTACTGGCCCCATTTACCCATCCTTTTGGTCTTTTATGTCGTGACTGTATTATTTTCATAGTGTCAAGCTATTGAATTATTTTAGATTAAACAACTAAGTAATCTTTTCGACCTTGAGGGTCATTTCCCCATCCACCTAGTCAGTCCCTTTCTTTATGAATAGCCTTTTCACATGTGTAGATTGCATGACCATCGAATGAGGTGATGTTAATCTTGACCTTTCCTTGCAGACCTCACAAGGTTTTTAATAACATCATAAAAATTGTGTGAGGCATGCAAGATGCTGCCACCTATCACATTTGATGGTGGGGACCAGTTTTGCTTGCTAACCGATGATGGAGGTTGATGCCGTCAGCTGTTTCCATACTGACGCATCGTGGTCGTTCCTTTCTAACCTCACGCAATTAAAACTATAGTTTCAATAATGTTGTAAGGTGTGCAATTTGGTGACATGTGGACTCTGATGTTGTGTGCTAATAAAAGAAGGTGGGGCCCATTCCGTGCTAATGTGGTGCCCAGTAGGTGAATATCCGATATGTTTGATGCCTAGAGGGTGGACATGGTATTTTCAAACTATTTTGACTAAATCTAAGCCGTTCTTCTGGCCAAGATTGTGTTTGATCAATTACTCATATTTAAAATAAACTGGTATTGTACTATAGCTGTTTTATCTCGCATGAGTGAATAGTAATGGTCGAGTTTGACTCTGCCTGCAT